>SNQJ01S0005376.1:0-26232 GCA_010110895.2 Picea sitchensis | reverse complement strand
ATTTAAGTAAAAGGATGAAAATGAAAGATAAAGGAGAATGTCACTTTTAAGAATTTAACATTACCATTAATTACTACCCTCAGTTGCACACCAAAACACCTTACAACTCCACCTTGTTACTTAGGTTTTAGGTTTTAGGGGGGGTTTAGATGGTTTTAGGTTTCTGGGACCAAACCGGCCGGTTTATGACCAAACCGGCCGGTTCCGTCTTAAACCGGTCGGCCAGTTCGGTTTTTCAACTGGTTCGACCCGGTCTGTCATCTAACTGGTCAAACCGGCCGGTTTCGGTTTCGGTTTACCGGTTTTTAAAACACTGCTTCATACAATGCCCAAGTCTGAAAAATAGTTCTTCATTCTGGTCTGATTTGGATTAACAATAGTGCCTTTCTAAATCAAGACTAGCACCCTTCATGTGCTAGTTATATACTCCATTGCTTGACACATAAGCAATTTCAGAATCTCTGATTGCAGACTGATTCATTAACATTTGACTGCTGATTGAAGTGCTGCTCTTGTACTTTCTAGGAATTGGTCAAAATGTGATTCGAACCTTGTTGACTCATCTTCCTCAAAATGCCTTCCTGTTCTGAATAAACTCCTCAACAAACAGCACCCAAAATCAAGATAAACATCAGCCAGAAATAAGGTGAATGCCAGCACTCTGCATGCTGCGTTATATTTCTTTAAAACAGCACTTAAACACCATTCAAATTAGCTCAAAAACTGCACCTTGTCATACTAAATCAGTGGTTATATAGACCTACGAAAATGCCTTTCATTTTCTGATCTGGAACTCATGGGAAAGGACACTCATCTTCTGCATACCTTCTTGGTCCACATGTCTCAAAGATATTCTCTGAATGCAAGTAGAAGAAATAATGTTTTTTTCTGGGCATCCCCATCTAACCATGCAAGAGTAAGGCGTTTTTCTTTGAAGGCATATGCTGTAACCAATAAATCTGTAAGAGATAATATATTAGCTGTGTCCAGAATGACCTCATTTGTAAGATTATCTTGGACACTGTGCATAATCAGCTTGAGAATAACCTTTGACATCACATCCAAGATCCATAGAAGTTATGCTCCCGAGTTGTGGGAGAGTGTGACTTTTATGTTGCTCCATCTGACTAAGAAAATCAGAACTATTGATAGTCCCATAATGTACATAGGTTCTGCACCAGGATCTTTCAAAAAGACAATTGCAGGGGCAGAATCCACTCCAATCATGTTCCACCATAAGGAAACATTCTCTTCTCTGCATAGCACAAGATTAAAAGATGCATATGCCAAATAATCTCTTGTTGTCTGTCTTAGAAATGGGGCTGCACAATGTCCAGTTTTTGAGAAGCATATTACTTTGACCTTATGTGGTCCAGGCTTGTGGGTAACCTCCATAACCATATCTGAAGAAAGGGTGGCTTGTAGATCGATTTCCTTCTGCAAGGAACGATACAAGTTGGACTTTCACCAAGCTCCACTTCTCCAGTATTAGAAACTCCATCCAGCCAAACAACAATTCTTTTCCAGCTATATGAGCAAACTGCTGGGAATTTCCACTCCCAAGAGAATAAAGTTATAAACCAATATTAACCAGGTCCCTTCTTCTCTCTTACCATTCAAGTCCACACCAAAGGTGTCAAAGTCCAAAGTCGCTAAGGATGGACCTAAAGGAAACTTAGAGGTGTCAATGTTTCATTGAAACCTGCACAGGAGATCTAACTAAAGCAAGTACAAACAAAGCTTATCAAGAAAGGACGAGAGATTCAATATGGAAGAATGAGAAAATATGTTCACACCATAGTTTTAAAAATCAGAACTGGCATCGTAACCGATCGAGGGTCCAACCTGAACCGAAACCGGAACCGGTCGAACTGGTTTTTTAAAAAATAAAAAAAATATTTAAATTTTAACGAAAAAAAATATATTTTTAAGATTTTAAATCATGTTTCCAAAGCATTAGAGACAATTAGAGACGACATATCCAAAGTATGCTCATGAATATATCAAAACGATACCAAGTGCAATACATATCTAGAGATCGAAACATAAATACATAATCAAGGAGGCTCTAAATGGCCTCTACAACATCAAATAACATACTAAATTAGAGTCACTGATACTATATGTGGGAATGCCAATGAAAAATACAAAATAGCCATAGGGTAGATACTAGAACCGTAGATGGAAGAATCTCATAGCTCATGAGTTGTGGCTGTCAGTAGTCCTCCATGTCATAATCATCAAGATTGACATCACTACCACTGCTCTCTTCTCCATCCTCCTCCTCCTCCCCTATATCCAATGCAACCCGTGCATTTGTTGATGTGGAATCTGGAGGATGACCCCTCAAGAGGATCACCATCATCAAAAGTGACCGGCTCTAGCACTAGTTCATCAAGATCCAAGTTGGCTAATGCCAACTCAACACTGTTGTTCAAATACATATCATTAGAAAACACATCCCACATCTTTGTCTTTCCCTTCAACCACTCTTCCCTCTGCTTGTATATAAGACGGAGGTTGGTGTGCACATACACTACTAAGTCACCTGACATGACGACAAAGAGAAGAGTTCAATAGAAGAGTTTATACTTGAGTGAAGGGTACATTTTTACTGGGGTTGCGACGAAAGAGTTCAACAATCAATGCCACCAACATGAGGGTACATAAAGGGCTTGGTTCTCTTGATTTAAATGTCAGTTCCATACCTCATACATGATAGGGTGATGGAAACATTGCAATCTGCAATCTTGAAATCCTAAAAACTATTAAATGTGTTGAATTTTTGAATGGGACCTAAATTCTACTTTCTCCATATAAAGTCAATGAGGTTGGAACCACTCTCAAACATCCACAGGAAACAATTAATGAGTAATGTTAAAAATTTAATTAAAGGATGAAAATGAAGAAAGATAAAGAATGTCACTTTTATGAAATTAATTACCATTCATTACTAGAATTATAGGTGAAATGGAGGTGGGGACCTCTTTAAATAGCATTAGTAAAGGCAAAATAACCCTTAGTTGACACCAAAACACCTTACAACTCAACTTGCATGAGAAAACATGAGCCAAAGTACTTCTATGTTACTTAGGTTTTAGGTTTAGGTTTTAAGTTTAGGGACCAAACCAGTGATTTATGACCAATGGCGGTTTGGTCATAAAACTCGTCAATAGGTTTGTTTTATTAGCCCGGTTGAACGGTCGACCATCAAAACTGATAAAGCTAGTAGGTTAGGGATAGGTTCTAGGTTTTAAACAGTTCACACTACTCCAATGTGCTAATCAATGATGATCATTGTGATCATTGTGATACAAATTATGATACAATGAATGAGTGGAATACACTCATATTTAGGAAAGAACAATCCATAATTAAGAAAAACAATCAAACGGTTGAGAAACTTTCCTTAGAATTCATGCATAATAGTGATGATCTATATAGAAAGTCTAAAATAGAACTAGTTAGTTAACTCCCCTTGAACTAGTGTGTCGAAAAATGATGTTTCTCCAACATCCCCCTTGAACATCACTATGGGTAAAAATGATCCAACACTCCCCCTGAACATCACTATGGAGTAAAAATGAGTCCCGACAACTAGGCCATATTAGGTACTCATGTACAATGCAACTAATGAACACTGGATAAAATGAGGAAAGAGAGAAAACCACGTGGGAACAACCCCCCCCTCAAAAGACGATGCATCAAAAGAAGAAAAGGCAGCTGCTAGGCAATTGTGTTCTTCACTCCAAGACGATCCCACAAATTCTGAAACTTCAGCTCACTGAAAGTCTTCGTAAATATGTATAAATCTTTATGGATATGATGAAGTCTTTTGGCAACCTGTCCAGACTTGTACCTCTTGATCCTGTGGACCCATCTGCACTTGAAAATATTCCTTTCTGGTGGAAGTGGAACCGGATCCTAAGTCTGATTCTTTAGGAGTGAGTAATACTCCTTCTGCATGGCTTCTTCCTATAATGGATTGCCCACAACCTTATTGTAGGTCTGCAGATCAGTAGATTGAACCATATAAAAATGTATGGGCATCGTAGGTTCAGAAGCTAAAAGTACATGAGAGGGCTCATGCTGAGATTGAGTCCTCCTTGAATCCAATGGATTCCTTGCAAGGACACCTGCTGTCTGAAGTGTGAATTGTGCACTCTTGGGCATCTGCTGAAGCTTCGACGCTGGCTCCTTATTTGGCTATACTACTTGCTTATTTCCATGTACAAAATCTGAGTGTATGGAATCATCTCTGATGTCTGGAGCTGATGGAAGCAAAAGAGTATCTGCATGTTGTACTGGAGGTGCATGCAAAGTACTCTCCTTATGTGTAAGTAGAAAATATGAGTCATCGTCAACAAACTTAGTGAATTTGTACAACCTTGATTTGTGATCCACCTCACCAATTGCAATAATAGAATTGTCATGCATGTCAAGTATAGAAACTGAATCTGATGTAAACTCAACCTTTTTACCTTTCTGAATGATCTAATAAACTGAGAACAGATTCATAGAAAGCTTTGGAACAGGTAAAACATTCTCAAAACTTCCATTATGGAGTTCCACTCTTCCCTCTCCTGCTACTGCTACTGGAGTATCATCCCCCATGAGAATAGGGCGGTTTGAGCATCAACTCAAAGAAGTGAAAACTTCCTCTTCTGCTGCCATATGATGTGATGCGCTAGAATTTATAATCCATGAATCATATGAGGAATTGATTGCAACAAGAGTATGATGATTACCTTTCTTAGGAGCAGGATCTTCTTCCTTCTGCTTCTTGACTCCTTCTGGAATGAAGTTTCCAAGGTTGTTCTGTTGAAGACTGAAGTACATGTGCCATAATATCAATTTGCTTCTTCATGCATGTGGATTCTTCATGATTTGGTTTATCGCAGTAAGTACACCGCTTCCCCTTCTTCTTCTTGGAATCTGAAGAGTCTTTGGAACCTAAAGAATCGTTGAAGGGTTTGGAATATCCCTCCTTCTCGTTCTGTTTTTCCTTTCCTTTCTGTTTGGATGATCCTTTTCCATCATGAATGGTGAGTGCATGTGCTTTGGGATCCTTGATTAGGCCCATCTGAATGAATTTTTCTTGCTCATGTGTGATAGAATCAATGAATTGCTCCATGGTAGGCATCTTCCACTTTGTTCCTAAGAGATATCTGCCAGAATGGAAAGTGGAGACATAGACAACATATTCTGGTCCTAACTTAGCCAAGATTGTTAGAATAAGTTGGTTTTCTTGTGTAGACTTATCAATACCACAAGATGCCAAGCTCAATATCAAAGATTTAAACTTGTTAAAGAAATCGTTTATATTATCAAAATTTTTGGGATCCATGGTATTCAACTCTACCTCAAGCATATGACCTTTCATCTCATCCTGCTTTCCAAACAGACTTTCCAAGGTGGCCCAGATCACGTTTGGAGTCTTGCGTGTAGCAACTTGAAACCGTAAATAAGATGAAATTAATTCAAGAAGAAGTCCTTTGGCCTCATCTTTTCGGTTCACCCATCTGGTCTTCTCAATTGCTGATGTAGGTTCTGTTTCTGTCCCCATCGTCAAATTGTACACTCCTTTCCTTTTGAATTGGAATTCAGCCTTGGGATTCTAATAAAAATAATTGTATGGTGTGAGGATTACCACCAAGTTTGACTATAGAATTGGTGTCGTATCCATCTCTCCCACTGTGTCTGAGAACCCCCTAAAATTTATTCTCAATCTGCAAGTGAAAAACTGAGAAATCACTACAAAACGTGCACTTTAAGAGGTGGTCGCTCCTTTCCTTAAGACACAGAGCAACCATACCCTAATGGTTGCACTTTGCTAGTGTACTGGGGGGCAACCACTCTAGAATTGAGGCTGTCACACCTTTCCTTCATACACAGAGTGAGAGACACCTAGTTGTCGCACTTTGGTAGTGTACTAGGATGTGACAAGTCCAGGATTGAAAACACCGTAAGGCTAGGGTGTGACTGTCACACCTTTCAACAAGGAGAAGTTGCGACAACTTCAACTTGTCACATTTTTAGACCAAGAAAGGCTGTGACAATGCTTGTCACACGGATTTTTCTCACCAAAACTCTGATTTTTCTTATTCTCTGGCTTGTCTGGCTTGCTCCAAGCAGTGTAGCTCTGATACCATGTCAATTTTTCATCGAAACCTGCACAAGAGATCTAGATAAAACAAGTACAAACAAAGCTTATCAAGAAAGGACTTGAGATTCAATATGGAAGAATGAGAAAATATATTCACACTACTCCAATGAGCTAATCAATGGTGATAATTGTGATCAATGTGATACTAATTATGATACAATGAATGAGTGGAATACACTCATATATAGGAAATAACATTCCATAATTAAGAAAAACAATCAAACAGTTGGCTTTCCTTAGGAATGCATGCATGCATAATAGTGATGATCTATATAGAAAGTCTAATATAGAACTAGTCAGTTAACTCCCACTGAACTAGTATGTCGAAAATAGTAATTTCTCCAACAAGAGGGGTCACCCAATGTCACCTCAAGGATTAATTGCCAAGAAAGGGGGGCTTCCCTAAACAACTAAGTCTTCAACAAAGGTAAAAGATTTAAGGGATTTGGAGGACTTAGAGTAAATCTGGTCTGTTCTAGATATATGGTATTATTTTCCAGATTTTAGGTGAGTTGGAAGAACCTATGGATGCAAGAATGATGTGTCTAATTGGTTCTATACTAATTTGGAAATTAAAGAGGAAAACTGATGTACATAACCAGATTTAAAAGTATTTCATAACCATTCAATTAAAATTATGCAAAAGGGCAGAATATTAAAGCATTTGATCAAGGTTAATCTTACCAAGGGATAGTTATCAAGGGATTTTTAAGCCTCGTCTCCCCTTAGCCCTGAACTTATCAGAGTTCACACTCTTACTGCCCATCTGTCAACAATTTCTTCACAGCAGTGAGGCTAACCCCTAGGACATCCTTATCCAGACAGATGGGTAACATCGATAATGTAGATCAAGCTCCATATATATCTATATTTTTTTATTTTTCAAATTTTCTAGGAGAGGAATGTATAGAGATTTGTTTGCAGTAAAGCTTCCGAGGTTGTCTTAGGCAGATACATTGATGAGGTCTAAGGATTTAATTATGGTTATTTTTGGAGATATTTGATAACATGTACTTGTAAGAGGAGACATTTGACTTTTTGGATAACTTTTGATGGTTTTTCCCAGGTCAGAGAAACAGTGCGTGATGTGAAATTCCTGCATAACGAGCTATTTTTTGCTGTGGCTCAGAAAAAGTATACCTCTTATGTTTGTATTCTATCAATTTTTCTCCAACTAGGAAAAGAACACCAGAAATGCTGTGAAGTAACTGAGAAATAGATTTCTTATACATTTGCCTGGTATTTATCTTATTATTCTGATAAATGGTTGGATTTTGCAGGTATGTCTATATCTATGACAGATCTGGTACAGAGATTCACTGTCTCAAGGTAGGCATACTATGCTGGTAACAATCATGGTGTTCTGGTAGTTAGGATTGATTATTTATTCCTGACCTGATCTCTACTTAAAGACTATGGTTCTGACATATAAATGGTAAATGCTGATTTCTATTTTTCTAGGATCACACTGAGCCACTAAAACTTGAATTTCTTCCAAAGCACTTTCTTCTGGCATCTACAAGCAAGTCTGGTATATTGCGATACCAGGACACAAGTACTGGTGATCTGATTTCCCAACACCGAACACATCTAGGTCGCTGTGATACAATGCGTATGAATCCTTATAATGCAGTTATAGCTTTAGGACACAACAATGGCACTGTTACAATGTGGAGCCCTAATATGAGCACTCCTCTTATCAGCATGCTATGCCACTATGGTCCTGTGACTGCATTGGCTTTTGATTCTCAAGGGCGCCAAATGATTACAGCAGGAAATGATGGAAAAATCAAAATATGGGATTTGAGAAAATATGCACCTTTGCATGGCTATTCCTGTCGCGCAAAAAGTCTGGATGTCAGTCAAAGAGGTTTACTGGCTGTTGGATGTGAGTCACTAGTAGAAATTTGGAGAGATGCTCTAACAACGAAGCAGCAAAAGCCATATTTGAAACACCATTTTGTAAATGGATCTCAGGTGCAAAACCTTGCATTCTGTCCATATGAGGATGTACTTGCCATTGGACATTCTACAGGGATATCTTCCATTCTTGTACCAGGATCAGGGGAGCCTAACTTCGACACATTTGTTGCAAATCCATTTGAAACAGCCAAGCAGCGTCGTGAGAAAGAGATTCATTTACTCCTTGATAAGTTGCAGCCAGAAATGATTATGCTGGACCCAGAAAATATTGGTGTTGTGCAACGTTCTCAGAGAGAAAACCAACAAACTAATACTCAGCAGGCCCGGGAAGCTAACATGCAGACAGCTATTGCTGCTGGTAAAAATGTTGTTTTCAAAAATAAAACAAAGGGCAGAAACAAACCAAGCAAAAGACAAAAGAAAAAGCAGGATAATGTGATCAGAGTAAAACGGCCTTTTATTCAGCAACAACGAAAGAATGAACAACCTCTTAAAAGACAGATCAGTGATTTAAATCTGCCTAAAGCTCTTGAGCGTTTTGTTCGCAAATCTGCCTAAAGCTCTTCTCATTCAAAGTTAGCTGCAGATTTAAATCTGCCTAAAGCTCTTGAGCGTTTTGTTTGCAAATCTGCCTAAAGCTCTTCTCATTCATTTTTTTGTCATATTTAAACTTTTAGTTTTCAGACTTTAGTTTCTATTTTCTAATATGAAATATCTATTTTGTAAAAATAACTCTTTGGTCATGATGGCCTATTTCATTTAGAGAATTCATAGTCTACTTTCTATTATCTGGTTCTCGTTTAAACTTTCCAAGTTCGTAACTGTTAGATGGTTAATGTTACCTGTATAGTACTAAATGGTTGATGCTATTTGTGTAGTACTAAGTGGTTGAGGCTCTGATGATTAATCTACTATGATGACATTTATAACGTCATAATAATATACTCTGTTTACAAGGAGCACAGATATGCATGTTTTCATATTTTCTGTGACTAATTTGGCAGTCTTGATGGTTTTACTGAATATATTGGCCTTATAATATATGAAAATATAAACAATATACAAAACACTCTTGGGACGCTTCGCTTCGAGGGTTTTTGAGAAATGGTGCCCAAGTGATCCTTGTTTCAGGTCTCACACCACGCTCTTGCAACATTGGTGTCAACAACGCACAACTCGTGGTATAGGGGGCCCTACTCTCAACACTCCAATAACTACTGAAGATGCTCAAAATTTTGAGCGTGTTTCTCCACTGAGGCTGGAATTTGTAGGGTCAGATTGACCATAGTAGGCACATTGTTAGAGTAGGTAAAGGAAATATCTTGCTTCTCACATTTAAATGTAATTCTATTTTGACTTTTCAAAAGATGCAATAAATCTTTTTCCTTAAAAACAAACCATGCCACTGTAAAATCAACTATCTAGACTCATTTGGCACCGACCAGAGCTACCTTCTAGGTCTCTGCTGTGAATGAGTGTATCACTGTACACAAGCTCTCCAACCATTCCCAGACAGCTTTGGCCATTTTGCAGATCCAAAAAATATGGTTAAGAGTCTCATTACAAAAGTGAAAAACACATATAGGTTGGGGTACGCCCAAATGATGAAGGCGCTGTCCAAGGGCCAGACTTCCATACACCGAAAATCAGGCGAACATAGCCTAATTAAGCTCCAGAGGCAATTTCGGTATTGCCTGATGTAGATAGAGCCGTTTTGAGTCTAGGGTTTAATATTGAGGCTGGGCTTAACTATCTGTAGCCATCTGCTAGCTTGTATTTGATGATGGAATTTTTATATAGCTCGGCCCAATTCTTCCACCACTTCGGAGGTTGAACCCTCAACTTGAACAATAAACAAGTAGGAATTAAAGTCAGAATTTGGTTAAGATACCCATTATTTAATCTAAAGGACTTGATTCAACTGAGCCTAAGGTGCTTAACCTTTGGTTTCTAAGGAGAAAATATCCTAGAGGGTCTTAATGCCTATAAGAAAGAAGTTCAAGGTTGAGAACCATGAGTTCTTAGTGAGAGGCTTGCCTTTGTCTAGGATAAGAAGGATATTAATAGAGGTGTTAGAGAAGAGATCCACAAAACCTACTTGAAATCGTCATGGATTGAGCGAAAAGAGCCTTGAACTCCAAAACTCCATCACTACTTCCACACTGACATGCACTTCAAGGATGACCTCATCTGTACTCCATGATTTATTATATTGTAGTTACCTTGTAGCTTGAGAGTCCCTCTAGCCCAACTTCAGGTTTGATCCCATTGGCTAACATATGGAGACAAATCATCTGCGTAAAAGGGAGTATTCCACTTGTAGACTATGTAGGAAGAGATTCTTTCATCAGCCCTATTTATTATGAAATTCATGGTTGTTGTCATTGTTTATTCAGAGATTCTAAGTCACATTGAGGATTATTGACAATAAGAGTATCAAATATGTATCACCCAGCTCCTTCGTGAGATACTTCACGTCTGAAGTTGGATCTTGCAGCATTGCTAATTCTAGGCTCATCGACTCCTATTTCTGACCGCTAGATGGTTCTAGTTGCAAGAGGCATCATGAACAAATATGAAATCCTAGGTTAGCTAGGCAGCACGGACTCCAAGACACACAGGAAATGGATGACAAGAATCTCATCACCAATTTGCTTCTTTGGCCTCAAGCCATGGATGTTAGGAAAGCAGACAGTTGACAACATTGTAGGTTTAGGGATTCTTCTTTGATTCTCTTTGGACCCTCTCACTCATTTTGTTCTTTTGGTCTTCTGAGTGTTTGATTGTATCTCTTTTGGCACTCACTATGTACTGTTTTATTTATTTTGCAGTTCTCCCAGAGATGCTGTAGTACTTGCAATGTGCACTTATCTTTGTACTTTCTATAGTCCCATTGGCCAATTATGGACATTAGTCATTCATTGTATATCATACCTCTTGCATTTATGGAAATGTAGATCTAAAACAACAGTTTGACAGGGTAGTGTTTCCTTGTATTACTCTCCTTTTCAAAAGTATAGCACTAAAGAGTATGCCTTTTCCTAGCTGCTCTTGGCCTGAAGGATACTATGGTCACGACTTTTGGAATTTAAGAAGCTCTATGTTAAAACCACGTTTTAACTTGGTCAAACACCATTAGTGAAATACCTTTAAATATTGTTTTTACAAGTTCTACTAATCTCATTTTGGGGTTCACATTGCTAGAAAAGTTGGGGTGAAAAAGGTATGGTCTAGACTCTAGAAAGCATATGTAAGAAGTAAATTGAAAAAGTATGGTTGGTTATCAAAGCTTGTAAGTGTTAAGAAGTTGAATGCTGATTATAATGACCCTTGAGAGATGTGTTTGTTCAAGTCAAACTGCTGTTGGCGGCTACCTTGGTGCCATTTGGCTCCAAAACATTCATATTGTCTTATTAAGTTATTACTGGATATTGTCTTTGCTAAAGGTCCAACGCGTCTGTTAAGGGTTAGACTTTCTTGTTGAATTCTTGACTCGGAGACTTGTGTCAGATTCTTGGTTGTAAAGTAATACATTATTACTTGCTTGTGTTTGGGCGATGTGATGGATAATATGTTGGCAAAACACTGTTTATATGTTTTCACGAGCAAATAACAACATATGAAGTTGCCATGAAAGTGGTGTATATTAAAAATGACTGACATGCATGGCCTGCAAATTTGATCCTTACAATATATTTAGCAAAGAAATTCCCAACAGCATTTTGTTTACTGTCAAATATCAGCTATAATAATGGAGTTGCACTGGAATACAGATATTCCCTAGAAACTTAACCCTATGAGATACCAACCTTGCTTTCAACTTGTTACCAACTTTGTGTTAGTTTCTATAGCTCAGAAGGTGTCTCAGCATGGGCCTGAGTGTCCTAGGCATGCTGATGGACACATTAAACTACCCAGTTCAGCTTATTTATCTTTGCCTAAGACTAACTTAGGAAATCGGAAACAGAAAAATTTCTGTTTGAGTGGTTTGTGGGGCCTAGTGTAGTGGGGCGCACTACTTAGTGGAGTGTGGGGCCCAATCTAGTGGGGTGCACTACATAGTGTAGTGTGGGGTCCAGCCAAGGAGGGGCGCCTCAATCTGAGCCATTGAGGGCTGATTTGGGCACACATCTCAAGGCAGAAAGGAGGCTGGAAGAAAGATAAATTGAGGGGCTGAGGGTGAGGGACATACACATTCTCATTTGTGAGAGAGGAAGAGGGGTGCTTAGCTGTGAGAGAGAAAGAGGGTGAGCAGCTTGGAGAGGTCGAGTTCTGGGCCAGCTTTGTGCAGACAGTGGAGGGCATAGCGGGACCGTACTATGCAGCAAAGGGAGGCCGAATTTAGGCCACATTCAGTAGCTTCCAGAGGGCCAATTCCAGTGCACCGTGTGCAGGGATAAGGAGGCCGAATCAGGGCTGAATTCACTCAGCAGTAGGAGGCCGATTTTGAGCAGGCAGTACAGGGCCCAGGCTGTACCTAGGTCGTACACAGGCCCGTACAGGCCAGAATCAAGCTAGGATGAATTTTGTTGAGGAAGGGAAGAGAAATCTGCTGAGAAATTCTTGTTTTTTATGTTGCTGTAATATTTTTCTCCAGAGCCATAATAAGGCCCCCTCTTTGCTGGTTTTCCCCACGCTGGGGTTTCCAGGGTATTTCTGGTGTTTTCTGTTTATGTACTTGGTCTCAGTGTATGATTCTGCTGTTTATTTCTGGTTTATAACTCAGCTGTAGATTAATTGCATAATTTCCAAATTTATATCAGCTAGAATATTTCCGGGTTAAAGTAAATTATTGGCATTAGTTTCTGTGCTGAGTTATAGGAAATTAACATGGTATTAGAGGTCAGCCTCTGAGTACAGAAGGAGCCAAGTTATTTGCTATGTAGACTAGGGTGTGAATTAGCAAGGGGATGTGTTACCAAAAAGTGTGTGGAGCCAGAGTAGCTGACTTAAATGGCTAGTATAGGCTTAAGGTTTGAAGATAGGCTGGAAGGGGCCTCAAACTTCAGTCCATGGAGGGACCAAATTGTAGATTTTTGAGGAACTATGAGGGCTGCCCAACAGGCCTGTCTTATGACCTCTTGTTGGGCTTTAGGTTCGGTTACGAAAATCTGTCCTTTGCTGCGTTTTAGGACAGCAAACAGGTCTGTTTACTTCTGCCAAGAATTCTGCCCTCAACTAATGGTTATATGCTCTTTTAAGGTGCCCTTGCGAGTAGTTTTAGTAACCCAATGTTAGTACATGCAAACCCCAAAACATATAGCACTCCAATAGGATCTTAACAAGCTCCTATTGCTGATCTAAACACTAAGCATACATGAAAAATGAACATAGGTATTTTTGGTCAACATGACCTTGGATAAAACCCCCCCCCGGGGAAAACCAATTTAGAATGAAAGCGTATATAAGTGATGTCTAAAGGATGAGATAGAACAAGTAAGCAAATACAATGGAACCTGTACAAGTAGCAAGCTCCTCTCAAGCCTTGCTAAAGGTTCCAAGACGAAATGTGCCCAAGCAAGTGCGTCCTCTCCCTTTGTTGCCTATCCCACTGAACTGAAGCGCCCTTGATCCTCCCTTGACTGATGAAGAAGCCCTTGCATACAAACATGTTGTTGTATGCTACCTGCACACTGAATCTGTCAGATCTGCTAGAGCTCAAGCAATGCTAGTGCTTGCTAAGCCTGCGCCCTCCTCCAAGAGTGCGCCCTCAAAGCAAAAGCACTCACCACAAATAACCGAGGGTCAAAGCCTCCATGAGCCCTCCATGAAAGTAGGTGCCCAAACTTCCCTCAATCAATGCCTCCATTCTCTTCTCAATGCTCTCTCTCAAACTCTCCAAGTGAACAAATGAGTGAATGAACCTCTCATGAGCCTATGCGCCCCTCTTGAACAATCCATAAGGAAACCTAAAAATGGATGGCCTAGATCACTCCAAGCCACATCTAATCAATGGGTGAGATCATCCTAAAATAATTTCACTTAGAAACCCACTTTGGGTGAAGTTTCCTAAGTTCACTTTACGTCCCTCAATTCACCCACTTAGTGAATTAAATGTCACTTTTGCCTTGAGTGACAAAATTCCACCTTTTTGACTTAAGTGTAGTCAATGTGGAATTAGACATAAAGTACAGGGTACATAGTCACAAATATTTCCCTCTTGTGGTTAGAGACCCACAACTACAAGGGGACCACTTCCCAAGCACAAGGGAACCACTTTCCCAAGGTACCCAAAAGTCAACAAATTAGTTCGCTGCTGGAGGAAAATGGATTATTGGAATTCACTGAAGGGAAAGCAGTACCTCCAGTTGACCCAACACAACTACCAACTCACCTCAAGAAGGATGTGAAGACAAGGAGGATCATTGTTGATGGAGTTTGTTGAAATATTGTAACTTTGAAGAATATTCTGATTATAATTGAGTTATTATCTTATAGATCAAATCCCCTTTTGTGGATTGATCATGTTGGGTCTTGTATATGACCAAATCCCCTTTTGTGGATTAGTCAAACCATATTTATATGGTGGTAATTGAGAAGTCGCCCCCTAGGGTTTAATAAAGTGGTTTTAACCACTATTGGAAGAAGTTGACCCTACTTGGTGAAGGGACATAACCCTAGCGCCTCCTCAACTAGTATTTATAAGTGAGGAGGGCGCCTCATTTATTCACTCACTCACTCACACTTCTAGTCAAAGTTACCAGAACCGGATCGGTTGTTGAACCGGTCGACCCAAAAAACTAGAACCAAATCGGAACCGGATAAAAAAACCGGTCACTAAAAATACATATATATGTGCATTCATATGAATCCAAACCATTATACACAAATTTGCAAAGTTTCTCATATATATTTAACAACTAACAGTGTATAAAACCAAAATAGCACTAACAATAAGTGCACTCCATAGTCATATGAATATCTGAATCAAAATACATCATCAAAAAGGCTCTAAATGGCCTATAAAGTCCAAAAATAACTCTTGAGTCTAGGCTAGAGGCTAGAGAGTAGAGACTACACAATCTAATAATCTGAATCTGCATATTGAAACTCAAACTTAGAGGACCCAGACTCGGACTCAGACTCAAAGTCATCATCTACATCCTCAACATGAGTAGACTCAACAAGGGGATTCCGAGTCTGGCTTGATTCCCCTGTTCAGAAGGAAAATATACAGTGTTAACATCAGTGCACACATTCTCTTGATGTGGCTGGGGATCCAAATGCATGTTTCTTTTAAATTTTTTTTTTGCATGTTTTTAAAAAAAATTGCAAATCCCCTTACTTTTCCGGCTGTACGGAATTGACTGGTTTGAGAAAAAAACCCAGTTTCGTACGAAACTGGTCAATAATGGTTTGATTGTCTGGTTTGAACCGGTTTTCTCTTTGACCTGGTCTGACTGACCAGTTTTACCGGTTCCGGTCCGGTTCTGGTAACACTGCTTCTAGTGCACATCTTTTGAAGGAAGCTGCAGTTGCAAGGAGAAGAGAGGTGCATGCTTAGTCCTAGTCTTTTCTTGGTGGTTTTGGTCTTTAGTCTTGGCATTGTATTGACAATCTATTATTGAGGAAGTTTTTGCTGGGTTTTCTCCCCCATGAGGGTTTCCGAGGATAAAATGCTGTGTACCTTGTGATTGTGTTTTTTTCAGTGATCCTACTTATGCTGTTATGCTCTAGTAAATTGAAAAGAACTTAATAACTCTAAATTTAACATGGTATCAGAGCTTGACTGAATAGAGCACCTTTCAGGGGGTATCTAAAAACGTCACTGTTGCCATACAAGGAAATTATGGCTTTTTATTGGAGAGGAATTTCTGACTAAAAACTATCTCGGGAAGTGCGCCCTATCCTAGTGAATCTTTTGGCAGCTTGAGCGCACCTTTTTAGTGGCCAGATTCTCTAAAAAACCAAACCCTAGTTTTGGCTGGTACCAGAAAACCGAGAAACTTGAACCAGTACTAGAAATACCAGTCTAGAATGGCTCAGGTCAAGTTTCAAGGGGTAAAACTTGGAATTTTCTGAAACAATCAGCTCAAACAAACTTGCCTCAACGCAACGCATCTAGTCCCTGGATCAGAATTAAAAAATTAGAAGTTTGAGAAATTAGGGTTCCCTCATAAAACCCTAAGTTGATGTTGTAGTTGCAGTACCAGTTGCAGTTGCAGTTGCAGTTGCAGTATCAGTTGTAGTTGCAGTGCCAACACCAACTGCAGTACCAGTTGCAGTATCAGTTGTAGTTGCAGTGAAATTTTTTGTGAAGTGTTGGGACTGTTGTTTTATTGTCCTAGTGCACCTTATCCTAGCAAGATACTATCAGAGGTATGTACTTACATGTGTTTAAAATGTATTATTATTCTAAAGGGTATATGCAGGAGAAATGATCTTTTGATAATGATAGATCCAGAAGGATCTCAGATCCAACACATTCATGGAATAATGCACCCCAGGTTTGATCATTTTGATATGCATTTATTTGTTATGACATTATTTTGATCTTATGAACATCTAGGTTGTATGTTGAAGCTATGACCATCATACTAACCATTGGTCAAAAATTAAAGTCAAGGTATTAGCTTGATTAAAGTTGAGATTATAGAGTTTATTCTCTATCTTCGGTTTTTGTCAAGAAATCATATTATCTCTGTACAAAGGACAGGTTGAAGAGAATACTTGTCATCTTGAGCGAAGGAGATTAGGAAGAAAAACAACAACACTCATTCTTGAGGACAAGACTCCAGGTTCTAGGTTTGATTGACTAAGTTGATAAGATTTAAATTTGCACATGTCAAGTTTGATAACTACCTCATAATTGAGATGGTAATCTTTAAAAAGTTTTATACTTGGTAGCACGTGAGCATTATTGAAATGAATACTTATTGTAATCACTTACCAGATATAACTAACATCTCCTCTAGGAGAAACTTCTTGTTTTGGTCCCAGGTTACCATGAAGGAATGATTGATCACAACACTAGAAGAGTGTTGCTCTCATTATTATTGTACTTCTTACTTTTTACCCTTGTTTCAGGTAGGTCACAAGTGATAGCTCTAAAAGGAGCCACTGTGATGATTATTTTCGCTGTTGTTTTATTATTATAAAGAGTATTATTCTTGTCTGTTGGTTCTCCCTTGTTGTTCTTGTTTCGGGTAGGTTATAGGTGATAACCTCGAGGAAGCCATAGTGACGGTTGCAGGAGGCAACATATTAGATGAAACATGGAGCAGACTATCCAAATTGTATACATGACCGTATAAATCCATGTACCAAAGAAGATGAAGACGAAGCTACTTTTGAGATATAAAGTATCTCATATGGAGATTGATTGTAAGGAGATGAAGGCTCCAAAGATCACTGAACATTAGAATAGAACTCACAGTAGACTTGGTCAGAGGATAATGAAGCCACCTTAACAGGAAGCAGAATTTGTTTGAAGTCTGACTCAACTTTTCATATTAAGACTTGTTATTCAACACCAAGTATATCCTGCAGAGACTATGAAGTTTTTGAAGACTTAGAAGAAATCAAGAGTAAGCCTGATCTCAGAAATGATCAAATGAAGAGACATCTTCGAGGATTGGGAGACATATGCCATGAGTTGGGAAGACTAGATCATAGCTTCAGAGACTTCTAGGAGATGTGAAATCTCCTGGTAAGATTCCTTTGTTTTGTTTCAGTAAAAGAAAAGGAAGCAAGTCAGAAGGACTGGGATATGGATTTTTCCATAAGACGAGAAAGGAAGCTAGTGGTGACTTCCAAGATTGATCTAACAGATCAAGCATGTTGCAAATAACAATATAAAGATATACAAAGTCTGATTTATGTCCATAGGATTCTCCCAGAGAGAGGGAGAGGACTATGACGAGACACTTGCTCCCGAAATCGAAGAAATAGTTCTTGTATTCGTAAAGACAACTAGAACAACCATGATTCATATACAATATGAGATTTAGGGGGAGCAATCCCTATATTTGAGATTGAGTTATCTCCAGTGCCAGTTGGTGTAGTACATTAGTCAGGCCATGGAGACATGACTACAATAGCAGATAGAGTAACCTCCATGAAAGAAGAAGAGCTACTTTCAGTATTAGTTATTGAGCCACTCTCAGTTTCAGATGAAGTTGTTGCCGTGAGAGTAGAGGAGTTACTCTCAGATTTCAATAGCCACAGTGAGAATGGAGCAGTCATTCTCAGCTTCAGAGCAGCTACAGGTGTAGAGTCCAAGTCCCAGAGCAATAGTTGCAGAGAGAATAGATGACATACTCTCAGGCATTGAGACAAATAGTGCTTTGCAAAAAGCACATAGAGCTAGCACATGATTGTGCATATTAAGTTGGAGCTGAGCAAGTGTACCAGGTTGGTACAAAGTTATGTGAAAATTTGGTTTCGAAGTACAGGACAAGAAGACTCATGTATGGAAGTTGAACCAAGCTCCAAGAGCTTGGTATGGTAGGATTGATAGTTTTCCGATGAGCTTGGGCTTTACCAAGAGTAAAGCTAATCTTGATCTTTACTTCAAGATTGTGAATGATGAGCCAGTTATATTGCTACTGTATATGGATGACTTATTCTTAACAAGAGAAGAAAAGCTCATCACAAATTGCAAGAAGAAGCTCGTTGTAGAGTTTGAGATGAAAGACCTAGGCCCGATGCATTATTTTTGAAGATTTTCTAGGTCCTAACAAGTTGCCAACTAGGTCTGTCTTTGACCTCAAGTTGGCTCTAAGTTTCAACTGTCAAACAAGGGTTTGCTGCTGTTCAATAACAACAAACTGTTCATGAACTTCTTTGCTGTTTTGTTACGGTTACATAGGCCATTTAGGTGCTCTAGCATGTAGTTTTTGTGACAAAGATGTTAGCACATGCATACCAAAATATATGTAACACACCTAGAGATCTTTATTGCTGAAAACACTGCTGTTCTAAACACTAGCATACATGAAAATGAACACAGGTATTTTTGGTCAACGTGACCCTGGATAAACCCCCCCCGGGGAAAACTAGTTTGGAATATGAGTGCATATATGTGGAGAATAGAAGGTGGAATACAACAAGTACAATATACAGATGAACCTGATACAATAGCAGCTTGAACCAAGCTGAAACACAAGTCCAAATGAAGAGGGCGCCCTCCTCACAATGTTGCCTAGAACACTAAACTGAAGCGCTCTGCTGAATGAAAGCTTTGATGGAGAAATCCTCCCACAGTACTCTGAATCTGTGTTGTAGCTCTCCACTGAAACTGTCCTCACTGCAATTTGGGCTCTGAAAGTCCGCCCTGTTGTCAGTGCGCCCTCCTCCAAGCAAGATCTACTCCAACAAATAATTGAGGGTCTAAGCTATGTGGCTGCCGCCATGGATAGAAGCGCCCAAGCTTTCCTAAACTCTAGCGTCCAACCTCATCCTCATGGTCCCTCTCAAACTCTCCAAGTGAAAAAATGAGTGAATGAGCTCTCCTTTGCCCTTTGTGCCCCTCTTGAACCTCCATAAGGAAACCTAAAATATGGACGGATGAGATAATCCCATCTCATCTCCAATCAAAGGTTGAGATCATCCCATAATAATCTCACTCTCAAACCCACTTTGGGTTAAGTTCCCTAAGTTCACTTATGTCTCCTAATTCACCCACAAAGTGAATTAATAGTCATTTAGGCTAAAATGACCAAATTTCACTTTTGACTGAATCTCCTAAGTCAAAGTCAAATTAGACATAAAGTACAAGGCACAAAATACATAGTACTTCCCACATGTTTAGGAGCTGCCAAACACATGGGGAACACTTCCCAAGGTACATAATCTCAACACTCCCTCTTACCGAGGAAAGTGTTTATCACCAAGCCCATCTTGTCTCTGAAGTATACATGTTTTCCCCTTGGTAGGGCCTTGGTGAGGATCTCTGCAATGTGCTCGTCAATCGATATATACTGTAACTGTACTGCCCCTCTTTGAACCCAATCTCTGATGAAGTGATATCTGATCTCAATGTGCTTCAACCGGTCATGGAAAATTGGATTCTCAGAGAGTTTGACACAAATATGATTATCGCAGTGTATGACGGTCGGTGGCATCTCCTGACCAAATAATTCTACCAACATCTTACGAAGCCAAATGGCCTCGCAACTGGCCTGACTGGACGCCATGTACTCTTCCTCGACGGAACTCAAAGAAACTGACTTGTGCTTCTGGCTGAACCAAGAAACAAGTCCTGACCCCAAACCAAAGCATCACCTTGAGGTGCTTTGCCTGTCAGTAGTACATCCTGCCCAGTCTAAGTCGGTGTAGCCAACCAAACTGACCCCATCACCTCTGATATAGTCCAGGCCAAAATCGACTGTCCCAACAATGTACCTCAAAACATGTTTTGCCCCAATCCAGTGAACACTCCTTGGGTCTACCATATGCTGGTTGAGAGTGAATAGATATTTGGTCTAGTGTTGACCAAATACATAAGTGAACCGATCAACTGCCTATAAACTATAGCATCTACCAATTGGGAATCTGAAGCACTAAGATTCTTCCAGTTGGTAACCATGGGTGTCGACATAGGTCTGTAGTCCTCCATTTGAAATCTGCTCAGAATATTTGCAACATATTTCCCTTGCCCAAGAAATATGTGTCCCTCCTCCTGCCATACCTCCATACCAAGAAAATAGTGCATCAACCCAATGTCACTCATCTCAAACTCTGATGCAAGTCCTAACTTGCACTCAACTATGAGATCCTCGGCTCCTGTGATGAACAAGTCATCCACATATAGTCCTCACCTCTAATGATGTAATAGAGGTTAGGATCAACATCACTCTTCTCGATGCCCATCTGAAGCAATTATGTGTCAATACGTGAATACAAAGCTCTGGGAGCTTGCTTTAGACCATAAAGTGCCTTTCTCAAAAGGCACACGTGAGTCTCCCTCTCACTCACCTCAAACCCCTGTGGCTGCTCAATGTACACCTCCTCATCTATAAAGCCATTTAGAAATGCGGTCTTCACATGCATCTGATGTATGCTCCAACCCATCTCTGCCGCTATGGCAATAATACTCCTGATCGAGGTGTATCTCACAACTGGTGCGGATGTCTTATCATGATCGATTCCTTCTATCTAAGAGAAGCCTCACGCCACAAAATGAGCCTGGTGTTTCTCTATGCTGCCGTCTGCAACATACTTGGTTTTGTAGAACCACCTGGAAGTCACAAATGACTTCCCCATTGGCCTCTGAACCACCTCCCAAACATCGTTGTGCACAATGGAGTCATACTCCTCCAACATGGCCTCTCTCCTGACCTGCTAGTCCATTGCCTGCGCAAATGTCTGTGGCTCAGTATTTGAGATACTCGTCACTAAAGCCAAATATGATCCAAGTCTCACTGGAGGTCTACTCTCTTTGAACTGCCTCTTGGGCTCTCCTACGTTCTCGTTGGCCTCCTTCAGGGTCTCCTGAAACCATCTAGGTCTCCTCTTCCTTGAAGTGGTAAATGGGGAAGTAAGATCTCCCTGCCCAAGAGTATCTGCCTCAGGTCTAGTCTCAACACTTTGAGATCCTGAAGCCTCTGCCCCCTCTTACTAAACACCCTCTGACTGTGACCTTGAAGCTACGCATGGTGACCCTGTCACCCCTGATACTGACGTACCAGAAACCTAAGGCTGTGCTCCCTCTGAGACATCAATCAGTGCCTCTGCATCATCCTCCACACTGACTCTCGACTCAAGAGATCTCTGAAAATCCCTACCCTCCTCAAATCTGACATCTTTGCTCACCACCACTCTCCTAAGTGATGGAATGTAGATATGGTAGGCTTTGGACACCTCTGAGTATCCAACTAGAATCCCTTGCTGCGTTGTGGGGTATAGCTTTGTTCTCTTCTCTAAGGGGACATGAGAATAGGTCAAGCACCCAAAGATCCTTATGTGCTCGACATCGGGCCTCCTACTAGTGAAGGCCTCCTCAGGAGTCATCTTCCCCAATATCCTATGGGGACTCATGTTTTGCAGATAAATTGTAGTAGCACTCGCCTTTACCCATAGGTAAAGAGGCAAACTCTGATCGTGCAACATGGATCTTGCTGCATCGGTGATAGCCCGGTTCTTCCTCTTGACAACCCCGTTTTGCTGGGGGTTGTAGGGTATGGTCATCTGTCCTCTGATCCCATGTCGGGCAGAAAAGTCAATGAACTGAGTGGAGGAATACTCTCCTCCATTATCCGACCGCAAGACCTTGATCTTCTTTCCAGATTGGTTCTCCGCAAGAGCTATGAACTCTTGGAACCTCTTGAAGACCTCAATCTTGGTCTTCAGGAAATAGATCCAGGTCTTCCTTGAGTAGTCATCAATGAATGTGAGATAGTACTCACGACCACTCAAGGACTTCCGAGACATGGGTCCACACACATCCGTGTGTACTAAATCCAGTATCCCAGCTGACCTAGTCTCACTACTGGGGAACGATGCCTTGGTAAACTTACGAAGCGCACACCCTCTGCAAACATCCTGATGCTCTGTACTGATTTGTGGCACTCTGGTCACAACCTCTCTCAGTCCTCCAAGAGCCCCATGATGTAGATGGGCCATCCTCTGATGCCATAGCTCACATGTCTGTCTGCTGCTGTTGCTGCTCACTGCCAATGCATGAAGAGGCTGAAAAAGAAATTTGAATAGTTTCCCATCCCTCACTCCAATCACCTGTCCTGAGGTAAGCGAGGACCCCTTGGGGTGTATGAAGACCTCGATCCCTCAGAAGGACACCTCAAGACCTCTATCCTAGAGGGTGGAAGTTGAAATCAAATTCTTCTTCAGCCCAGGGACATAGAGAACGTTCCTGAATGATATAGGTGGCATGCCGTCTCTCTGAAAGGTAACAATGCCAACATCGACAACTTTGACCAAGGAGTCATCTTCGAGAGCGATCTCCATCCTGACCTCTATGTCTCTGAGATCATTCAAATGGTCTCTCACTCCAGTGATATGGCTCGAAGCCCCGCTGTCAATATACCAGATACTAGGTGCCGTCTCAACTAAAGTGAAGCATATGAGGAAAGCACACTCTCTCTCAAACAAAGTCTGAAACTCTGTCTCCTCTGCTATAGCTGAGGTACCACCCCCCTTTTTTTTCCTATTGGGACACTGTCTAACATAGTGCCCCATCTTCTTACAAACAAAGTACTTCACTTTGCTCATATCTCTCTTTTTCCCACTGCTGCTCTCTCCTCCCTGTGGTGGGGCCCCAAACTTGGGACCTTGCCGACCTCCTTGATCGATCTTCTTCTTGCTAGTATTTCACAAGCTGCCAACTGGGTATGTCTTTGACCTCAAGTTGGCTCTAAGTTTCAACTGTCAAACAAGGGTTTGCAGTTGTTTTATAACAACAAACTGTTCAAGAGCTTCTTTGCTATTTTGTTACGGTTACATAGGCTATTTAGGTGCTCTAGGATGTAGTTTTTGTCACCAAGATGTTAGCACATGCATACCAAAACATATGTAACACACCTAGAGATCTTTACTGTTGAAAACACTGTTGTTCTAAACACTAGCATACATGAAAATGAACAGAGGTATTTTTAGTCAACATGACCCTGGATAACCCCCCCCGGGGGAAAACTAGTTTGGAATATGAGTGTATATATGTGGAGAATAGAAGGTGAAATACAACAAGTACAATAAACAGATGAACCTAATACAAAACAACTTGAACCAAGTTGAAACACAAGTCCAAATGAAAAAGATGCACCCTCCTCACAATGTTGCCTAGACCATTGAACTGAAACGCTCTGCTGAATGAAAGGTTTGATGGAGAAACTGAAGATTTTCCAGGTCCTATCAAGCTGCCGACTAGGTCTGTCTTTGACCTCAAGTTGGATCTAAATTTCAACTGTCTAAAAATGGTTTGCTGTTGTTTTAGGACAACAAACTGTTCAATAACTTCTTTGCTGATTTGTTATGGTTACATAGGCCATTTAGGTGCTCTAGCATGTAGTTTTAGTCACCAAAGGTTAGCACATAAATACCAAAATATATGTAACACACCTAGAGATCTTTACCGCTGAAAAATACTGTAGTTCTAAACTCTAACATACATGAAAATGAACACAGGTATTTTTGATCAACATGACCCTGGATAAAACCCCCCCGGGGGAAAACCAGTTTGGAATATAAGTGTATATATAGGGAGAATGGGAGGTGGAATACAACAAGTACAATATATAGAAGAACTTGATACAATAACAACTTGATCCAAGCTGCAACACAAGCCCAAATGAAGCAAGAGTGCCCTAGGATGGTGCATCCTCCATAAATGCTGACAAGACCGCTGAACTAGAGCTAACTTCCAACTGGAAGTTCTGTTGAAGAAACTGTTAGAAAAGTGGGTGTGCTTGTTTAACCATAGACAATATAGCAATATTGTCAATCAACCATAGGCACGAATGCCACCCCCGAGCACCTTGACCTTGACAGAGAGAAGAATTCTAGTAGCAAATCAATAGCCAAGCAAGGCTAATGCACCACGCAAAGATAACCAAGACTGATCAAAAAGTCCAACCCAGAAAGACCGAAATTACACGTTGCAGTAATTGCAACTACAACTGCTCTCCAGAATTGCGCACTACCAAATTTCTGCAGTTGCGAGTTATGTGTGCCAAATGAGCTCTGGCGCCCTATATTTATACTGATCTCTTTAGGTTGTCTGGGCCGACTTCTCTTTCTGGAGGCTAAAAACTCAATATAAAATATTCTCTTTAGTCGACTTCTCTTCTAGGGTTATGTCAAAGTCTTTTAGGATTCTTCTTGCTTCCTGGAATATTCTAATCTCATCAAAGGTCATAAGTGGAGGTTAATACCTCCCACAACTACCATAATATCAACACTCCCTCCTAGCTAGGGAGGTATAAAAGGCAATGGTCTTGAGCACAAACAGACCATTCAACTGGTAGCATCATCATAGCGACACACGCTATCTCATGATCAAATCACGAGCACTGTCATCATTATCCAATTGGATAATCTCCATGACAATCAGTACAATGTCATATGATAGAACACAATTATGTCTATCCATAGTAGTGCATAAATACTATCCAGTGGTACACAACCATACCAAGTAGCACATAGCTACTAACTAGTGACACATAGTCACAATTAGTGGAACACATCCACCACAGTAGTATACAACTACCCTCCAGAGACATACAGTCTCTACAACGGTCATATCATCTGATATCAACCTGCATAAACAATATCATGATACAAGTTGAGTTATCCGGGCCATTCTTCCACTCACATCTGTGACATATGGAAGAGCATCTTCCCTCATATAGTAAAAACATCAACCATGGGCTATCTGGACTATTCTTCCCAAGCATGGAAGAATAATTGTCCTTGATTTCTGAGCCTGAAACATTCACCTAACTTGGCCATTCCTTCGGCATTAAACATAGTGCAACCTGGATAGAATGAGTCTGCCCTAGGGAATGCTTGTCCCTGATTGATGAACCTGGACCATTCACCTAACTGGGCCATTCCTTCAGCACTAAACATAGTGCAACCCAAAGAGAATGAGTCTTCCCTAGGGAATGACTGTCCGGACCATTTCCTAAGGAAATGACTGTCCTGAACCAACCTCCAAAACAAACCATTCTTCGAAACTGCTCACAACTATGAACTTCGAAAGAATGACTGACCGATGAGGCAAACCATTCTACTTGACCACTATTGAGAGTGACTGCTAAGAAGAATGACTGTCCTAGAGCATTCCCCAACATTGGCCACAAGGGGAATCGCTGTCTATGGTACATCAACAATCTATCGGACCATTTTCATTACGAAAATGACCATCCGATCTAGACCATTTCTGAACTGGAAAATGCTTGTCCGTCAGAGAATCTCAAATCACTTTCCAAAATGGAAAGGAACTGCCCATCCTAGACCATTTTCCAAACTAGAAAAATGACTGTCCATAAATCAATGATATATATATCAGTGCTCCCTCCCAACTTGGGGAGCCATCTCTTCCCTTTCAGCTAAGGGAGTTATCTCCACGAGACCCAACTTGTCTCATAAGTATGCAAACTTTATCCTAGACAAAGGCTTTATCAAAATATTTGCTATCTGCTCATCTGTGGAGATATACTGGAGTTTCACTTCTCCTTCTTGAA
>SNQJ01S0005375.1:51203-84475 GCA_010110895.2 Picea sitchensis | reverse complement strand
AAGGGAAATTGATTTTTATCCTCCTAAGTGCCTATGTGTGCTCGACTAACCCCTTTATATGATGAGGGGACTAAGTGTAATGTGGCTTTACAACATTTTTGACATCATATTTAAGAAGTAAGATGGCCTTCCCCACATCCAAAGAACTTACAAAGTGAAATTTTGTTCAAAATGCACGGCCCCTAGTGTAGACAAGTGCGCACAGAGTGCAGGTGCGCGAGAAGAAATGAGTCAGAAAGTGCATGCGCGCAGAGAAAAGCCATGATGAAAGCGCATGCGCGCACGATGTGCGTCTGTGGGGTGAAATAACCACGCACCTGTGACAAACGGACGAGAAAGAAAATCCGGATGGATTTCTCTCGATTCTCCTGTGAATTGACTGGTTAGCAGGTCGGCAGAGGACGGTTTGTGTACCTGCAAGTTAAACAAACTAAAAGAAGAGAAAAATAAACCCAAATGAGGTAGGAATTGATACCTTCTCCCCAGTACGGTAGCCAATCTATTTACACCCTTTTCGTCACTATGGTGAGAAAATAAGAGGTGTTTACATGCCCAGTTGGGTCTTGCTGAGAATGACAGCTGTAGAGGAAAGAGTTAGAGAAAGAAAAACAAAATTATAAGAAATAATTAAACTAAAACAAACTAAAATTATAAGCATATGGATATAGAAATAACAAACACAAAAAGACCAATATCACCAATGTTTTTGGGCTGATCTATTGATGAAATCAAAGAACAATGAAGAAAGGGGACTATGAGTCCCTTCTTCCTCCAAAGGAAGGCTCTTGGACCCTCACAAACATGCTCTCCTTACAACAAGAAAAATAGAAATGGTGATGAAAGAACTACTTTGCAAATCCACTCAATGGAGAGGTGGATTGCTCAATGAAATGGTGCCAAAGTGATCTTGTCAAGGATTGAGTCCTTAAAACAATCTAGGCAGCATAACATTACATGAAATTCCTTGAGAAAATGAGGTTTCTTCATGGATTTTTATAGCATTGCATTGGGTGATTATGTAACTCCTTTGTAGTGTGAAAATAGGCTCTTTAGGGATTTATTAGGTCTTTGACCAGCCTACCATGCGGATTCAACTCAGATTTGAGGGTAAAATCGGCTTGGGAGCTGATCCATAAGTGGTTGGGAGGCCGATCAATTCAATAAATGTGTCGTTTAGCAGGTGTGCGGGTTTTTGCACCAACAGCCGCGCATCGTGCGCGTATGTGCGCATGGTACGTTCCTGTTCCGCGCATGTGCGCACACACCCAACTTCTGTAAAGCGCTCTTCAATTTTTGGTTACTTTGTATAGTTTTTGACCTTTTTGGAATGCTGTGAGATTAATTCAATGACATGAATGACTTCATTACTGTTTGACGATGCTGAGTTCTTGTCGCCATGTGCGGATGAAATTTCAGTGATAACAGTCTTCACAAAGTTCCTCCACTTCATGGAGTTTGTAGAGGATGTGTTCTGGGAAAACATCATCATACCCCTTTCAACTATGGAAAATCATGGTGAGCACATAATCCACTAGATCTCATTCATAATGATATTTTTTGTATCAATCAACCCTCCTTAGTAGGTGCAAATTATATTTTGACCTTTATCAATGACCTCTCTAGATTTACTTGGGTCTATTTCTTGAAAAATAAGAGTTATGTCTTTGAAACATTCATAGAATTTAGGGCATTGACTAAGAAGCAATGCAGTCAACCTATCAAGTGCTTGAGATATAATAATGGTGGAGAGTATGTGAATAAAAAATTTGAAGAATACCTTACTCGATCTAGTATTTCGTGGTAGAGGTTTGTTCCTCATACTCCTCAATAGAACGGTGTAGTAGAAAGAAAGAACCAGACATTGGTCGAAATGTCTTGTTGTATTTTATAGGAAAAATATATGTTGATTTATTTTTTTTAGATGAATTTGTTTACTGTGCCAACTATCTCCTGAATTGTATTCATAATCGAGCTGTCATTTCTATGACTCTAATCAAAAAATTATGTGGAAAGAAGCCTTCAGTCATCCACCTTAAAGTCTTCGGCTATGTTTCTTGGACTCATATTTCATATGATTGTAGGAAGAATTGGATGCAAAGAGTCACGCTTGCATCATGATGGGATACTCTAAAGAATCCAAATCCTATCGAATATTTGACCCTATCAAAAAATAGATCATTATCATAATAAATGTACTTTTTTATGAGAAGTCTTCAAGCATTAAGTTGTTGAATACTTCTTTTGGTTTATTACAGGATTATTCCTTTGATTTTTTTCCCAAAAATAGTTCCCATGTTCCCTTTTTCAACATTTCTAATGGACAATCAAATTCTATTCTTGTTTCGACTAGGCCATTGACCTTTGTTCCTGAGTCGACCAGATAGTTGATCTCTAGTTCAACTGGGCCTCCATCTCCTTTGAATGAACCTATTCTTTCTTCTGATTGAAATTCTATAGTGGATATCATTTCACCCTTTTCCTTCCTACCTAGATGGGTTAATAATATGATTAAAGCTTCTATACTTAATGTTGGTGATGTCTCTTTAGGTCAACAGACTCTCAATCATAAGCAATAAGCAATAAGCTATTCTTGAGACTTGTGATCTTGTCTCTTACTTAGATGCACAAGGAAAACCTAAATGGGAACAAGCTATGCATGATGATATGACTTCTCTTTTGAAGAATCATACATGGTATTTAGTTCCTCAACCTCATGGGAAGAACATTATGAAATGTCGATGGGTCTATCAAACCAACTTTTCCTCTGAAGCTGTTGTTGATCATCATGAAGCTCACTTGGTCATAAAAGTATTTTCTCAAAAAGAAGACATCGAATACATTGAAACCTTTTCTCTTGGTGTGAATATGAATTTTATTTGATTGATTCTTTCCCTTGTTGTTTTCTTTGGATGGTAGATCCACCAGATGGATGTAAAAAGTGCATTCCTTCATGGAAACTTATATGAAGAAATTTTCATGGAATAGCCCTTGGTGGTTTTGTGATAAATTCCACTCTTGTTTATTGAATACAAAAGTATCTTTATGGTTTGAAATGGGATCCCAAGGCCTGGTATGATAAGATTGATAGTTTCTTTCTCAATCTTGGTTTCAAACGTTGTGAATCTGATAACAGTCTTTATGAATTACTTCCTCAAGGTAATAGCTTAATTGTTGTTGTATACATTGATGAATTGGTCATAGATGAAAACAATATTGATGTCATTCTTATATTTAAGAAATAACTTGTTGATGCCTTTGATATGGCAGATCTTGGTCTTATGCATTATTTTCTCAGTCTTCAATTTTTACCTCTATCTAATTGTTTGTTTCTCTCTCATTATATACATGTAATGGAACTATTGCATCATTTTAAGATGGAAAACTATATGTGTTGTGCCACTCCTTTTGAGTCTGGATTTAAGTTGACTAAATATTGTTCAACCCCCAAAGTCGATGCCACTCTTCATTGACCACTTGTCGATATCCTTATTTATCTCACACACAATCGACATGGAATCTCTTTTGTTTTTTAGTGTGGTTTCTCGATTTATGCAGGATCTCTGAGAAATTCATTGGAAAGTTGTCAAACAAATTGTTCATTATCTCAAGGGTTCCTCTCATATTTGTATCAAATATTTCCATAGTTCATACACACTAGTCAACTTCACCGATTTTGATTGGGCATGTGACAATGATGATCATAATTCCACCTCTAGCTATGTGTTTTACTTCAACATTGGACCAATGTTTTGGTTGTGCAAGAAACAAAAGGTAGTCTCCCTATTGAATACAAAAGCAGAGTACCATGGTTCCATCAATGAAAGTACATAGGCATTTTAGATTTTTCATCTCTTGGGTGAACTTGGATTTCATGTTCATGCCTCGATTGCTATTTATTTTGACAAGTAGAGTGCAATTCAGGCTTCTAATAATCTGGTTGCACATAGAAAAATGAAGCATGTCAAACTTCATGTTCACTACTTGAGACAATTGGCTCAATAGAAGGTTGTCACTCTAGTTTAATATAACACAGATGATCAAATTGTTGATATATTTACCAAACCCTTATTTGAATCTAAGTTTGTTAAGATTCATAATATGCTTGGGCTTCAAGAAGCTGCAATTATGTGGGGGTGTCCTACTAACATAATTCCACCTCCTAAATATCCAAAACCATGTGTTGATGGGGGTTGTTGGAACCTCAAATTTTTATGGTTCATGCCACCTTTTCTTGAGATATTCGATCGATTAGTGGACTAGCAGCTTGAGACAGTAGACCGGGTGGTAGACTATATAGTTAGTTGGATAATCAACTAATGGTTGAAGAAATTCAGATGGTATATTAATCAATCGAGCAATAAATCATGTGTTAGATGATTGGATGGTTGTGTCAACTTGGTAATTTGACTAGCTAACACAAGGACGCATATTTTTGTAGATTCGCTCCAACCACCACTAGTTTTATGTGGAGAAGATCTAACCAATTTTAAGGAAATTGGTTAGATCCAAAAATTATAAACAAAGGAACCTATTGGTCGATCCAAAACACATAAGATATCATACTATAATGTATGTTTGATGATGCATTGTGATGTATCGATCACAGTGTGTTATACTTAAGTGAAAAAATGGTGTCTTTAGACACCACCGATGTTCTTTGAATTTTATTACTCTTTATCTATTCTATAGATTTGGTTGTTATTCCTTTCAGTGTTAAACCCAATCCTCAACACCAACCTCACAATGAACAACAAATATAAAAACTCCATCCACCCCTTCATGACCTCTCAATGTCCTTATATAGATATCAAACACCACAACTAACGTTCCCCTAAGTTTACTTTAAATGTCTTCCACAAATTTGAGATGGTCAACCTTAATCATTAGCTCAAATGACCATGATCCTATTTCCACTCTCCAATGTAATTATGTAACTAATTTATTATATGCATGCCAAATTCAACTTTTATCACTATACATGATTCGATTGGCAATAATTTTTCACAAAATATCACTAACTATTGTCATAAATACAACCCACTAGCAAATAATTAACTTACACAAGTGTACACTTATAGACACAAGGACACTTGGAGACACATAAACATACATGGACCATGTAGAAGGGAAAAAATTCCATGCAACACTCAATTGACCCCTAAAATGAGCCATAGCCAATTGGCTATGCTATCCAATACAATATCCTAATACTACAAAGTAGTGTGTGAAAAATACAGCCCCCAATCTACAATTGAAAAATTCTTCAAATTTATTATCTTTATCCAACTTTGTGTCTTCAAATATCTATAAATTTTTTGAAAATTGGTTACAATGTTCTTTCCTTTGGCTTTTATGTCCTCTTTTAATGTCTCTGTCCACTATCCAATACATTGTGTTTTTCTTATGTTCTAATGCACTCTCTAATCTTCAATCCTTTGTCTATTATGAAGGAAATCATTGAATTTGTTCTATCATGACTTATGGATACTAGTGGCTTTGACTACCCAATTGGATTATGAAAGGGTTGGTTATGTTTCAAATTTATTCATTTTCCAAATGTTCTCCTCACTCTTTGACTTTCAGTGGGCACTACAAAGGTTTTCAAAGATTCCAGGCAACCAAATTTGGTTTTTGGCTCATGAAGTCCACCTTCGTAATATAAATATAATGATCCAATCTAGATCATACCTCAAGATATATCACAAGACCTATTATCGATATGTCAAAAGGTGTTCCCCAAGAAAATTGAAGCTATATCTAGTTGGAAAAACCCAAAGAATGAAACTAACGTGAGCATTTTTATGGGATTGGCTAGCTACTATTCAAGGTTTGTTGAACGTTTCTCAAGGATTGTGGGCCATTTGTCTATGTTTCAATATAAGGGAGTTAAGTTCATATATACAACCCTTCATGAAGAGATATTTTAGTAACTTAAAAGGCTCTTCATGTCTACACCTATATTGATACTCCCTGATTTTGAAAAGGACTTCTTGCCATGCATAAATGAAAGTAAGGAGGGAATTGGAGGAGTAATCATGCAATAATGGAGAGTGGTGAGCTACGATTTAATAAAATTGAATATTCATGAATATAAGTATGACACTCATGATCTATATCTCCTTCCAATAGTACATACATTAAAGGCATGGTCGCACTACTTAATTGACATAAATTTTCAATTGTAGATAGATCATGAATGTTTGAAATACTTGCATAATCAACCAAAATTTAATGCCAAGTAGTGGAATTGGGTGGAATTTATAAGAAATATGACTATGAATATTGAACATAAAAGGAGAGGAGAATATAATAACCAAATACCCCTTACTCTGAACACCCAAGATACCAAAGGACATATCAAAGTATGAAGAAACGGTATCATCGGCCCAGTTTGAAGATGTACCCTATGTGGCCTAATGATTGGAATGCTGATCTATATGGATATCGGTAGCCTCCCACCTATTCCAACTGGTTCATTTTGGCATTTTTCGAGTTTGGCATTTTTTTTCTATTTTTCGAGTCCCTGACTTCCGGGGCCATTTTGAGACCTTAAACAACATTTTTAGGGCTCACCATAGTCAAACTATAGATAGATTTAGATTATGATGAAAACATGTGTAGTCCTCGGATATACCTTTCCAATGGGCTATCGTGCGCTTAAAAAGGAGATCATATGAAAAAGTTACGACCATGGGAAGTAGATGTACTAACTTACCCCAACAGGGCCCACATGACTTTTGGCGCTTCATCTCCTAGGGTTAGATTTTTGGATGTATAGGGTTTTGGAATTCTTGTTTATTGTAAAAAAGGCTTGGACAGACTCATTATAACCATCTTCTTATGAATGAGCATAGTAGTCACATCTCTTCTCAGAGATAAGTTTCCACCATTCTAGCAAGCTTATTTTCTGCTGCATTTTATAGTCTCAACACATTTTCTTATTGAATAGAAACTGGTTTTAATGTATCTCTTTTATCCTTGTGTTTTTTTGTTAAGAATATTAATAATATGTATTCATTTCATTCTTCTCATAAAATATGGATCAATGGTATTAGAGCAATTTTCTCCTTGTCGTTCTTAATGCATGTCCCCAACGAGGTCACGGTACAAAAAATCGGGTCTCGAGCTTGTTTCTATTGAGGAAAAAAGCTATTTCACGCCCAAGTGAACTATCATGGCGGGAGAAAATAAATACGTCAAGACAAGAGATCCTTTCAAAATGTTTCTCGAGGAACCCCTCACGCAACAGAGGAACCAGATGATGGATAGTTTTGTGCAAATCCTTCGGTGGCTACCAACAAGTGACACATCTTCCTTGAGCGGAGGAACCACCCCCTTCAAGGTACAAATAAATTTTGATATTCCCATATTTGAAGGTCAGATAGATGCAGATGTAGACAAATGGTTGAATCTTATAGAAGAGTATGTTTTTTCCCATAACTTTTCGAACAGAGAAAATATTACATTTGCGCTCCTCAAAGTCGTTCCCCATGTCAAAGATTGGTGGGAGACTTTCTATGAGAAAAAGGAAACAGAGGAACCCTCATTATTTATAGTCATGGTCACCTCGGAGTCCTTCAGGGATGCTATCAAGGAAAAATACTAACCTTTCGGAACTTATGACGACCTGTATACAAAATGGACATCATTGCACAAGAAAGAGACCAAGCAGTGCTAGAGTTCACAAATATCTTCCATACCTTGTGCACCAAGCTGGATAATAAATATTTGGAGTGACATCTAGTTCTCAATTATCGTGGCGGTATTCATAGACACATCCAGGATAAAATGAAGTTTTTGGACATCTCATCCTTGGGCGCGGTCTATCGATATGCCGTAAACATCGAGCAAAATATTAAACAAAAGACGTGACAATTTGGGCATGGGAACCCCTCATATCAAAAGAAAGTAAAGGGAAGCCCCAACCCATAGAAAAAAGGATAGAGAAAATATGAAAAACCTCAAGACAACTATGCTAGGCCACAATCAAAGAAGGACACCGAAAAGACAAAGAAAGATACCAGGAAGTTGTGTGACTTCCATAAGAGCCCCTGGCATAAAACTGTTGATTTCCACTCAAAGAAATTGTTAGTGGATGAGGTGAAATCCTATGAATTAGATTTGGGTTCCAAATATGAGTCAGAACCAGAAAGGGGGAGACATATCATTGATGCGGAACCTAGTGCCACCATTTCTACCACCAAGGTCTAGCCCGGTGAACCATATGAGCCAAAAGAAGGCGAGCACCTATTTCCTTCACAGATGTGGGTAAAAGGCACCCTGATGCACTTTATTGTTGATAGAGGTAGCTAAAATAACCTCATCTTAGAATAGGTCACCAAGCGGCTATCCCTACCGACAATTACACACACACAACCCTACACCATTGGATGGCTACGCCAAGGAAGCAATCTCCACGTTAACCAACAGTGTCACCTGTCGTATGGAATCGATCCCTTCAAAGATGAGGTATTATGTGATGTTTCTCCTCTCAAAGTTTGTAATGTTATTTTGGTCCAACCTTATTTATGGAAACATCATGCTATATATGAGTCTAGGCCTCGCAGTGTTATTATTATTTTGAATAGGAAATTGTACAGGATACCTGAGGCAGTCCCACCTAGTGCTATTTCCTTGATCTCTGCCAAGCAATGCAAGAAGTTCATCTCTCAGACAAGGAATTTTGTCTTCTTCGTGATTCACTCTTAGAGCGAGCGAAAGATTGCAACCACATTTAGGGCCTCTACAACTGACCTCTCCACATAGAAAAAGCAAGTGGACAAGGTCGTGGAAGAATACAAAGATATATTCTCCTCACCTACCAAGGTACCTATGCATTGTCAGGTCAAGCATCCCATCAATTTGACAGCTGACGCACCACTGCCTAATGGGACAATCTACTACCTCTCTCTGTTAGAGGATGAGGAGATAAAATGATAGATCTAAGAACTTCACCAAAAGGGGCATATTTGTCCCAGATCATCGCCTTGTGGGAGCCCAATCATGCTGGTGTAGAAGAAATATGAGACCTAGTGAATATGTATTGATTATCGGGCCCTAAATAAAATCACAGTCAGGAACTGGTACCTGATCCCTTGAATCGACGATCTCCTTGATCAACTCAAGGGGGACAAATACTTCATTAAGATTGATCTGAAGTCTGGCTACCACCAGGTCCCAATAGAATAGATAGATGTATGGAAGACCGCCTTCAAGTCAAAAGAAGGCCTTTTTGAATGGTTGGTCATTCCCTTTGGTTTGACAAATGCTCCAACAAATTTTATGAGGATGATGGATGATATCCTGTAACCTCTCACCAATAATTTTGTAGTGGTGCATCTAGATGAGATCCTCATCTACAACAAAACTTGGGTAAAACACATGCAGCATATTCAACAGGTTTTGCACACCCTGCGGTATCACAAGATATATTCCAACTTGGAAAAATGATCCTTCAGCATGGACAGGGTCCAGTACCTAGGCTACATCATGGATCAACATGGTGTGCATATGGATCTAGCCAAGATCCAAGTCATCCGTTATAGGTCAACCCCAACCACACTCATTGAGCTTTAGGGTTTCTTAGGACTTGCCAATTTCTATTGCAGGTTTGTGTTGGGATTCTCCCATATTGCTTGGGCCCTCAACCAAGTAACTAGGGATAATGGTAAGGAAAACTTTGAGTGGGGCCTATCCCAACAACAAGTGTTCGATGATTTAAAGCAGTTCTTGTGCTCAACCCCAATACTTTCATTATCAGACCTGGAGAAACCCTTTGAGATCGAGACAGATGATTTAGAATATTCTTTGGGCCTAGTTCTCACTCAGCACGACCACCCCATGGCCTATCATAGTGAGACACTATCAGATGTTGTCTATAAGTACCCTACTTACGAAAAAGAAAATTACTCCATTGTGCAATCCCGTCAGTGGAGACATTACATTCTTGGGAAGGATACAATCATCCACACAGATCATAAGCCACTATAGTTCATGCAGACACAAGGGAAATTGTAGAATGACCTCCATCATAAGTGGTCCACATACTTGCATCAATTCCACCTCAACATCAAGTATAAAATAGGCAATACCGACAGAATCATTGATTTCCTCATCCGACCTCCAGTCGCGACACTCACCAAGGTGCTAGAATCTTGCGACTATAAGAGCTCTGGATGGCCCCATGAGACAGACCCTGACTTCACCACCACATATCAAATGTTGGGTGCAAAATCAGTTGTCGGTAATTTCCATATTCAATATAGGTTGTTGTGTGCTCTAGGCCATCTCTACATTCCATCAAGCGAGCGAGCAAAGATTATTTTGGAATCCCACTATAGTCATGTGGCAGGACACTTCGACATCAAAAATACAATGGAGGTGCTGCAGAAACATTTCTATTGGCCGAAAATTTGACAGGATGTCAACAAGTATATCAGGTCCTGTAGTATCTACATTATTTCCAAACCGACCAATAATAAATAGGGCTTGTACACCCCCCTGCCTACTCCTGATAGGCCATGGGAATCCATTTCAATGGACTACATGTCGGGCCTTCCATCCACCAAGAGGGGAAATGACTATTTTTTCGTGGTTTTTTATCTCTTTTCCAAGATGATGATCCTGGCCACCTGCAAGAAGAGCATCATAAAAGAGGCCAATGTCAATCTCTTATTTGAATGAGTATGGGTACATTTTGGAATCCCACAAACCATTGTATCAAATTGGGACAATCGGTTCCTCAACACATTCTATTCTAGCCTCTGGTCACTACTAGACACCAAGCTCACCAAATCCACTACCTTTCACCCCCAGATAGATGACCAAACTAAGGTCGTCAATCAGATGATCGTGCATATCCCGTGCATGTACAATTCCAAGAACCCTCACACATGGGACTAGAGTCTTCCCTATGTTCATCATATCTACAACTGAGCCCTTACATAGATCAACCAACCATAGCCCCTTTCAAGTCGGGTTGGAATTCAAGTTGTTAGTCCCTAAAGTTGCACTTGACTATGAGAGGGAAATCTAGGGCATCATTAAGTTATTGTAATGGTTTTATGGGTAAATTTTGCATTTAGGTTTTGAACTGGTTGATGGTTGGGTTAAGGATAATGTGAAAAATCTATCACAATCATGCAAGAGGAAAAACATATCTCAATGACTTAGTAAATGGTAGTCAATCTAATGGATCAAATAGAAAGAGAAATATAAAGAAAAGGAAAATATGTAAGTTTTCAATTTTTCCACTCACACATGAAACTCTTGATCCTAAATATCATTCGAGACAGAAGAGAAAAATACTTGAAGGCAAATCTGATTATGAACAAACAATCAGTAAATTTTTCACTCGCTTACTCATAAACAAGATACATCATATGCATTGTAGAATATTAACATGCATTCAAGTAGGAAAAATATAGAAAAATAGACAAGAAATCGAAATCTAACCATCATTTTTCCTTTAGCATTTAGTACCAATTGAAATATATGGTTGTATTTTCAATAAAGTGTTCTTCAAAATGGGAAATTGATTCCCAAAACCAACAACACCCCCCCACAACTTCTCCTTCTACCCTATTTATATAGAAAGAATACATATTTATCAAGATCCAAAAGAAATGGATCTGAAAACCTCATCATCTATATTTAGTGTCTTGTTTCAAATAATCAAGGAGGATATCATATCTGATATCTAAGTCAAATTATGAGGTGGCATATCAACTGTTGTCCAAGAGATTTCTTAGGAAAATAAATCTGGCAAATTCCTAAAAAATAGGGTCCAAAACTCTCTTCGTATCTCCAAAAATGTGATATCTGTGTAAAACCCGAGAGCATTTTTTCTGAATGGGAAAGTTCCCAACAAAAACCTCTTTTGGTTTCCAAATATTCATCTCCATCTGCTTTGAAACCTCACCAAAAAGTGGTCACTAAAACATGATATCATTTATTGTGAAATCTCTGAAAAATAGGCCTCAAAGATATTTTCAAACTATTAAACTATGATAGTTGTATAAAACTAGAGAGAGGTTTTTGTGAAGAGGCTCATTCCAAACAAAAACCTATTTTGGTTTCAAATAATTCATCTCCATCGTTTCATAAACTTCTCTTGAAGATCAGGACTAAAATAGGAAAATAGAGTATTTCTTGTATTTGATTTTTGTCTTTCTTCTTTCTGTTGTGTTTTCCTCAATTAAATATTTCTCCTTAAGAGAAGGATCGAAAAGGGATTTTTAATTTAGTCTGAATTTATTTGTTTCCCTAATATTAGACTTGCCAGGACAATTTACCATTGTTTTACCTTTTTCGCTTTGTTCACTTGCTTAGCTTTATCACCTGCAACTGGTTCCTTTTATTTTCTGTTTTGATGGTATGAGATGTTGCTTATTAGAACCTCACAATAGATTCCTTTATTGTCTTTAGGATCATTTTTTGGAACAAGAAAATGATTTTCCAACTCTACCTCTGTTTTTCGCTTCTTTTCACGTGCTTTGGTGATCTTGGCTATAGGGCCAACTTTATTAGAATTTTATGTTTCCTGCACTCTCTTAGAATGAGTATCATAAATGAATCCATGCCCTTATCTTAAACATCAATGATTTTGGCTTCTTAGGAAAATATATCAGGCACGATATTTCACATTCTCATGAAGTTGGCGTATGCAAAATAATGAATACCCTGGCGCTACAAGAATAGCACTATTCTTGTAGTGCCTTTTCCTTTTTATTTAAATTTAAATTTAAAAGTGGGAAATGACTTATCATTTGATGGAGAGATCTAAAAATTTATAATCCTATACTTAATCACACAAATGCATGTTAGAAATACCCCAAAAATGGTAATGCAAGCACTTCAAAAACTATAGAAGAAGAAAAAGAGCATAGAATAAAACTAGGAAAGGATAGGGCATGGAAAAGGTTTTCATATCAATCATTTGCAAAATCAAGGACTAACATTGGCTCCTTTTGGGGATAAAGTTTCATCATGAAACTTTAAGAACTTGCTGACCAATGCCTTTATCTCCCTAATCATCATCAACTTTTACTATAATTGTTTCCCTATCCAACCATTCCTTTATTTGCAATCCAAAAATAACAACCACAAAGCTGCAAGTAGTCTTTCCATTGGGCTGATGGAATCTTTATTACTAATCATACCAATAAATTGAAAACAAACTGCTCGGATGCAAGCTTATTTAATCACCCTACTACTTCTAATTGGTAGGAGCAAGCTAATCATGTGATATGAAATTGCTAATATAACCAATCAAACACTAGATTGATAGAATGGCCAACCCATTTGCGGATTAATGAGTTAATGCAAAAAAGATGAAATTTTTGCAGTATAAAGGTAATGGGAAGCCAATACTTACAACTAAAATATGCTATAATTCCAAAAACTGCAAAACTTTGAACTCGTGAAAATACAAACTCCATGTAGACAGCCATAGGATCCTACCAATTGTGTTACATCTCCATCTAATACAAGAAGCCATATTGTTTCTCTATGATTTATGCTCCATTTATGAGAGCTTAATTCATTTGAAGATCACTTATTTTAGCAAAATCATGTGGAACCTACTCATATGCTTCTTGGATAACATTGTTCAAAACAAAATTATCATCATGAGAATCAAGAGGCTCATCCTCATCTTCCACGCTACCTTCAGATGCATAGCTATCATACATCGGCTCCGACTCCTCATGGATGATGGAATGAATTCCTTCATGAATTTGTTGGTTATAATTTGTCATATCATTAGCATTTGGATCCAGTACTTCAAGATCATCATCATACTCATCAAATAAAGGTTGATTTGAAAAATTTTCTGAACTCTGAAAACATCATGAAATACCTTCAAAGAGGAAATACTAGAAGCAGGAAGAGTTTTGTACCATTGCCTTGCATAGCCAGACAATGAATACATGAACATTTTCATCAATAAATATTCATGATGTATGTTCAGTTGATCCATGCATAGATGACACTCAATCAAATCTAGTGTTAGATTTTCCTTATCCTTTTCTTTGAATCGTGGAAGGAAATATCCCCATATATATATAGTGGGAACATCATTAGGGAAACCCACAATAGTAGAGAAATTAAATGGTGCAAACCTTTGTGCCAAAATAGCTTCCATAGCCTTTGAAATCTTGGATCAGTGGAGTTTCCAATGGATTCTTCCTTCATGGAGTCGTCGGGTGAATGATACAGTCAGAAAAAATGTCCGACTCCTTTTCACCATCAAGAGCTAGAATTGATCATTGTCGTTCTCCCATGGATAAATACTTCGTTCCTTCGTCCACGATAGTGGCGCCAAAAGATGTTAATCCCTAAAGTTTCTTTTGACTGAGAGAGGGAAATCTAGGGCATCATCAAGTTATTGCAATGGTTTTATGGGCAAATTTTTCATTTAGGTTTTGAACTGGTTGAAGGTTGGGTTAAGGATAATGTGAAAAATCTATCACAAGCATGCAAGAGAAAAAACATATCTCAATGGCTTAGTAAATGGTAGTCAATCTAATGGATCAAATGGCAAGAGCAAAATAAAGAAAGGGAAAATATGTAAGCTTTCAATTTTTCCACTCACACATGAAACTCTTGATCCTAAATATCATTCAAGACACAAGAAAAAAATACTTGAAATCAAATCTGATTATGAACAAACAATCAGTAAATTTTTCATTGGCTTACTCATAAACAAGATACATAATATGCATTGCAGAAGATTAACATGCATTCAAGTAGGAAAAAGATAGAAAAATAGACAAGAATTAGAAATCTAACCATCAGATTGCCTTTATCATTTAGTACCAATTGAAATATATGGTTGTATTTTCAGTAGAGTGTTCTTCAAAATGGGCAATTGATTCCCAAAACCAACAACAACCCCCCACAACTTCTCCTTCTACCCTGTTTATATAGAAACAATACATATTTATCAAGATCCAAAAGAAATGGATCTGAAAACCTCCTCATCTATATTTAGTGTCTTGTTTCAAATAATCAAGGAGGATATCATATCTGATCTCTAAGTCGATTTATGAGGTGGCTTATCAACTGTTGTCCATGAGATTTTTTAGGAAACTAAATCTGGCAAATTCCTGAAACATAGGGTCCAAAAATATCTTTGTTTCACCAAAAATGTGATAGATGTGTAAAAACAGAGACAGTTTTTGTGAAGGGGCCAGTTCCCAACAAAAACCTCTTTTGGTTTCCAAAATGCATCTCCAGCTGCTTTGAAACCTCACCAAAAAGTGGTCACTAAAACAGGAAATCACTGAAAAATAGGCCTCAAAGATATATTTGAACCTCTTAAAATATGATAGTTGTGTAAAACCCAAGAGAGGTTTTTATGAAGTGGCCCGTTACCAACAAAAACCTGTTTGGTTTCAAATAATTCATCTCCATCATTTCATAAAATTGTCTTAAAGATAAGGACTAAAACATGAAAAACATAGTATTTCCTACATTTGATGTTTGTCTTTCTTCTTTCTATTGGGTTTTCCTCAATTACATTTTCCTCCTTAAGAGAAGGATTGAAAATGGATTTTTAATTTAGTCTAAATTTATTTGTTTCCCTAATCTTAGACCCGCTAGGACAATTTACCATTGTTTTACCTTTTCTTTCTTTGTTCATCTGCTTAGCTTTATCATCTGCAACTGGTTCCTTTTGTTTATTGTTTTGATGGTTTGATTTGTTGCTTATTAGACCCTCTGAGATGTATTCCCTTATTGTCTTTAGGATAATATTTTGGAACAAACAAATGACTGCCCAACTCTACCTCTATGTTTTGCTTCTTTTTCTGTGCTTTGGTGATCTTGGCTACAGGGCCAACTTTATTCGAATTTTTTGTTTCCTGCACTCTCTTCGAATGAGTATCATAATTGAATCCAAGATCTTCTCTTAATCATCAATGATGTTGTCTTCTTAGGAAAATATCTCATGCATGATATTTCACGTTTTCATGAAGTTGGTGCATGCAGAATAATGAATACCTTGGCGCTACAAGAATAGCGCTATTCTTGTAGCACCTTTTCCTTTTAATTTAAATTCAAACTTAAAAGTGGGAAAGGACTTATGATTTGATGGAGATCTCTAAAAATGTCTAATCCTATACTTAGTCACACAATGCATTTTTAAAACACCCAAAAAAGGATACTGCAAGCACTTCAAAAACTATAGAAGAATAAAAAGAGCATAGAATAAAGTTAGGAAAGGATAGGGAAGGGAAAAGGTTTTCTTATCAGTCATTTGAAAAATCAAGGACTAACACTAGCTCCTTCTGAGGATAAAGTTTCATCATGAAACTTTAATAATTTTCTGACCAATGCCTTTATCTCCCTAATCATCATCAACTTTTACTATAATTGTTTCCCTGTCCAACCATTCTTTTATTTGCAATCCAAAAATAACAACCACAAAAATGAAAGTATTTATTACCGGGCCCTAAATAAAATCACAATCAGGAACTGGTACCTGATCCCTCGAATTGACGATCTCGTTGATCAGTTCAAGGGGGCCAAATAATTCATTAAGATTGATTTGAAGTCTGGCTACCACTAGGTCCCAATAGAACATATTGATGTATGGAAGACCGCCTTCAAGTCAAAAGAAGATCTTTTTGAATGGTTTTTCACTCCCTTTGGTTTGAAAAAATCTCCAACAAATTTCATGAGGTTGATGGATGATATCTTGATACATTTCACCAATAATTTTTTAGTGGTGTATCTAGATGACATCCTCATCTACAACAAGACTTGGGTAAAACACTTGTAGCATATTCAACAGGTTTTGCACATCCTGCAGTAGCACAAGCTATATGCCAACTTAGAAAAATGATTCTTCGGCATGGACAGGATCTAGTACCTAGGCTACATCATGGATCAACATGGTGTGCATGTGGATATAGCCAAGACCTATGTCATCCGTGACTGGTCAGCCCCAACCAAACTCACTGAGCTTCAGAGCTTCTTAGGCCTTGCCAATTTCTATCACAGGTTCGTGTTGGAATTCTCCCATATTGCATGGGCCCTCAACCAAGTAACCGGGGTTGGTGGTAAGGAAAATTTTGTGTGGGGCTTGTCCCAACAACAAGCGTTCAATGATTTAAAGAAATTCTTGTGCTCAACCCCAAGACTTTCATTATCGGACCTGGAGAAACCCTTTGAGATCGAGACAGATGCTTCAGACTATTCTTTGGGCCCAGTTCTCACTCGACAAGACCACCCCATGGACTATCATAGTGAGACACTATCAGATGTTGTCTATAAGTACTCCATTGTGTAAGCCCTCCAGTGGATACATTACATTCTTGGGAAGGATACAATCATCCACACAGATCATAAGCCATTGTAGTTCATGCAGACACAAGGGAAATTTTAGAATGACCTCCATCATAAGTGGTCCACATACTTGCATCAGTTCCACCTCAACATCAAGTATAAAACAGGAAGTACCAACCGAGTCATTGATTTCCTCATCCGACCTCTAGTCGCGACACTCACCACGGTGCAATAATCTTGTGACCACGAGAGCTCCGGATGGCCCCATGAGACAGACCCTAACTTCATCACCACATATCAAATGTTGGTTGCAAACTCATTTGTCGCTAATTTCCATCTTCAATATGGGTTGTTGTGCCCTCTGGGCCATCTCTACATTCCATCAAGCAAGAGAGAGAAGATAATTTGGGAAGACCACTACAGTTAGGTGGAAAGACACTTCGGCATCGAAAATATAGTGGCAGTGCTGCAGAAACATTTCTATTGACCGAAACTTCGATAGGATGTCAACAAGTATATCAGGTCCTGCAGTGTCTGCATTATTTCAAAACCGAACAATAAGAAACAGGGCTTGTACACCCCCTGCCTACTCCTGACAGGCCATGGGAATCCATCTCAATGGACTACATGTTGGGCCTTCCATCCACCAAGAGGGGAAATGACTGTGGTTTTGTGGTTATTGATTTCTTTTCCAAGATGGTGATCCTGGCCACCTGCAAGAAGAGCATCATAAAGGAGGCCATTTCCAATCTCTTATTTGAATGAGTATGGGTACATTTTGTAATCCCACAAACCATTGTATCAAATTGGGACAACTGGTTCCTCAACACATTCTATTCTAGCCTCTGGTCACTACTAGACACCAAGCTCACCAAATCCACTACCTTTCACCCCTAGATAGATGACCAAATTGAGGTCGTCAATCGAATGATCATGCATATCCTGCGCATGTACAATTCCAAGCACCCTCACACATGGGATGAGAGTCTTCCCTATGTTCATCATAGCTACAAATGAGCCCTACATAGTTCAACTGACCATAGCCCCTTTCAAGTCGAGTTGGGATTCCAGCTATTAGTCCCTAAAGTTGCACTTGACTGTGAGAGGGTAAGCTAGGGCATCATTAAGTTATTGCAATGGTTTTATGGGTAAATTTTTCATTTAGGTTTTGACTTGGTTGAAGGTTGGGTTAAGGATAATGTGAAAAATATGTCACAAGCATGAAGAAGAAAAAACATATCTCAATGACTTAGTAAATGGTAGTCAATCTAATGGATCAGATAGCAAGAGCAATATAAAGAAAGGGAAAATATGTAAGCTTTCAATTTTTCCACTCACACATGAAACTCTTGATCCTAAGTATCATTTGAGACACAAGAGAAAAATACTTGAAAACAAATCTGATTACGAACAAACAATCATTAAAGTTTTCTCTCGCTTACTCATAAACAAGATATGTCATATGCATTGTAGAAGATTAACATGCATTCAAGTAGGAAAAATATAGAAGAATAGACAAGAATTAGAAATCTAACCATCATATTTCCTTTAGCATTTAGTACCAATTGAAATATATGGTTGTCTTTTCAATAAAGTTTTCTTCAAAATGGACAATTGATTCCCAAAACCAGCAACAACCCCCCACAACTTCTCCTTCTACCTTGTTTATATAGAAAGAATACATATTTATCAAGATCCAAAATAAATGGATTTGAAAACCTCATCATATATATTTAGTGTCTTGTTTCAAATAATCAAGGAGGATATCATGTCTGATATCTAAATCGAATTATGAGGTGTCTTATCAACTGTTGTCCAAGATATGTTTTAAGAAAATAAATCTGGCAAATTCCTAAAAAATAGGGTCCAAAACTCTCTTTGTATCTCCAAAAATGTGATATATGTGTAAAACCTGAGAGAGGTTTTTGTGAAGGGGGAATTTCCCCCAAAAAAACTATTTTGGTTTCCAAATATTCATCGCTAGCTGCTTTGAAACCTCGCCAAAAAGTGGTCACTAAAAGATGAAATCATTTATTGTGAAATCTCTGAAAAATAGGCCTCAAAGATATTTTCAAACCTATTAAACTATGATAGTTGTGTAAAAGCAGAGATAAGTTTTTTTGAAGAGGCTCGTTCCCAACAAAAACCTCTTTTGGTTTCAAATAATTTATCTCCATCGTTTCAGAAACGTCTCTTGAAGATAAGGACTAAAACAGGAAAAACAAAGTATTTCTTGTATTTGATTTTTGTCTTTCTTCTTTTTGTTGTGTTTTCCTCAATTAAATTTTTATCCTTAAGAGAAGGATTTAAAAGCAATTTTTAAATTAGTTTGAATTCATTTGTTTCCCTAATATTAGACCTGCCAGGACAATTTACCATTGTTTTACCTTTTTGCATTGTTCACTCCTTAGCTTTATCACCTGTAACTGGTTCCTTTTGTTTCTGTTTTGATGATATGAGATGCTTCTTATTAGACCCTTTGAGATGGATTTCTTTATTGTCTTTAGGATCATGTTTTGGAACAAGAAAATGATTGTCCAACTCTACCTCTGTTTTTCGCTTCTTTTCGTGTGCTTTGGTGATCTTGGCTACAAGGCCAACTTTATTCGAATTTTGTGTTTCCTGCACTCTCTTATAATGAGTATCATAAATGAATCAATGCCCTGCTCTTAAACATCAATGATGTTGGCTTCTTAGGAAAATATCTCGGGCACAATCTTTCACGTTCTCATGAAGTTGGCATATGCAAAATAATGAATACCTCGACGCTACAAGAATAGAGATATTCTGGTAGCTCCTTTTCCTTTTTATTTAAATTCAAATTTAAAAGTGGGAAATGACTTATGATTTTATGGAGAGATCTAAAAATTTCTAGTCATATACTTAATCACATAGATGCATGTTAAAAATACCCAAAAAATGATAATGCAAGCACTTCAAAAACTATAGAAGAAGAAAAAGAGCATAGAATAAAGCTAGGAAAGGATAGGGCAAGGAAAAGGTTTTCTTATCAGTCATTTGCAAAATCAAGAACTAACATTTGCTCCTTTTGGGGATAAAGTTTCATCATGAAACTTTAAGAACTTGCTGACCAAAGCCTTTATCTCCCTAATCATCATCAACTTTTACTATAAGTGTTTCCTTGTCCAACCATTCTTTTATTTGCAATCCAAAAATAATAACCAAAAAACTACAAGTAGTCTTTCCATTAGGCTTATGGAATCTTTATTACTAATCATAGCAATAAATTGAAAAAAAACTTCCCGGATGCAAGATTACTTAATCATCCTACTACTTCTAACCGGTAGGAGAAAGTTGATCATGTGATATGAAATTACCAATATAGCCAATCAAACACTATAGTGATAGAATGTCCAACCCATTTGCGGCTTAATGAGTTAATGCAAAAAAAGATGAATTTTTTGCAGTATAAAGCTAATAGGAAGCCAATACTTACAACTAAAATATTCTATAATTCCAAAAACTGCAAAACTTTGAACTCGTGAAAATACAAACTCCATGTAGATAGCCACAAGATCCTTCCAATTGTGTTGCATCTCCAGCTAATACAAGAACCCATATTGTTTCTCTATGATTTTTGCTCCATTTATGAGATCTTAATTCATTTGAAGATCACTTAGTTTAACAAAAGAATATGGAACCTGCTCATATGCTTCTTGGATAACATTGTTCAAAACAACATTATCATCATGAGAATCAAGAGGTTGATCCTCATCTTCCACACTGCCTTCAGATGCATAGCTATCATACATCGACTCTGGATCCTCATGGACGATGGACTAAATTCCTTCATGAATTTTCTGGTTATAATTTGTCATATCATCAACATCTGGATCCGAGACTTCAAGATCATCATCATACTCATNCCATACTCATCAAATAAAGGTTGATTTGAAAAAATTTCCGAACTCTAAAAACAAAGGACCTCTACTTCACGCTCATATTGAAAAAATGAGTGCATATATGTTTCTTGATCATCATCATAATTTTGACCATAAGACACATATGAAACAACATTGAATACATTTGCAACTACTGGTTTTTCTTCCTCATCTACAGTATGGTCTTCAACAATAATTTCTTCAGTCAACAACTGATCTTCAAACAGATTAGGAAAAACATTTGGATTGATGCCAAATGCATCTAAAGTATCATTGTTATGAATTTCAAGATTAGAATGTTGAAACTCTTCCTACTTTAAGACATTTAGAAGAAGAAATCACTGATAATTAATCTTCTTCCTCTTCCTCTTCCTCGATGTAATCATCCTCTTCATTTGTACTGTTAGAGGAATCAACTACTAAATTCTGAAAATGTATGCATATCCCTCACAACAATGCTCAAAAATTCAATTAGTTGGGTAAATTCTCTTGTAATGTGAACAAAAATCATCATGAAAGACCTTTAAAGAGGAAATACTAGAAGCAGGGTGAGTTTTGTACCATTTCCTTGCATAGCCATACAGCGAATACATGAACATTTTCATCAATACATATTCATGATGTATGTTCAGCTGATCCATGCATTGATGAAACTCAATCAAATGTAGTGTCAAATTTTCCTCATCCTTTTCTTTGAACTGTGGAAGGAAATATCCCCATATAATTATAGTGGGAACATCATTAGGGAAACCCACAATAGCAGAGAAATTAAATGGTGCAAACCTCCGTGCCAAAATAGCTTCCATAGCCTTTGACATATTGGATCAATGGAGTTTTCAATGGATTCTTCCTTCATTGAGTTTCCAGGTGAATGATACAGTCAGAAAAAATGTCCAACTTCTTTTCACCATCAAGAGCTAGAATTGATTGTTGTCGTTCTCCCATGGATAAATACTTTGTTCCTTCATCCACGACAGTGGCGCCAAAAGATGCTAGTCCCTAAAGTTTCACTTGACTGTGAGAGGGAAATCTAGGGAATCATCAAGTGATTGCAATGGTTTTATGGGTATCTTTTTCATTTAGGTTTTGAATTGGTTGAAGGTTGGGTTAAGGATAATGTGAAATTTTTTTCAAAGGCATGCAAGAGAAAAAACATATCTCAGTGGCTTAGTAAATGGTAGTCAATCTAATGGATCAAATGGCAAGAGAAATATAAAGAAAGGGAAAATATGTAAGCTTTCAATTTTTCCACTCACACATGAAACTCTTTATCCTAAATATCATTCAAGACACAGAGCAAAATACTTGAAATAAAATTGGATTATGAACAAACAATCAATAAATTTTTCATTGGCTTACTCATAAACAAGATACATAATAGGCATTGCAGAAGATTAACATGCATTCAAGTAGGAAAAAAGGTAGAAAAATAGACAAGAATTAGAAATCTAACCATCATATTTCCTTTAGCATTTAGTACCAATTGAAATATATGGTTGTATTTTTAGTAGAGTGTTCTTCAAAATGGGAAATTGATTCCCAAAACCAACAACAACCCCCGACAACTTCGCCTTCTACCCCGTTTATATAGAAATAATACATATTTATCAAGATCCAAAAGAAATGGATCTGAAAACCTCCTCATCTATATTTAGTATCTTGTTTCAAATAATCAAGGAGGATGTCAGATCTGATCTCTAAGTCAAATTATGAGGTGGCTAATCAACTGTTGTCCATGAGATATTTTAGGAAAATAAATCTGGCAAATTCTTGAAAAATAGGGTCCGCAAATATCTTTGTTTCTAAAAAAATGTGATATTTGTGTAAAACGATAGACAGGTTTTTGTGAAGGGGCCAGTTCCTAACAAAAACCTCTTTTGTTTTCAAAAAATGCATCTCCAGCTGCTTTGAAATCTCACCAAAAATTGGTCACTAAAACAGGAAATCACTGAAAAATAGGCCTCAAAGATATATTCGAACCTATTAAAATATGATAGTTGTGTAAAACCCAAGAGAGATTTTTATGAAGAGGCTCGTTCCCAACAAAAACCTATTTTGGTTTCAAATAATTCATCTCCATCATTTCATAAAATTGTCTTGAAGATAAGGACTAAAACAAGAAAAACATAGTATTTCCTGTATTTGATTTTTTTCTTTCTTCTTTCTATTGTGTTTTCCTCAATCAAATTTTACTCCTTAAGAGAAGGATTGAAAAGGGATTTTTAATTTAGTCTAAATTGATTTGCTTCCCTAATGTTAGACCTGCTAGGACAATTTACCATTGTTTTACCTTTTCTTGCTTTGTTCACATGCTTAGATTTATCATATGCAACTAGTTCCTTTTGTTTATTGTTTTCATGGTTTGAGTTGTTGCTTATTAGACCCTATGAGATGGATTCCATTATTGTATTTATGATAATATTTTGGAACAAACAAATGACTGCCCAACTCTACCTCTATGTTTTGTTTCTTTTTTTGTGCTTTGGTGATCTTGGCTATAGGCCCAACTTTATTCGATCTTTTTTTATTTCCTGCACTCTCTTCGAATGAGTATCATAACTAAATATAAGACCTTCTCTTAATCATAAATGATGTTGTATTCTTATGAAAATATCTTGGGCATGATATTTCACGTTTTTATGAATTTGGCGCATGCAGAATAATGAATACCCTGGCACTACAAGAATATCGCTATTCTTGTAGCGCCTTTTCCTTTTAATTTAAATTCAAATTTAAAAGTGGGAAAAGACTTATGATTTGATGGAGATCTCTAAAAATGTCTAATCCTATACTTAGTCACACAATTCATGTTTAAAACACCCAAAAAAGGATACTGCAAGCACTTCAAAAACTATAGAAGAAGAAAAAGAGCATAGAATAAAGCTAGGAAAGGATAGGGAAGGGAAAATGTTTTCTTATTGGTCATTTGCAAAATCAAGGAATAACGCTGGTTCATTCTGGGGATAAAGTTTCATCATGAAACTTTAATAATTTTTTGATCAATGTCTTTATCTCCTTAATCATCATCAACTTTTCCTATAATTGTTTCCCTGTCCAACCATTCTTTTATTTGCAATCAAAAAATAACAACCACAAAAATACAAGTAGTCTTTCCATTGGGATTATGAAGTCTTTATTACTGATCATACCGATAAAATGAAAAAAAATTGCTCGAATGCAAGCTTATTTAATCATCCTACTAATTATAACTGGTAGGAGTAAATTGATCATGCGATATGAAATTGCCAATATAGCCAATCAAACCCTAGAGTGATAGAACAACCAACCCATTTGTGGCTTAATGAGTTAATGAAAAAACGATGAAATTTTTGCATCATAAAGCTAATGGACAACTAATACTTATAGCTACAACCTGCTCTAATTCCAAAAACTACAAAACTTTGAACTCATGAAAATACGAACTCCATGTAGACAGCCACAGGATCCTACCAATTATGTTGCATCTCTAGCTAATACAAGAAGCCATATTGTTGCTCTATGATTTATGCTCCATTTATGAGAGCATAATTCATTTGAAGATCAATTGTTTTAGCAAAATAATATGAAACCTATTCATATGCTTCTTGGATAACATTGTTCAAAACAACATTATCATCATGAGAATCAATAGGTTGATCCTCATCTTCCACGTTTCCTTCAAATGCATAGCTATCATACACCAGATCTAGTTTCTCATGGACTATGGATTGAATTCCTTCATGAATTTTCTTGTTAGAGTTTGTCATATCATCAACATATAGATCCAGGACTTCAATATCATCATGATACTCATCAAATAAAGGCCAATTTTAAAAACCTTCCGAACTCTGAAAACCAAGGACCTCTACTTCATGATCATATTGAAAAAATGAGCGCATATATATATTGCTTGATCATGATCATAATTTTGACCATAAGACACATATGAAACAACATCAAATACATTTTTAGCTTCTTGTTTTTCTTCCTCATCTACAATATGGTCCTCAAAAAGAATTTCTTCAGTCAACAACTGATCTTCAAACAGATTAGGAACAACATTTGTATCATAGTCACTACTATTAGAAACATTCAGATTGATGCCAAATGAATCTAAAGTATCATTTTTATGAATTTCAAGATTAGAATGTTGAAAATATTCCTTCTGTAAGACATATTTAGAAGAAGATATGACTGATAATGAATCTTCTTCCTCTTCCTCGATGTAATCATCCTCTTCATCTGTACTGCTAGAGGAATCAACTGCTAAATTCTGAATATATAATGCATATCCCTCACAACAATGCTCAAAAATCCTTTCAGCTGGTTAAATTCCCTTGCAATATGAATAAAAAAAATCATGAAAGACCTTCAAAGAGGAAATACTAGAAGAAGGAAGAGTTTTGTACCATTGCCTTTCATAGCCATCCAGTGAATACATGAACATTTTCATCAATACATCTTCATGATGTATGTTCAACTGATCCATGCATTGATGAAACGCAATCAAATGTAGTGTCATATTGTCCTCATCCTTTTCTCTAAACCGTGGAAGGAAATCTCCCCATATATCTATAGTGGGAACATCATTAGGGAAACCAACAATAGAAAAGAAATTAAATGGTGCAAACCTCCGTGCCAAAATAGCTTCCATAGCCTTTGGCATCTTGTATTAGTGGATTTTCCAATGGATTCTTCCTTCATGGACTCGCCAGGTGAATGATACATCTAGAAAAAGTGTCCAACTCTTGTTCACCATCAAGAGATAGAATTGATCATTGTCGTTCTCCTAGGGATAAATACTTCGTTCCCCCGTCCCCGGTAGTGGTGCCAAAATCTTTTAGTCCATAAAGTTACTCTTGATTGTGAGAGGGAAAGCTAGGGAATCATCAAGTTATTGCAATGGTTTTATGGTTAAATTTTTCATTTAGGTTTTGAATTGTTTGAAGGTTGGGTTAAGGATAATGTGAAAAAAAAAATCACAAGCATGCATGAGAAAAAACATATCTCAATGGCTTAGTAAATGGCAGTCAATCTGATGGATTAGATGGCAAGAGCAATATAAAGAAAGGGAAAATATGTAAGTTTTCAATTTTTCCACTCACACATGAAACTCTTGATCCTAAATATCATTCAAGACACAAGAGAAAAATACTTGAAAGAAAATCTGATTATGACCAAACAATCAGTAAAGTTTTCATTGGCTTACTCATAAACAAGATACATCATATGCATTGCAGAAGATTAACATACATTCAAGTAGGAAAAAGATAGAAAAATAGACAAGAATTAGAAATCTAACCATCAAATTACCTTTAACATTTAGTACCAATTAAAATATATGGTTGTATTTTTAATAGAGTGTTCTTCAAAATGGGCAATTGATTCCCAAAACCAACAACAACCCCCCACAACTTCTCCTTCTACCCTATTTATGTAGAAAGAATACATATTTAACAAGATCCAAAAGAAAAGGATCTAAGAACCTCATCATTTATATCTACTTTCTTGTTTCAAATAATCAAGGAGGAGATCATATATGATCTCTAAGTTGAATTATGAGGAGGATTATCAATTTTTGTCCATGAGATTTTTTAGGAAAATAAATCTGACAAATTCATGAAAAATAGAGTCCAAAAATCTATTCGTATCTCCCAAACTGTGATAGATGTGTAAAACGCGAGAGAGGTTTTTGTGAAGGGGCCATTTCCCAAAAAAAACATCTTTTTTTTTCCAAAAAATTATCTCCAGATGCTTTGAAACCTCGCCAAAAATTGATCACTAAAACAAGAAATCGTTTACTGTGAAATCTCTGAAAAATAAGCCTCAAATATATATTTGAACCTCTTAAAATATGTTATTTTTATAAAAAAACGAGAGAGGTTTTTGTGAATCGTCCTGTTCCCAACAAAAACCTATTTTGGTTTAAAATAATTCATATCTATCGTGTCAAAAACTGCTCTTGAAGATAAGGAATAAAACAGGAAAAACAATGTATTTCCTGTATTTGATTTTTGTCTTTCTTATTTCTGTTGTGTTTTCCTCAATCACATTTTCCTCTTTAAGAGAAGGATTGAAAAGGGATTTTGAATTTAGTCTGAATTTATTATTTTCCCTAATCTTAGACCTGTTAGGACAATTTACCAATGTTTTACCCTTTCTTGCTTTGTTCACCTGCTTAGCTTTATCACCTGCAACTGGTTCCTTTTGTTTATGTTTTGATGGTCTGAGATGCTTATTATTATACCCTCTGAGATCGATTCATTTATTTTATTTAAGATCATATTTTGGAACAATCAAATGAATGTCCAACTCTACCTCTATTTTTTGCTTCTTTTCTTGTGCTTTGGTGATCTTGGCTACAGAGCCACCTTTATTCGATTTTTTTGTTTCCTGCACTTTCTTTGAATGAGTATCATAACTGAATCCACGACCTATTATTAATCATCAATGATGTTGGCTTCTTAGGAAAAGATATTGGGCACGATATTTCACGTTCGCATGAAATTGGCACATGCAGAATAATGAATACCATGGAGCCACAAGAATAACGCTATTCTTGTAGCACATTTTCCTTTTAATTTAAATTCAAATTTAAAAGTGGGAAAGGAGTTATGATTTTATGGAGATCTCTAAAAATGTCTAATCCTATACTTAATCACACAAATGCACGTTAAAAAAACCCAAAAAAGGATAATTCGAGCACTTCAAAAACTGTAGAAGAAGAAAAAGAGCATAGAATAAAGCTAGGAAAGGATAGGGCAGGGAAAATGTTTTCTTATCAGTCATTTGCAAAATCAAGGACTAACACCAACCATTGGGTCCCATGGATGTTTCACTACCTCTTGCGGCCACCCCACCTGACTCATCACCTACTCTAACTAAAGCGGACAAAGCCTCTCGGTTCATTGAGAAGATCCATCACATCCGCCAACAGGTTCAGGATATTTTACGAAGTCCAATGCCAAGTACAAGAAACTCCATGATCAACATTGGGTGCCACATAAGTTTAAGGTGGGAGACAAAGTTTGGTTGCAGTTGGAGAAAGAATGACTTACAACACCCCATCAGAAGGTTCACCCCCTCCGTTATGGACCTTACACCATCACCAAGGTTGTGGGTGAAAATTATTTTGAGCTCAACATTCCCCCTTTCCTTGGCCTACACCCAGTGTTCAATGTGGATCTCCTTCGACCATATTTCACACCATTATTGGACACCTTAGAGATAGCAGAACAATTGACACCAACATAGCTCAACCCTGACTGCATGCAACAAGAATCCAATGATCATATTGTGGACACACAGGTCAAGGGCACTCGCTGGCAAAGGATCCAACTTTATCGAGTTGTCAAAGAAGGGCAGCTCTTGCACTAAGGCAAGTGGCTCACCCGGGGCCAAATTTAGCAAAAATTTCCTCATATGATGGGGGAAATCAATGCAATGTACATTGATTCCTAAGGGGGGAGGATTGATCCATATGGATACCAGTGGCCTCCCACCTATTCCAACTAGCTCATTTTGGCATTTTTTTCAGTTTGGAAATTTTGTTTTTCTAATTTTCAGGTCACCGACTTCTGGGGCCATTTTCAAGCCTTAAACAACATTTTTAGGGCTCTCCACAGTTAGATTATACACGAAGATATTCTAATGAAAACATATGTAGTCCTCGGATAGAAATTTCCAACGGGCTATTGTGCACCTAAAACGGAGATCGCATGCAAAATTTACGACCCCAGGAAGTTGATATACTAACTTACCCCAATGGGGCCCACACGACTTTTGGTGCTTCATCTCTTAGGGTTATATTTTTGGATGTATATGGTTTTTCCATTCCTATTTATTGTAAAAAATGATTGGAGAGCCTCATTTTAACCATATTCTTGCGAATGAGTGCATTTGTCACATCTTTTCTTAGAGATAAGCCACCACCATTCTAACAATCTTGTTTTCTGCTGCATTTTATAGTTTCAACACATTTTCTTATTGAATATAAACCAATTTTACTATATCTCTATTATTGTATCTTTTTTATCTTTGTGTTTCTGTGTTAAGAATAATAATAATCTGTATTCTTTTCATTCTTCTCATAAAATATGGATCAAATGCCAATAGATAAAATTAAAAAATCAACATCTAGTCAAAAATTTGAATACCCTAATTATACCATATTGAAAGTGGGAAGAAATATCCATGGATTTCATTTCGATGTTACCAAGTAACTCCAGGAGTAATAACTCTATATTGGTAGTATTCAATCGATTGTTGAAGATATCCCACTTCTTCATATTCAAGACTACTCATCAAGAATGTGATATAGTCCATATCTTCATCTGATAAGTTGTGAGGCTACATCATCACCGAAAATAATTGTGAGAGATCATGACTCAAATTTTAGTTCTAAGTTGTAGAAAAGATTATTTTTTGAGCTACATATGAAAGTAGGTTTTTGTACAACCTACCATCTAGAGACATATGGCTATAGAGAAAGGATAAATATAAGTTTAGAAGACATGCTCGTAATTTATGTAATGAATAAACCAATAAATTTGGAAGACTACCTTACCTTAGTGGAATTTACCAATAAGAATGGATACCATCACTCCATCAAGAAAGTTATGTTTGACGCATTATATGCATGGAAGTGAAACTCCCCCGTTATTTAGGACAACCTAGAAGTATGACTGACTCAAGAGTTGCACACCTTAAACAAGTTTAACACAATATAAATATTGCCTAGGACCAACAAAAGAACTATGTATATAAAAGATATCAGAAAAAAGCTTCAAGGTCGAAAAAAATACAGTCCTTAGAGTTAATCCAAAAAATTACATTTACACCTAGGGAAGTGGAAGAATCTAGCAATGAGATATTGTGGAACTTTTGAGATCTTGGTGCATATGCGTGTCATTGATTACAAATTGCCCTACCATTGCATGTGAAAACACATGATCTTTTTCATGTGTCTTTACTTAATAAATATGTGACTAACCCCAATAGTGTATTTTCTTTTATACTATATTGATGAATAAAAATGGAGAATTTATCACTAATCCCCTACCATTTGTTGGCAATAAGTAGCAAAACTTATAGAATAGAGTAATCAATTGGGTCAAGGTACACTAGAAACACTACTCAAAAGATGATGACACTTGGGCATTAGAATAAAAAACAAAAAGGATTATTCCTCATGTACTCGATGTCTTGGCTCTATGTTTGTAGCCCTTACTAAAAGGGGAGGATTGTAACACCCCATTTTTTGGCTTGTTATTCTTAGTTTTGATTATGTCCTAGATTCATCACCTCCTTATTGTTTTATTTTGTTGATGATTTGTTAAGGTAGACATAGATATCCATGAGATTACTTGGATTGTGAAGAGCATTGATATTCCTTGTTAATGAAATACTTAGCATTGATATTATTTATAATGGATATTTAACATTGATATTCGTTTATGATTATTTATCATGTTTATTCCTTGTAGTGATATGGTTGGGTATTTCTATCAATTGTTGAATAATGTGCATAGTGATGTACCTCATTGTTGTTATGATGTTATTGATTTATGATGATGATGATGATGATGATGATGATGATTCATTTTCATTGGTATTTTTAGAAGGAATAATATATTATATGTTGAAACATTTATGGAAAGATGAGGAAACACACTTGAGGAAATAGGGCTCATGTATTAATGAGGATGACCATCTTGTCGTAAATATTAGAAAGTGTTGGGGAAAAAACTTGAGAGAATGACCACTAAAGTTAACTAAGGTAAAAGGACTAAGATGAATGACCTATAACTTATTTATTGTAATAAATTGTGGCACACAATACATACAATTCCTCGTATCATTTTCTATAACTATCAACAATATTTCGAACAAGGACATAAGAAAGGAATTCATGGTAATACCAACACATTCAAAGTATGTGCGCATATTATGGCATCCATAGAAATTATGCATATATTTTTAATGGATAATTTATATTTATGATAAAACCAAGCATGTCAAGTTGAAGAAGATGGTAGTTATGCTCCTCTAAGATTGTTTCCTTCAACTTACACAAAATATTTTTTCTAAAAGAGATCAATGAGAATATTGAAAATATCAAGTACAAAAAAACATCACAACCAATAATTAGAAAGATATATAATACTCATTTTGATATGTGGCATACACAAGGAACCTCAACTTCAGTAAGAGACTTTGATGGTGGGTAAAATTTATATTGCAACTTGACTTTGGGTTGTAAAGGTATTTCATTTTTACATTGAACCTCCATATCTTAAAATTTTGATTTTCGACTTGGTCCTTTCACTTGTGCATGTAAGACTTCTTCATTCGTTGATTATTCTTGTTTGTCAAAATTACATGCAATCACTTAAATTGGCATCCCTAAAGGGGCATGAGACTTCCTTCTAGTGCTAAAATATTGATGCAAACAAATGTATGCTATCAACAACACATATTAACTTGGGAAAAGGGTCCAATTACACCTTCCTTTATTGAAAATGGAAAACCCTCTAGTTATGGCTTGACTACTCTAATCTAGACTATCAATTAAATGAAATGTATCTATGAATGCAAATGAAGAATGAAACTAACCTAATATCTAATATAATCCTATCTAGAGACTAGGATCATTTAAGAACTTATTGACATGAAATATAGGAGAAATACAAACATCAAGGGAATATCCCAACAACTACAACCTAAACAAACTCTAGATCTGTTAAGCCCTAAATAGTGGCTCATTACCCCTTAATTGGGGCATATTACATTAGTAATGTTATTTTATTTATGTCGTATTTATTCCATCAGTTGTAATTATACCTCCTAGTCTCCTATATATACCAAGGAGACATTTTCATTTGGAATCATCTTGTAATTGTACATTTATGTGGGCATAAGGAGGTTGCCCCCTCGAAGAGGCTTATTATATGAATTTCTCTCTTTTTCAAGGTGTTGAGTACTAATTCTGAGGTTTTTCTATGCTATATTGATATTTCGTTATTAAAATATGATATTAGAGCTCAAGGTCTTGGGGTTTTGCTGCTACATCTGAGACACCTTGGAATTTTTGCTATAACTTTTTTTATACAACTATTCAAAAGGAATGGCTTGGAGGATATTTATTATATGGAGCAAGGTACGTTGGGTTACAATTTCATCTCTTGAGGCCTTATACTTTAGGAGATACATCCTATGCAAGATAGGGTTTTGGAATCATCCTGAACTGAGTCATTGCGGAATTTTCGCTATATTTTTGTTTTTATAAAGTTTCAGACCCTGAACTTCGGAGGATATTTACAGAAATTAGTAAGGTATCTATGGTACAAATTTCAGCTTCTAGGTCATCTTACTAGTACTATTCACTAGTCTCAAGAAGGTGTTCCAGGTAAAACAATCATAACTTCTTCCTAGAGTATCCAAATTGAGTGAGACTTGTTGCATTGGATAGTGGACACTCTATAGTATTTCTGGTATGATTTTCAAAATTGTATATCAATTATTTTGTGTGGGTCACGCTATACAAGTGAGATCTCCTGGAAAGACAAAAAATCATCAAGTTATGGGGAAGTTACCGTAAATTCCATTTGGAACATACAATTTTGATCAGACCTATGGAATTGTAGAGAATAAATATCAGAGAACAAAAAAAAAAGTTTCATACCCAGGAGGGCCGAAAATTTGAAGATACAGTAGAAGAAATATTGTCTAGCAAAACCACCTCAAAATCAAGGTTCAAAAGTGATACCTGACCAACATCCCACCCAAAAAGGGAAATTCTACACCAAATAAGCCTCTAGACAATCCTACATGGACTCTTGGTGAAGGTGAAGAAATGCGTAGGGACATAAATGATTTACAAAAGAAGATAGTAACAAAAGATGAACTACAAGAGATGATGGATTCAACAGAAGCTAAGTTTGAGGAAATAAATACTAAGATGGATGGTTTAAAAGGGGAGATCATGGAAGGATTGAAAAACTTTCTAATAGAGAGGACACCTGAAAGTGAAAATGTATCCCATGAAATTCATGATGAGGACACAAGGAAGGTGAATCAAGAATGGAGAAACTCCAACTTTGG
>SNQJ01S0005375.1:22857-46963 GCA_010110895.2 Picea sitchensis | reverse complement strand
TATCTGATTTGTCTTCTTGTGTCTTACATATAAGTAAAACTCTATTATTTTGGGCAACAATCCAATTCACGTGCATCCCATTTCAATCTTATAGATATGATCCTTTCTTCTTAATTATATTTGTGACCCACATTTTGCTAGTCGACAATTTCTATGCCGTCGTTGTTTCTCTAATTTATGCGGCATAATTTTCTTTGGTCTCCACATTTACTACTTCTGAAGGAAAATACCCATATAACCTTCCTTTGTATGATATTCTTGATTCATTAGACACAAGTGTGATCCTTAAGTGTAATTAACTTTTATTAAACCCAAGACCACCATGTTAATACAAATATAACCATGGAAAAATTGTTACTTATATAGATGAATCATAAACCAACCTTTGTGGAAAATAGAACCTTAGATTTATTAAAAAATAATAAACATTAGCCAACAATGATAAGCATTGATTTCAATTTAAACACTTTCATTTCTTCAACCTTCTTCACACCACAATTGTCTTCATTAAATTTGTAACTATGTAGATTGTAAATATTTCACGTTCAATTATTTTGGTAGTGTGATTTTGGGAGTGAGTACACCATCGTCGTCACCTTAAGAGTGATTTGTATGCTCACTTTGCTTCTTTGGTAGTGATATAACACATTCTAGTTGGTATCCTGAATGATGAAGAGGCAAGCCTCTTCATAGATGAAGAAACAATGAGCTACCATGATTATTGGCAGTAGTCTTAAATATAAGTAACAAAGAGATGAAGCCCTTCATAGGCTTATGGGAAATATGACTAATTACATTGAACTCCACCTTCCAATATCTTATCACAATCGCTAACCAAGGGTTTGATTTGTTACCAACAATCATCGAACAACCAAAATACTCTCTTACACTCCCTTACACAACATGAGGAAGATATTATACTTTAATGCTTCAATGTCCCTCAAGGATATTCTTCCTTTGTAGTGCTCTTCAATGTATGCAAAAATAGTACAATTTATACTTGCCTTCTATGAATAAACTATGAAAGAAAACACTTGGCATCAAAACAATTAATGAGAAACAATAATAAGGTTGGAGGATTGAAGGTGTTTGGTTCATATATTATGGATAGTCCAACCCTAGTTTCTTTCTCAAGCAGTCCCATTTTTTCTCATATTTTCATCAACAACCTCCAACTTCTATGGGATCTTACCAACCATAGGTACATGGGGATAAATTTCCACCTGTAGTGATAGTATTCCTAGTAGTCATGGGTAAATATACCCATAATATGCGAGAGGAAACTAATTAGGGAGAATACCTCCCCCCTCCTTTCCCATGAATGGATTAATAATAATAATGAAAATACATAAGGAGATATCTATTCTTGAACGAGATAAAATATCTTCCCAATGATATGACAATGTGTACTTGGTACACACACATAAGTCAAATATTGATTGGAAAACATGTAAGGAAGCATGGGAAAGAAATGTAGTACTTACAAAGGATAATGACAAGGTAGAATCACTAGTTGACCCCCTTTCCTCTTCCCCTCTTGTATTATCCTATCCCCCATGTTTCTCCCCCATCCAACCTTTTTGGCTGATATTATATTATTATGTATTTTCTTATAATCATGATTTTACATCAATACAAGAACCCTATGGAAAGCATAAAAACCACACCATAATCACATCCTACCACTTGGACTTATATGAATTCACTATTCGATCCTTGTACTTGAGATCCATAATAGGAATATTTATAATGTGACACAAGATCATTTACCTCAACACACATGGCTTGACTCTTATCACATAAACCACATTATACAACTAATACATGATTCATTACAATACAATTTGGGGTTAAAACCAAGGTATTGTAGAGAAGTTGATTGGTAAATTACAAACAAATCAATGTCATCGTGTCCTTGTAACAATAACTAAAATTCTTAGGGAATTCAAGATATGGTTTGTTATTTTTGGGGTTAAAATCCAAGGTTGTGAATAAAATCATTGGCTGTATTGGTGTACAATTTATCAAGCATCTCATGGTGAAGAAAAGTGTGATATATTTCGATAACATGTATATTTGTTTGGATAAGAGTTTATCTCTAATAAAAAATGAAATATTCCAATGTTTGAAATTCTCAAAGACCTAGATCAAGTGATAGATGCAATGTGTCATGTTGAAATAAATTTGGAAAATAATAGCATCATAGAGCACAAACACCAAAATAATTACCCCAATATTAAATATTATTATATGTACAAGAATCATAAATTTATACCTTCTATCATGACCACAACTTTCTCTAGCAATGCAAAAAACAATGTCATGTACTAATGAAATCAGTAAAGGGTAGTGTACTTCCTTTTCTTCCTTTCTTAACTATTGTAAACCAATTCAATAAAGATGATTCAATTGGAAGAGATAATGGATATTTGAAGATACTCTTTTGTCCCAGTTCATCCTTTAATGAACATGGGAATAAGATGTCTTAAGCTATTGGAGTTATAGAATATGAGAAACCTCTACAGATTATGGTAAAGGATTGGAAATCCTATGAACTAAATGCATAATGGAGGAAGAGGATGGTGTAGGAAACATTGATTTATGGTACCTTTACAAAGATCCCATTCATGATACTAAATGTGAAATCTTGAAGGAAAATGAATCAAACTTGTAGAAGGAAATGTATGATGACGGGGTAAGTTCTACATATCTAATGAGTAATTTATAGGTTTGGTTGTGACATGGATATTAAAGGTACAAATATATATGAATAACAAGGTTACTTTGCTAGTAATGGAAAAAGTGTTTCACTCTTATGACATGATCCTTATATGCACAACCACAATATATGCATAACTAATAATTTAAGGTTTATCATAGAAATCAATTATGTTAACAATTATTCTTGTGGAGAAAAATCCTAGAAGTAGACAATATTTTTAGCCTATTAAAGAAGAGAAGTGGTGTATTGGTTTTTAATGTATGATAAATGCCCAAATCCATGAGGAGGAGTGCTTGAATTTGAAGCATGACCTACAACACTTTCCTAATTAAGATTCCAATTTTGAAAGAATAAAATATGGATTATTCATCTTATATTACATAAATATATGGACCCCATAGATATATGGATGGACATTTTTTGTAGCACAATAGGGTTGTATAAATTGCAATTTTTAGCCTAGGCAGTAGATAGGGGATTCTGTGGCAACCCAATATCATCACATGGCTTCATATTTGGGGTTTAAAAATAGTTAAAATGTAATTCAATATATTATATGGTATAAGGGGGTGAGAAGGATTTTTAAACTAAACTAGGGGTACACATATGTTGGGGCTTCAACCAATCAACTATTTTTTGGTGAGAGGTGCGGTGGGATGGGAGGAGAGTTGGAAATGAGAACTATCTTTGTGATTTTTTTATGGAAGTGAATCATCTCAAGAATAATCATAGTGATATATATCTAGTCCTTTTACCTTATAAAAATTTTCAATGACCAATGAAATTCTCTAAACAAGCAATGAAAATGACCACATATTTCATAATAAAGGTATATAATGATGAAATGGTATTTTGATTCCTAAGAACAATGTTTGATGCTTCTCATTGAAAGTTCCAGTATCATATGATAAATAAAATTTTTTAAGTATATGTTCCATACATATGTAATATATTGGGACCAACGTATTAAGGGTAGACTAGAATTCCTACCTTAAAAAGATTTACGAATCCCTGATGTCATGGAAAACACTCAAATCATTTTTATAGAGGAAGAATTTTTTTCTTTAGAAAACAAACAACTCAGGGTTGAGTGGCATGCAAAAGGGAAACCTAAGGACATCAAAGGATACTATTAATAAATCCTTAATATTAAAGGTCCTATTCTCATATCTCACATTCACAGGCTCCTTAATATAGTAGTTAAGTAGGGTTTCCCTAAACCATGGAATGAAATCCTCATTGTCCCTACTTATAAACACATAGATAAAAGAAATTGATCTAACTATAGGACCATTATGAGTATCCCTCTTTTATCCTAGTTATATGGAATGATTTTGGAAATGCATACAAACACAAGGCTAAAAAGGCGGGGGAAAAGGGTTAAAGCTCAAGTTAGATTTAGGAGCTATCATTCAACTATGGACCACCTTGTTATTATTAGGATCATTGTGGAGGAGTGTCATAATAATAAAACTAATGTCATATGCTTCTTCATTGACTTTAGGAAATAATTTGTCACAATGCTTGTAACTAACCTTTGTAATAGGTTAGAATAGCTAAAAGTTCATTTTGAGTTAAAATTTGTTTCAATAAGGTTGTATGAGAATTGTATTGCCAAGTTTAGTAACATTGAAGGATGGTCATAATAAATCAACTATAATACAGGAGTGAAGCTAGGTTTTCCCTTGTCCCATACCTTTTTTGTCTTATACATCAACACGTTAGAGGATTTTTTGGAAGAAGCAAGTTATGTTGGCATGACTTTAGCTAAAATAGTCATCATCCTTCTTCTTATTCCGATGATATTGTTATTATGGTGAGGTGCCTCTATGATATCAACAAGAAACTAATAATTCTTGAGAATTTATTCTTTGGTACATATATGACTGTTAAGATTGACAAAAGAAAGGTAATGATAATCAAATCCAAAAATATCACTTATGCTAATTTTCTATATGAAAAAAACATCTTGGAGGAAGTGACTCCATACAAATATATTGGAATCAATATTCATCAAAATATTAATTGGACATAATAATTGAGACAAGGATAAATGTAGGGTGGAAAGCTTATTTCAGCCTTGAAAATGATTGTAAATCAACAAACCTTTGGCTATGGCATAAAAAGAAACTTATCTTTGAGACTCTTATCACTCATGTTACCTTATAATAATATCATCACTCATGTTATATTATCCTAATATTACTTCAAAATCCAATCAAAATTACCTATGGCTCAAGAAAGTTTGGCACAAAATATGCCAAGTCTTGCCTAAACCATTAGGGAATTGAGGAAGAGGTCACTCTCCAGAATATCGACAATATTAAAAATATTGTTACATCTAAATTTAACGAGAAATTGTGGTGCAATAAATAATTAGAGGATAAGAGAAAATTGAGATACTAGGAGGTGATAACCCTAATATAGAAGATAAAATAATATATATCTATTCTAACTAGCATACAGAAGAAAAATAACATTGCTAAAATAAGGACAAACTCTCATGAGCTCCATAGTGAAACATGGCATTGGACAATTCCAAAAACACCATGAGTTGAAATACTTTTTCATCTTTGTAATACTAAGAGGGTTGAAGATGAAAATAAATTTCTCTTAGAATGTCCTACATACACCCATATTATATCTCAATTTCAAAATAATTGTTTCAATCTTGACCTTTATAACCTTTTAAATCATCAAAACTATGGTGATTTAGGAATGCTTCTTTTAAATATTTTCGAGCAAAAAAGTAGAAGTGTAGAGAAAATCAAGTAATCCATTACATTTTTAGGGTATGATATACTAAGATTAGTCTCAGTTGATGTTAATAAAAATCATCATCATCATCATATTACGGGGTATAAAAAATGCCACAAAAAAATGGTACTTATACTATTTGGTGAAAATAAGGGGGTTATTTTATTTGGAAACATGTTTTGGGAGGGGGTACTAACATTTAAATTTTAGGAGGTATAAATGAAATTAGGGGTATTCTTTAATACCCCATGAATGCACATGTTATGCTATAGGTTTACTAAATGAACCTCGCATGGGGTAGTAGAGGATGCAATTCGAGAGATACCTACTTATTTCTTGAAGCTGATATCAATATCACTATTTTGGATTATGGTCAAACACATGGGTATATGTTATACAATTGATGAAGTGCTTATATGGTTTCACTGGAAGTTTGACTATGATTTTCCCTCTATCTATGAATGCTTGTTAGGTTAGGTTAGTAAACTATTTAAATAAGTTCATTGTTGAACAATAGTTTCTTATTTGAAAGTATTATTTTATATTATAGCCATGATGTTATAAAAAATGTTAATGATTTACAATAACATATTTTAATCTCAATGAAATCTTGGAATTCCATTGGACTTCCCATTGATACAATAAGAATGTACATGTAAATCCTCACTTGTGAAGACATAATAGCTACAAAGATGTTATATCCCAATCATGATAGAGATTCGTGATCCCCATATTAGCTTGTAGGTCTTAGAAGTAGGAAAGAACATAGAAGATGAAGTTTTATTTCCATTAAATTAAAAATTCTAGAGATGATTGTATTTTCCCAAGTTTAGTAGAAAAGGTATGGACCTTGTTGATTGTAGGATTTTTTCAGAATAGTATTTTGAATAGAGTACAAACCTTGGGAAGATTTTGGAGTTGTATTACACCCCACCGAGGAGTGAAATCCCTATATGGAACCTACACTACACAAATATTAAGTCCCTAATAGAAAAAATGAAAACTTTGATGATATGCATGACCAAAGTGGAGAACTCAAAATTGATTATCCCAGACCAAATAACAACACTAGTATTTACGATGCTATGAGACCAAAATGTTTCATTAGTGCTCTATGACCAAATTGGAGAACTTGTGCTCCTAGGATAAAATGGAAAACATGTGATCCTCTAACAAACTGGATCATTGGTACTCTAATACCATTAGCAAACATCACCACATAAATCAAATTAATTATGTGAACATGTAAATAAATGCAAGTGAAAATCCCTATGGACATGAACCCATTATGCACAAAACTACACACCTTTCTTAATATCCAAACTCACGTTTTAATTACTATCCACATTCATTGTTGTAAACCCTAAAACAAATCCTCCATTAACCTACAAAAGAGAGATAAAAACCCTCTAACCACCGCAAAAAAAACTAGAAAAACCAACAAAGAAATGAGGAACAATAGTGATAAATGGAAAATAACATAAATAAGATCTATAGTGGGAATAAATGAAATAATGGAGAAGGAAAATAAATAATTTTTGGTTGCAATATTCATGGTATTTTTATGCATCCATGTCTATTTTTATTTAATCTTGTCATATAACCACCTCCTCTAACTGGTCTCTCATGTGAAATGTAGAAATTAAACAACCCTAGATTTACCCTCGTTTTAAGAGCCATATTGTAGTTTTTTCACCTCTCTTAACATGTTTTTTTTAAACATTCTGAAAGGCTTCAATGTATTAGGGGTGCTCTATGACCAACTTGGAGCATTAGTGCTCCTAGGATAAAATGGACAACATGTGATCCTCTAAAACACTAGAGCATTGGTACTCTAACACTTTTAGCAAATATCACCATATAGCTCAAATAAATCATGTGAACATGTAAATAAAGGAAAGTGAAAATCCCTTTGGACATTAACCCATTATGTGCAAAATTGCATCCCTTTCTTATCCAAACTCACTTGTTAATTACTATTCATATTCATTGGTGTAAACCCTAAAACAAATCCTCCATTAACCTATAAAAGAGAGATAGAAACCCTCTAACCACTGCAAAAAAATAGCAAAACCAACAATGAAATGAGGAACAATAGTGAGAAATGGAAAATAACATAAATAAGATCCATAATGGGGATAAATGAAATAATGGAGAAGGAAAATAAGGAATTCATGATTGTAATATACTTGGTCTTTTTATGCATCAGTGTCTATTTTTATTTAATTTTTTCATATAACCACTTTCTCTAATTCGTCTCTCATGTGAAATGTAGAAATTAAACAACCCTAAATTTACCCTCTTTTTAAGAGCCATATTGTAGTTTTTTCACCTCTCTTAATATGTTTTTTTTTTCAATATTCTTAAAGGCTTTGATGTATTAGGGGTTCTCTATGACCAAATTGGAGCACTAGTGCTCCTAGGCTAAAATGGACAACATGTGATCCTCTAACAAAATGGAGCATTAGTACCCTAATACCATTATCAAATATCACCACATAGCTCAAATAAATCATGTGAACATGTAAATAAAGGCAAGTGAAAATCCCTTTGGACATGAACCCATTATCCACAAAACTACACAACTTTCTTATCAAAACTCACTTGTTAATTACTATCCATATTCATTGTTGTAAACCCTAAAACAAATCCTCCATTAACCTACAAAAGAGAGATAAAAACCCTCTAACCACCACAAAAAAGATAGAAAAGCCAACAGTGAAATGAGGAACAATAGTGAGAAATGGAAAATAACTTTAAATAAGATCTATAATGGGGATAAATGAAATAATGGAGAAGGAAAATAAGGAATTCATGGTTGCAATATTCTTGGTCTTTTTATGTATCCATGTATATTTTTATTTAATCTTGTCATATAACCACCTCCTCTAACTCATCTCTCATGCGAAATATAGAAATGAAACAACCCTAGATTTACCCTCATTTTAAGAGTCATATTGTAGTTTTTTCAACTCTCTTAATATATATATATTTAATATTCTCAAAGGCTTCGATGTATTAGGGGTGCTCTATGACCAAATTGGAGCACTAGTGCTCCTAGGATAAAATGGACAACATGTGATCCTCTAAAAAAATAGAGCATTGGTACTCTAATACCATTAGAAAAGATCACCACATAGCTCAAATAAATCATGTGAGCATGTAGATAAAGGAAGTGAAAATCCCTTTGGACATGAACCCATTATGCGCAAAACTACACCCTTTTCTTAATATCCAAACTCACTGTTTAATTACTATCCATATTCATTGTTGTAAACCCTAAAACAAATCCTCCATTAACCTACAAAAGAGAGATAAAAACCTTCTAACCACCGCAAAAAAACTAGCAAAACCAACAATGAAATGAGGAACAATAGTGACAAATGGAAAATAACATAAATAAGATCCATAATGGGGATAAATGAAATAATGGAGAAGGAAAATAAGGAATTCATTGTTGCAATATTCTTGGTATTTTTATGTATCCATGTCTATTTTTATTTAATCTTGTCATTTAACCACCTCCTCTAACTCGTCTCTCATGTGAAATGTAGAAATGAAACAACCCTAGATTTACCCTTGTTTTAAGAGCCATATTGTAGTTTTTTCACCTGTCTTAATACGTTTTTTTTTAATATTCTGAAAAGCTTCGATGTATTAGGGGTGGTCTATGACCAAATTGGAGCACTAGTCATCCGAGGCTAAAATGGACAACATGTGATCCTCTAAAACATTGTAGCAATGGTACTCTAATATCATTAGCAAAGATCACCACATAGCTCAAATAAATCATGTGAACATGTAAATAAAGGCAAGTGAAAATCCCTTTGGACATGAACCCATTATGCGCAAAACTACACCCCTTTCTTATCCAAACTCACTTTTTAATTACTATTCAAATTCATTATTGTAAACCTTAAAACAAATCCTCCATTGACCTACAAAAGAGAGATAGAAACCCTCTAACCACTGCAAAAAAACTAGCAAAACCAACAATGAAATGAGGAACAATAGTGAGAAATGGAAAATAACATAAATAAGATCCATAATGGGGATAAATGAAATAATGGAGAAGGAAAATAAGGAATTCCTGGTTGCAATATTCTTGGTCTTTTTATGCATCCATGTCTATTTTTATTTAATCTTGTCATATAACCACTTTCTCTAACTCGTCTCTCATGTGAAATATAGAGATGAAACAACCCTAGATTTACCCTCATTTTAAGAGCCATATTGTAGTTTTTCACCTCTCTTAATATGTATTTTTTTTTAATATTCGGAAAGGCTTCGATGTATTAGGGGTTCTCTATGACCAAAATGGAGCACTAGTGCTCCTAGTCTAAAATGGACAACGTGTGATCCTCTAACAAATTGGAGCATTAGTAATCTAATACCATTATCAAATATCACCACATAGCTCAAATAAATCATGTGAACATGTAAATAAAGGAAATTGAAAATCCATTTGGACATGAACCCATTATGCGCAAAACTACACCCCTTTCTTATGCAAAATCACTTATTAATTACTATCCATATTAATTGTTGTAAGTGTTGCGCCTCTTTTGTCACCTAAATGAGCAAAACAGAGGTGCTTCCAAGCTTAGTTGGGTTAGATAAGAAAGATAGATGTAAAGGAAAGGGTTAGAGAAAGAAACATAAAAGAACAAACTAAGAAATAAAAGAACAACTAAACTATTGAGCATAAGGACATAAGAAAAAAAAACCAATAAGACTCATGTCACCAATGGAAAGGATTATATTAGTGAAAGAAAACACCAAGAAGAAAGAGGACTTTGGGTCCCTTCTTCCTTCAAGGGAGGTATCTTGGACCCCCACAACTAAGATCTTCTTACAACTTTGAATGAAATGGTGAAAGAATCCCAAGCTAATCCACTCAAGAGGTGAGATGGATTGCCCAATGTAATGATGCTAGTATGCTCTTGATGAGAAAAAGAGGATTCCCCAAGAGAATAGCAGCAGCATAACCTTGCAAATGAATTCCTTCAAAATGAAGTTCACCCATGGTGTTGTTTTATAGCACCACATTGAGGTATTGTGCAACTAGATTATAGTGTGAAAATAGGTTATTTAGGGCATTTTTAGGTCTTTGACCAGCCACCCAGTCGGATTCAACCAAGATTTGGGTGTCAAATCAACTTGGAAGATGAACCAGAAGTGGGTGGGAGGCCGACCAATCTCATAAATGTGTCATTCTCAGATGTGCATGGCTTTTAGCGACCAAAGTCGCTCATCGTGTGCATGTGATATTTTTGTGCGTTTCTGGATCGCGCATGTGCGTGCGCGCCCTGTGTAGTCATAACGCACCTTAATTTTATCACTGGTTGTATAATTTTGGACCTTTTGGAAATGATTTTGTGGTAATTTTGGTCCATGGGTGACCTCATAACTATTTGATGATGCTGGATTCCTGTAACCATTTGCAAACGAAATTTCAGTGATAACAGATGCCCCCTGATGGATGAGGTTAGGAGCATATGTATAGCCGAAATTCATCAATGTTTCTTCTATTGAGAGTGCCATTGTAAGAGAGAGCGATAGTGAGAGTATCAAGAGTGACCCATGGGAGGGAGAAGGGAGCCTGTAGGACCCAACCTTCCATAAGGTGTGTAAAAATAAATTGTATACAAACGAGGTGGGCATGCCCCATGCTTGTGTCATGTAACTCAAAAAAGAATGGTGTTGTATAGTAACTGAAACTGTGTGTTGATGTAGACAACTGTAGCGCCCTCGGGGGCGGTCGTGATAAATGCAGAAGACAATTCTGAGGAGGAACATACTTTGAATAGTAGGCAATCACACCTGTAAGAAGTATCACGGATTCTATAGGCATTGATAGCCCAGCCAAGTTCAGAGGTCTTCAGCAAATATAAGAAATAATTGAAATAGTCGCAAAGTAAGACCCACCGTAACATGAGAAAGTGTTGAGGTCGAATGTTATAGGGGTCAATGACAACAGGGAGCAATTGTGGTTCTCCCTGTTCCATCCGAGACCTCTCATTGGAAAGGTAATGAGAGTCAAGATACTGTCACCCTTCTAGAAACTTTGCTGATGTCGACAAAAGGGGGACACAACTCCAAGAAGAAAAGGGCTTCTTGAAATATACTAGGTGGGGTTAGTAACTAAGGAGGTACATGGAAGAAATCAAGATGTATGAAGACTCAAGACTACCCTTGGTTGGGGGTATATGCGAAGTATAAGTGGCCGCAACCGTTCAACTAGGTCGAGTGTCAGGGGGACAACAAGACGTGGGATAAGTTGTGCCAGAGGCGGGACAAAGTGGACAAACTCAGTGAGCAGAGGTAAGTGGCATGTGGGATACTCGAAGTATATGGACGATGTCAACAGGAGTAGATGATAAGGAGTGCCCCAACCAAAGGTGAAATGGGTTGCATTTGCCAAAAAAAGGGAAGAAGGTCACCAAAGGTGACGATAAAAAGATATGTAAATGTTGGAAACAAAGGCTTTTTACAATTTATAAAGAATAATTTGGTATGAGTGTAAAAATACAGAAACAGGTGCCCCAATGTAATATGGTTGATCCGGTGAGGGAGCAATGTGCTTGGAGAACTGGTGGAGGTTGGGGGCCCCATGGGTGGGTTTCTGTATGAGGTATATGGTATGGAGGGAAATTTGCGGAGGGGCAAACTGATTGTGGATGAAATGGAGGGTTAATGATACTGCGGAGGCGCAGTCAAAATAGAACCTTGAAGAGATAACCTGGGAGTCCATTGGGAAAGATAGAAAAATGAGGAGAAGGAGTATGTGGCTGATTCACGACATGATGTAAGACTATCGTGACTCCCATCCCTAAAGGGTTGAAAAAAAACATGAGTGTCAAAGTGCCAAAGGGTGCTATGAATGGGACAACTCATGTGGGGGAGAGTGCTACCAGGTGATAGTACCCAAAATGCAATGGAGGTGTCGGTACTGTAGAGCCGGAGATGGGGATCCTAAAGGCAAATGTCAGAGGGTGTGACTGGAGATGTAATTGAGATTCAGAGGGAATGATTACATGCCAGTGTTGATTATATACCTGAAGGGGTGGCACTGATGTATGATGACCAAGTACTTGCATAAACAAAATACCCGACGTGAACAATATCTGAAGAGAATTGAACATACAAGCATTTATTTGATAATTTTGAACATGAGCATGCGTACCTGAATGGGTATGAAAAAATGGCACCCTGGGGGCTAGGGATAAAAAATGGCTCTGGGACTGTCTTGATGTAGGTGATGGGATGTCGATCATGTGGTTGAAGATGGATCGAAAAACGAACACCTGGAGCTCGCGAAATGGGGTTTGGAAGTTTGGCGAAAAGGGCTATATATAGTTGTAGAGCCCACATTGCCACCTCATTTGTACTTGTTGTCAGAGTGACTGGACGAGAGGTATTCAGAGGAGGTTTGGAGATTCCAGGAGAACGAGGTAGTCGATTCAGGACCAACTAGCTTCAGGTTAGTAGTCTTATCATCCTGCATAGAAGTAGGTTTTCAATTTGTGGACAGGGCCTGTACGAAGGGTCGTACAAGGGTTTTTATGGGTGTGGACCCCTCAGTGTGCAGGCAATCTGGAAATATCCATGCACGGGTGCACACCTATTATATGGATATCCACACATGGGTGCACCCGTAGGGGGGAGAAAGGCGCACATGGTATGCATGCCTGTTTTCTACACAACTGCACATGGGTGCGCGACTATGTAGTGGACAGGCGCATTGTGATGCGCATCTGTGTTCGTGACAGGGGTGCATGGAGGCACCTCTGTATGGAGGACAAGCATGAACTCATGCGCACCTGTGGGTTGAACAGGCACACATGTGTGCATGCCTGTGGGGTGAACAGGTGTGCATATGTGTGCGCCTCTGGGTTAAACAGCCGCGCCTTGGAGGCAAGGCTGATGGGTGCAAAACTCATCTTTTTTGGAGATTTTAATGTGTTTTATGGTCAAGATGGTTGATCTAAGACTGTATTATGTGGTTGCAGGCAATCATTTGTATGATGTTGATCCATTGGCGAGAGCGGGACTGGTCACAGCTGAGGGATGCCATGGATATTGAGGAGCCGGGGGTTCGTGCCACTTTGGAAGCCTGTGGGTTGCTAAAGTTCTTCGAGTGCCCGTTGATACGGGCTCAGGAGTATCTTTTGCAGTTTTTTATCTGGATGTGGAGTTCGGATCTGCATTGTTTTATGGTGTGGGGAGAGAAGCTAGCCTTCACTGCGGTGGAGGATGTGTACTTTCTGACTGGGCTCCCTTTTCGGGGAACACCCCTACCAGTGGAGCCTTTGTTACCTGGGGACGTGCAGTTAGCTACCTTGGGGCGGAGGTATTGTTCGAGGGATAACTTCATGTCAGGATTCGTAGTGAGTATTAGGGAGATGGATGATTTAGTTCATCGTTGTGTAGTAGCGATGATTGGGACGGTATATGGGTCCCTCGCGGCTCAGCGGATCAGTGGTGGATAGCTGAGGATTATGGGGAGGGAACCGGTAGGAGAGAATTTTGCCTGGGGCTTTATGTTGCATGCCAAGATGGTAGGGCAGTTGGATAGGTGTCGGACTACGGACTCAGGGGAATATGCTTTTGGGTCCATCTTGGTGGCCTGGTTTTTGGAGAGGGTGTTGATGTTGTGCCCTAGAGTTTTATTGGGTGCACCTGGTGTGTGAGATCCGTGATTGAGGCGGTGGTCGATGATTTTGATTTTCCATGGTGGTGGTGAGGGTGGCCATTTTTTCACGGCCGAGGCTGCACAGGTGTGGTGGTAGATGTCGCATATCATACTATAGTATCCATACTGTGGGGTTGACTTCCGGGGTGATCCATATATGGTGTTACCTCCAGGGGAGGTGCTCGACCACCGAGGTATGTTTGAGATTTTGATATGTTGATTTTTGAGATAGTATGACCATGTATTATGTATAGATGGATGTTGATGCTATCGTTTGTTTGTTTGTATGTGCAGATGTGGGACCTCGCGGGCGTGAGGTTGAGTTGATGAGAGCGTCAGCTCATCAGGAGCCTATGAGACTACCGCAGGTAGGAGAGAGACGTCAGTGAAAGGACGTTGAGGTGAGACCAGCCGGCGATGAGAGAGTGGCTAGGAGGTGTCGTTTTGATGACCCTGGTGTTGGGCCATCACATGCTCCTCCAGTGGAGGCCGGGGGAGATTTTGAGGATATTCACCGCCACTTGGAGGTGGTGCTACAGGGAGTGCCTGAGGGCATGTGGTCGCACATCCAAGATGAGGGCGTCCTAGAGCAGTGTGTGGGAGTGTCGCTGATGTGGCAGAGCATGGTGCGGCAAGCAACAGTAGCAGGTGCTGCGATGACCGGGCGGTTACCTCCAGGTCCAGAGGGATAGATAGTGGGTGGAGCACCACCGCCTGAGGGAGGGGCAGGAGGTGGTGCTCTAGAGGCACCTTAAGTTTCCCTCTATGTATGCTTGTATTTTTGTATATAGGCTAGTGAGCCCATTTTGGTGTAGTGGCACCAGTTTTGTACCGAGGTGCTTCACTGGCCTGCGGATTTTGTATACGATGTATTTTATGTGTATGTAAACATTTTGATGGCACTGTTGACCGATATATATATATATATATATATGAGTATACATTTTTGGGTCTTTGTGATGTTCACATGTGTGTTTTTTAAAGTTATTTATGATGTCTAATCTATATATGTTGTGACAGGCTCTTGATGGTTTATATGTGTGTAAAGGTATCTTGATGTGATATATGCCAATCGAGTATAATGTTAGCCAGGTTATCTGTGATTTGATTAAATTGTCTTGGAATATGTGTAAATGTAATGAAATCAAAATGTCGAGATAAAAGTCTAACTTGTATGTATTTGAGAAAGAGGCAAGGATCGCGGACACGATACACATTGTTGAGCTGGAGGACGACTAGTTGGGAGTCAAGAAAGATGCTAAGGTGACGAATACAATGATGACGGGCATCGCTGAGGAGGCCAATGATGGAAGTGTACTCGGCTTGGTTGTTGGTTGCTGAACCCAAATATATGCCACTAGAGTGAAGCAGTTCATGTGAGGGGGAATAGAGAACCCAAGCTGTCGAAGCGAGATTTTGTGTCCAACGGCTGGCACCGTCAACATAACCGATGTGGTAGGCTGGTGGAGGAAGCATCTGTCAATAACAAAAATGATAGTTTAGACGTGAGGGATGGAAAAAAGCTTAAAAACACTATAAAAGAAATAACCTAATGTAGAATGGCTACGCTTAGGAGTAAAATTTCTTTAAGTATAACCCGTTGACGGGTTCTTTGAGAGAGAGGCCTTCGGGGGAAGCCAGTATGTATGCACCTTTGGTGAGGCAATGTTGGATAATGTAGGGGCCATGCCATAGTGATTTGAATTTTCCATGATCGAGGGTATCGTGAGCGATATCGTAAGCAACGATGAGGTTGCCTTTGTGAAATGAGCGAAGGATGACATGGCGATCAAAGGTGGCCTTTGACCATTTTTTGGCTGCCTCATTGTTCTATAATGAAGATCAACGATCTTCATCCATGGAATCTAACTTCAGCAAATGCTGCTCTATTGGAGCAATGTCGGGTAAGAGCTCAATTGCAGTGCGTAAGGTGGGAATTTCACACTCGATAGGAAGAGTGGCCTCGACCCCATGGACTAGATGAAATGGTGTGAAACCAGTGGCCATTTTCACGGTCGTAGGGTAAGCCCATAGCGTGGAAAATAGCATATGATGCCAATTGGTCTTATGTTTGTTAACTGTGCGCTACAACATGGTCTTGAGGACCTTGTTAACTACTTCAACTTGTCCGTTAGACTGAGGGTAATATGGTGAGGTAAAATCGTGGGAGAATCCCAACCGTGATGAGAGTTCGACGAAAATCTCATTCTCGAAATGTTTCCCGTGATTGGAAACTAGTTGGAGTGGTACTCCAAAGTGGGATATGGTGTGATCAAAGAAAAATCGCATTGCAGTGTCAGCAGTGTTGTTGAAGGTGGGCATGGCTTCAGCCCATTTTGTGAAGTAATCGATTGCGACAACAATGTATTTGTGTCCATTGTTGGATGGGGGGTTACAAGTCATGAAGTTGATACCCCATTTACAAAAGGGGCCTAAAGTAATGACTAGGTGGAGAAGAGCAGGTGGTGTTCGTGATTTGTTGGCGTAAAACTGACATTTATTGCATCGCTTTACGGCATGAATGCAATCGTGAAACAATGTAGGCCAAAAGTAACCTACTTGGATGATTTTCTGAGCAGTGTACATTCTCGAAAGATGGTCCCCGCACACGCCGCTATGGTAGTCGTTCAAGACTCTATCGGCCTCATCAATAGTCAAGCATCGATGAAGTATGGTGTCGACCCCTCGTTGATATAAGATATCTCTGATGAGGAGATAACAAGGGGCCTGGTGGCGAATATGACGATGATCATCTTGTGAGAGGTGGTTACCAAACTTTTGGGTTTGGAGGTAGACAAGGAGGTCATCGTACCAAGGATCATCCGAAGTGATATAAAAGAGATGTTCATCGGAGAAGTTGGTATTGATGGGGGCACTGGTAGTATCAGAGGGGAAGGTCATGACAAGTTTGGCGAGGATGAAATCTTTCTTTCTCTTTGGTGTTGAAAATTCAAGATCGTACTCCTGAAGGATAACGATCCATCGGGCAAATTTGCCATTAATTTGTCGATGACTGAGCAAGTATTGCATAGGGTTGGAATTTGCTATGACTTTAGTCGCGCGAAGCAGAATGTAATGGCGCAGTTTCTGGACTGTGAGGACGACTGCAAGGGCTAGTTTCTCTTCGTGATTATACTTCAAGGGTGGCCCTGAGAGGTTTTTACTAATGTAGTAAATGACATACTCACAATCGTCATCGCTGATTTGAGCGAGAACTCCTGCTACTGAGACCACTGATGCTGATATGTAGAGGATATAGTCGTGATTATATTCGGGTGAACTAATTAAAGGGGCGTTAGAGAGTGCCATTTTAAGATCGTCAAATGCTTTTTGGGCATGTTCATCCCAGTGAAATGGGATGTCGTGGCATAGTAAGCAAAGGAAATCGTGTGCTTGAGTGGCATAGTCTGGGACAAATCACCGTAGAAAGTTAGCTTTTCCTTGTAGGCTCTGGAGTTGGCTTAAATTTCGGGGGGGTGGAATTTATGTGATGGCTTGGACTTTGAGGGGGTCCACGGTAATACCGCTTTAGGAAACGATGAATCCGAGGAGGTGCCCAGCAGTGACGTAGAACACACACTTGAGGGGGTTCAAGTGGATGTTGTACTGACGACACCGTTGGAAGATGATCCGTAAATCATCAATATGTTGGGTGCATTTTTTCGATCGAGCTATGAGATCGTCCAAGTATGCAAGGATGATATGAGCCAGATCGTGAAAAATGTATGTCATAGCCCATTGGAAAGTTGCGCCAACATTCTTTAGGCCAAAAGGCATGGCACGATATGAAAAATTACCCCAAGGGGTGGTGAATGTGTTTTTGTATTGATCGACTGGGTGGATTTGGATTTGATTATAACTAAAGAAATCATCCATAAAGGAAAGAGCCTCGTGGCATGCACAGTCATCGATAATTTGATCGATGAAAGGCATTGGAAAGTTGTCTTTGGGATAGGTGTAATTGAGATTGTGAAAGTTCATGCATACATGGATAATGCCCTATTTTTTGTTAACGGGTACAGGGTTGGAAACCCATGAGGTATAGGCTATGGGGTAGATGAACCCAGCCGCACGTAATTTTTCAATCTCGGCTTTGATGGCTGTTGCTTTGGATGGGTGTAGTGGTCGTTGTTTTTGGCGAATCGGTGTGATATCAGGCCATGTGTCTATGCGATGTTCGACAATAGAGGGATCAAGGCCAGGCATTTATGTGTATGACCAGGCAAAAATATCTCGATATTCTTGGAAGAGGGCTTTGTAGGTGGTGATTTCTTGAGGAGTGCATGCGGCGCCAATGGTGATTTCCTCGACGACTCCATTTTTTATGGAAATATCGATTTTGAGGGTCGGGGAAATATTGGCCATGTTGCCTTCTTCAAAAGCATCAAGGGCATGAATGGGGTTTTTGAACCAATCAATATGCCCCGATGGGATAAAATCCTTGGTTTCAACTGCGTATATGGGGTGTTGGTTAGGAGGCGTGGAGGCTTCCTGTGGAAAAAAGAGCACTCTGTGGTGTAGCACATCCCATGGGTAGTCAGGGGTGTTTAATTCCTCGAGTATGTCCTCGTCATAGTGGAATTGGCAGGAATACAAGGGATCTAAAAGAGTGATATGGGTGACTGTCGTCGTGTGGTTGTCCTTTGGGGATGAAGAAGTAGGGGGAATGACGCAATGAGATTGCGATGGTTCGCTCAACATAAACCAAATATCAAGGTATTGAGGAGTACTAGTTGGATGTAAAATTTCCGTAGGTAAATGAATGGGAGAATTGGGGGGATTTGGGGGTAAATCCTCGGATAAGTCATCCAAGAACCATGGAGGAATAGGGAGTGCCTTTGGTTCAAGAGAAATGATATGAAGAATCTCTAGTGACGAGGTAAGGTCAACCATTGATTCTGTAGGGGGCCCAGGGGTTTGAATCAGAGTTGATTGGCGTTGCCTGTATTCGATGATCATAGGACATTGGTATGTAAAATGATCTAAGGATTTGCATAGAGAGCAAGGGCATCTCATACGTTCATTGACTAAAGTCATGACATAATGGATGTCAGTTATGTTTGGTGGGGATGATGTAGTTGGATTGGGTTCGTTCTGGAAGCTTTGGCGTACTGCGATTAATGTCTGCCATAAGTGAGGTAGTGCTGGGCAAAGGTGTGTATAATGGCCATATTCTGAACATATAGCACAAGCGAAATTGGTTTGCATCCCTTTGCTACTTGAGTTAGGGGAGGTAGCAGTAGTACTTGCTATAGTGGCGAGTGGTGATGGTGTTTGATTGAGTGGAATTAGGTTACGTAACTCGAGTAGAGATGGGAATTTGTTGGTTGGGTGTCCATCTTTCTCACATAGCACACACGGAGGTTGGACGCGTGGGGGGAGTGGAGTTGTGGGCTCCTTCTTCTTTCTCCTACCCCTAGCTATGGCAGGGAGGTTAGTGAGTCGGGGTGTAGAGGGTATGGTGGGAGTGAGTATGGGAATCGTCATTGGGATTCCTTCCATTTGGGGGGGGAAGGGATGGTTGAGGAACCATCTCTGGTGGATGTAAATACCAAACTGGAATTGCCAACACCATATTAGGGAGAGTAAGCATTGCGGCTACTTGGAAAACTTGTACACCTGTTGGAGGATAAAAGAAGGGGATTTGAGTAATGGCTTGGGGAACTGTCTCCCAAAATGGGATATGGCCTTGGGGAGACGTGAAATCGTGAACTGGTGGAGTCGACGAGTTCACTGGAGGCTCATGAGGGGGGAGCTCTGCAACTAGTGGGACGTCAGATATGATAGAAGCCTCCCTAGGAGGAAGTGTATCCTCCATGTCAGTTCCTTTGGACGATACGACACATACCTGATTGGAAGGATGAAGGAGTGGTGGTGCACCATGGTAAGTTCCTAACAATGATTGGTCTTTGAAAATTCTGGGACCCATTTCGATGAGTGGGTATGCTTCACGATCCATGTGGATGAGAGGGAGAATGTTATCGATGTTGGCAGAAGGGTTAGGATCATAATGTGAGACTTGGTCAATGGTAATGATATTCTCATTATGGGGGAACATCATGGTTCGAAAGACGAAAGAGGCAACTGCCTTCATAGCATACATGTAGCTACGACTGAACAAGATATTATAATCGAGTGGGGCATCGATAACTTCAATGTCGATGAGAATGGTCTTACCCCTGAGTTCTATAGGGACATTTTGGAAGATCCCTTCAGGAGAAGATGGTCGTCTGTCATAAGCTCTTAAGGTAATGGCAGATGGTATGAGTTCAGGGGAACCAAGTTTCTGCCAGACAGACTTGGACATGATGCATATGGATGCATCTTCATTGATGATGCACCGATGAACTGTAATGTTCTAAATTTTCACTGGGATTTGAAAAGTGATTAGAGAGAGGAGGCGAGGTTCTCCCCTGTCGAGATCAAATGTGATGAATTGAGTATTTGCGGGGTCGACTACCCCCAAGGAGGAAAGTAATGATTTCTGCTGAGTGGGACAAGTTTGAAGGACTTCTAAGACTGACATGGCAGCCATGGATTGTGCTAAGTCATCGACCAAACTGTAATTATGATCCACCCTAGCCTGGGGGTTGTGGACATTTCTGCGCAATGGGATGCGAGGGATGCGAAGAGGTGTTTCAACGTTAGGGTGAGGAATCACCAACGGGGGTCCCGTTGGTGCTAGGATTGTTTCTGGGGGAATGGGAGGAGACTTAGCGGGTGCACGGTATTGACGACTACGTGTTTGCAGAAGGATTTCTTCCTCACTGGTGAGGAGGATAGTATGATCTGCGAGATTGTTTGGATTGAGATATTGTCCCAACTCTGGTGGGGTAGGCTGTGTGTCCTATTGGGTGTTCATCACACCCTGGTGCGGAATGGGATTCTGCAGCATGGATGGGGGAGGTTGTTGGCCATATTGTTGTGGGGCCTGCTGAGGGGCAGGCGGTGCTAGAGAGTGTGGTACACTTTCTGAGTATTTCATCCGTTTAAAATCAACGATTTGGGGTCAATGATGAGTATAATGACCGAACTCACCGCAAAGGGCACAAGGGAAGGTGGTTCTAATAGTATTGTTATTTCTCCCTTGACGCCTGTTGTTATTGCCCCCCTGGGGGTTCTAATTCCCTTCATTCTGGTTGCCTCCAGTAGGTTGGTTCTGTTGGGGGTGATTCCTGCCTTGACCTAGGTTGCTATTGTTCCTATTTTTTCCTTTATTTTTGGCATTATTCGACTGATGGTTTGGATTTGCCGTATTCAGCTGTTCAAAATTTTGATATTTTTGAAGGGGAGAGGGTTGAACAAAATTCACCCCAGTGTGAGGGTGTGGGGGAGCCATGGGCTGTGGAGGACTAGGGAATGGAAAGTATAGATTCTGTGGGGGTAATGATATGTAAGGTACATAGGAAGGTGTGGCACTTTCACTAGTACTTAGAGTATAAGTTGAGGTAGAGGGAGTACTAGAAATTGTTTGGATTGGTGGGTGTATTGTGGGTGATGGCGGTGGCCCACTAGTGGGTGGGGGAAGAGCAACAGGGTATGGTTGTTGATAAGGGGGTGGAGGGTAATAAGAGGTTCCCCCATATGCCGACAGATATTGAGGTGTGCCATACATTGGTGGTTGTTGGGGTTGTGGACTATGGTGTGTGGTATTACCAATCAATCTGTCTGTTGAGTGAGACATCCTGGGTTTGTCTTCGCCGAATGGCATGGGTTTTGGGAGATCAGGAAGTACTGTGTACAAGTACCTTGATTGTGAATAGATGAGGTAGTATTGTGGAGCCTTACTGATGGCTTCTTCTTCTGATTGAGGGAAGGTGGAAGCTACATCTTTACCGAGGAGAGAGACAAGTGATTTGAGAAACCAGTCAAGACACTGCTGTTTGGTGGTTTCGACTTTGCACAAACTACGTCGTCGACGCCACTCGTGAATGTGATCAGCGATATGTGTGGCTGAGGTTTGTTTAAAATTAGAGAGTAGTTCAAGACCATTGTCATGGTGGATTGGTAATTGGAAGAAGGTAAAAAATGCTTTGGCCAAGGACTCGAAAGTGGCATGGGACCCCGATTTTTTGTCTACATACCATTTGGCTAATGGGCTAGTGAGCATGCATTGAAATAATCGTAGTTGGATGGAATCATCCATAATGCTGTTAGAAGAGCACCATAGGTGGAAAGTCATGACATGGTTGGCAGGGTCATCCCCTTCCCTTCCTTCAAACTTGGGGATATCTTAAGGTAGTTCGGTAGGCATTGCAGGCCATGTGGGGTCATGCAATATAGGATCATTTGTGAGTTTGCTTAAATCTGGTATGTTAAGAGAGGCCAAATATGGCATTTGGAGTGGTGGTGGAGGATTAGTTCCAGCCATGGTGTGAGTGTTTTGTGAACCTAACCCCTGAGGGGGGCTAGGTGGGTTGGTACTTCCCCCTTGAGAGGAAGTTGGCCCCCCTCTTCTATGTAAATGAGAGTGAGTGGACAGTGGACCTTGGGAAGTGGACCCAAGTAAGTTGGAACCAAGCAAAGCTGATCCTAAGACAGTGGTACTCACAGGAGTGTGAGAAGGTGGGGCCGATGAGTTGGAAAGACTAGTAACTCCCCCTAAAATAGGAGGGAGGTTTAGCAAGCATCTAGAATGACGGGGGTTCTGTGGGTCCCCTATGATGTCCAACTAGTTGAGTGGATGTGTGCGAATTGTGGTGAGAGTAATAAATAAACAAGAGCCTTTTGTTGCAATTTTTGAACTTTACACGATATATATCTAAATCAAAATGTAATAAGAAGTGCATCATACATACAATATTTTGAAAAAGAAGCATATATGTGGATAAGTGGGTTTTGTCTGCGTGGGGGATCAAAGAAAACAAATGCTCGTGTCCTAAAAGATGTAACATCCTTCCTCTCAAATAACACTGGACCTTCCAATAGTACTCAACAGTGGGGTCTGAAGTCACCGAAAGAGAAACTAGTGAAGGATGAAGTAATTAGTTATAATGAGGGGTAAAGGGGGCATATCCCAAAAGAGCTGATGATATTTCCCAATAGCCACACAAAATCCGATCAAGGTGCAATTGCAGCCCACAATTGCCACCTGGGTAGATGTCCTAAAATTTGGTCACTAGGTACCTCGGTCAAAATGCGACATTTAGATTTTCGGCCTAAGAAATGGGTCACGGGCTAGATCCCGTCCAAGAGGTGGGTGCCTCAAGGGGGGACGCACAGAAAAACTAGACCTCGGCCTTTGACCCTTCACAGGTATCTCCCTGCCTTATGGTGTTAGGAACACTTGACTTGGAGGATTTTCAGTTCCCTATTTGACAACTTGTATTGTTTTGACAATGTGAGAACCAGATAATGGGGAGTTATTTGGATGCTATCCCCGAAATCCTACCTAGACTAAAAAATTTATTTTGGCACCTCCCGTGGAGGAAAACTTAGTGAGTTTTTAGAAAAAATTTAGATGTGGTTTGTTTGAGAGATTGGGGGTGTGATCCAATCTCGTTGAAATTAAATGGGAATGGATAGTTTTGTCAAGAAAAGGGTGGGGTGTCTCAGAATCCATTTGGAGGAAACTTACTATGACCTCCACATTTCGAGATGAAAACTATGTGAGTGATAAGTGACTTTTGTGTGTCAATGAGTGAAAGTGTGCCAATGTTTTAATGAATTAGGTGTCACCTTGTTGCATGTGGACTTCGCTTGGTCCTTACAAGTGTTGATTACCTAATTAACTGAATGTCTTTGGTACAACCTTGCATAATTCCAAAGTCCCTAGGAAGCTAGCATGTGGACATGTGGGTCCTTTACTATTCCTTTAACTCCCTATTGTGATTTAATCTAAGAAAGCTTTGAAACTATCCTAGATTGTGATCATGTGGGCATGTATGGGCCCGTTGCAAAACCTTTAAACTTCCCTAGTGATTTAATCTAAG
>SNQJ01S0005375.1:4403-14981 GCA_010110895.2 Picea sitchensis | reverse complement strand
AAACTATTGAGCATAAGGACATAAGAACAAAAAACCAATAAGACTCATGTCACCAATGGAAAGGATTATATTAGTGAAAGAAAACACCAAGAAGAAAGAGGACTATGGGTCCCTTCTTCCTCCAAGGGAGGGCTCTTGGACCCCCGCAACTAAGTTCTTCTTACAACTTTGAATGAAATGGTGAAATAATCCCAAGCTAATCCACTCAATAAGTGAGATGGATTGCCCAATGTAATGGTGCTAGTATACTCTTGATGAGAAAATATGATTCCTCAAGAGAATAGCAGCAACATAACTTTGCTAATGAATTCCTTGAAAATGAAGTGCACCCATGGCTTTGTTTTATAGCACCACTTTGAGGTATTGTGCAACCAGCTTGTAGTGTGAAAAGAGGCTATTTAGGGCATTTTTAGGTCTTTGACCAGCCACCCAGTTGGATTCAGCTGAGATTTGGGTGTCAAATCAACTTGGAAGCTGAACCAGAAGTGGGTGGGAGGCCGACTAATCTCATAAATGCATCATTCTCAGATGTGTGCGGCTTTTAGCGACCACAGTCACACATCGTGCGCATGTGCGCTTTTCCTGCGTTTCTAGATAGTGCATGTGCACGCGTGCTCTGTATAGTCATAGCGCACTTTAATTTTATCACTGGTTGTATAGTTTTGGACCTTTTTGAAATGATTTTGTGGTAATTTTGGTCCATGGGTGACCTCATAACTTTTTGACGATGATGGATTCCTGTAACCATTTGCGGACAAAATTTCAGTGATAACAGATGCCCCCTGATGGATGAGGTTAGGAGCATACGTATAGCCGAAATTCATCAATGTTTCTTCTGCTGAGAATGTCGTTGTAAGAGAGGGCGATAGTGAGAGTATAAAGAGTGACCCGTTGGATGGAGAATGGAACCTGTAGGACCCAACCTTCCATAAGGTGTGTAAAAATAAATTGTGTACAAATGAGGCGGGCATGCCCCATGCTCATGTCATGTAACTCAAAAAGGAATGGTGTTGTATAGTAACTGAAATGGTGTGTTGATGTAGACAGCTGCAGCACCCTCGGGGGTAGTCGTGATAAAGGCATAAGACAATTCTGAGGAGGAACATACTCTGAACAGTAGGCAATGACACATGTAAGTAGTATCATGGATTTTGTAGGCATTGATAGCCCAACCAAGTTTAGAGGTCTTCAACAAATATAAGAAATAACTATAATAGTCGCAAAGTAAGACCCACCGTAACATGAGAAAGTGTTGAAGTCGAATGTTACGGGGGTCAAGGATAGCAGGGAGCAATTTTGGTTCTCCCTATGCCGTCTGAGACCTCTCAATGGAAAGGTAATGAGAGTCAAGATATTGTCACCCTTCTGGAAACTGTGTTGATGTCGACAAAAGGGGGACGCGACTCCAAGCAAAGGGCTTCGTGAAATCTACTAGGTGAGGTTAGGAACTGGAGGAGGTACATGGACGAAGTCAAGATGTATGAAGACTCAAGACTACCCTTGGTTGGGGGTATATGCGAAGTATAAATGGCCGCAACAATTCAACTAGGTTGAGTGTCAGGGGGACAACAAGATGTGGGATAAGTTGTGCCAGAGGCAGGAAAAAGTGGACAAACTCAGAGAGAAGAGGTAAGTGGCCCGTGGGATACTCAGAGTATATGGATGATGTCGATAGGAGTAGATGATAAGAAGTGCCCCAACCAAGGGCGACATGGGTTGCGTTTGCCAAAAAAGGGAAGAAGGTCGCCAAAGGTGACGACAAAAAGATATGTAAATGCTGGAAACAAAGACTTTTTACAATTTATAAAGAATAATTTGGGATGAGTGTACAAATACAGAAACGAGTGCCCCAATGTAATATGGTTGAGTCATTGAGGGCGCAATGTGTTTGGAGAACTGGTGGAGGTTGGGGGCCCCATGGGTGGGTTTCTGTATGAGGTATATGGTATGGAGGGAAATTTGCGGAGGGGAAAACTGATTGTGGATGAAATGGAGGGTTAATGATACTGTGGAGGTGTAGTCAAAATAGAACCTTGAAGAGATAACCTGGGAGTCCATTGAGAAAGCTAGCACAATGAGGAGAAGGAGTATGTGGCTGATTCATGACATGATGTAAGACTATCAGGACTCCCATCCCAAAAGGGTTGAAAAACAACATGAGTGTCAAAGTGCCAAAGGGTGCTATGAATGGGACAACTCATGTGGGGGAGAGTGCTACCGGGTAACAGTACCTAAATGCAATGGAGGTGTCGATACTGTAGAGCCGGAGATGGGGATCCTAAAGGCAAATTTCAGAGGGTGTGACTGGAGATGCAATTGAGATTCAGAGGGAATGATTACATGCCAGTGTTGATTATATACCTGAAGGGGTTGTGCGGATGTATGATGACCAAGTACTTGCACACATGAAAACCAAATACCCAACGTGAACAATATCTGAAGAGAATTGAACATACAAGCATTTATTTGATAATTTTGAACATGAGCATGCCTACCTCGACGGGGTATGAAAAAATGGCGCCCTGGGGGCTAAGGATAAAAAATGGCCTGGGGACTGTCTGGATGTAGATGACGGGATGCTAATCCCGTGGCTGAAGACGGATCGAAAAACGGACACCCGGAGCTCCCAGAATGGTGTTTGGAAGTTTGGCGGAAAAGCCCATATATAGTTATAGGGCTCACATTGCCACCTCATTTGTACTTGCTGTCAGAGTGATTGGACAAGAGGTATTCAAAGGATATTTGGAGATTCCGGGAGAACGAGGCAGCCGATTCAGGACCAACGAGCTTCAGGTTAGTGGTCTTATCATCCTGCATAGAAGTAGGTTTTCAATTTGTGGGCAGGGCCTGTACGAAGGGCCGTATAAGGGTTTTATGGGTGTGGGCCCCCCAGTGCGCGGGCGATTCGGAATTATGCGCGCATAGGTGCGCACCTGTTATCCAGATATCCTCACATTGGTGCGCCCGTAGGGGGGGGGAAGGCGTGCATCGTATGCACGCCTGTTTGCTACACAATTGTGCATGGGTGCGCGACTGTGTAGTGGACAGGCGCGCTGTGATGCGCGCCTGTGTTCGTGACAGGTGCGCATGGAGGCGCCCTTATATGGTGGATAGGCGCACACTCATGCATGCCTGTGGGATGAATAGGCGCGCATGTGTGTGCGCATGTGGGGTGAAAAGGCGCGCGCCTGTGGGTTTAAACAGTCGCGCCTTGGGGGCAAGGCTGATGGGTGCAAAACTCATCTTTTTTGGAGATTTTAATGTGTTTTATTATCAAAATGGTTGATCTAGGACTGTATTATGTTGTTGCAGGCGATCATTCTCACGATGTTGGTCCATTGGCGAGAGCGGGAATGGTCACAGCTAAGGGATGTCGTGGATATTGAGGAGCTGGGGGTTCGTGCCACTTTAGCAGCCTGTGGGATGCTGAAGTTCTTCGAGTGCTCGTTGATACGGGCTCAGGAGTATCTTCTGTAGTTTTTGATCCGGATGTGGAGTCTGGATCTACATTTTTTTATGGTGTGGGGAGAGCAGCTCGCCTTCACTGCGGTAGAGGATGTATACTTTCTGACTGGGCTCCCTTTTCGGGGAACACCCTTACCGGTGGAGCCTGTGTTGCCTGCGGACGTGCAGTTAGCTACCTTGGGTCGGAGGTATTGTTCGAGGGAGAACTTCATGTCAGGCTCCGTAGTGAGTATCGGGGAGATGGATGCTTTAGTTCATCGTTGTGTAGCAGTGATGATCGTGAGAGTATATGGGTCCCTCGTGACTCAGCGGATCAATGGTGGTCAGCTGAGGGTTATGGGGAGTGCACTGGCCGGAGAGCATTTTTCCTGGGGTTTGATGTTGCATGCCAATATGGTAGGGCAGCTTGACAGGTGTCGGACTACGGACGTAGGGGAATTTACCTTTGGGTCCATCTTGGTGGCCTGGTTTTTGGAGAGGGTGCCAATGTTGCGCCCTAGAGTTTTATTGGGTGCACCTGGTGCGCCAGATCCGCGACTGAGGCGGTGGTCGACAATTTTGATTCGTCACGGTGGTAGTGAGGGCGGCCATTTTTTCACAGTCGAGGCTACACAGGTGTGGCGACAGATGTCGTAGATCATATTGCAGTATCCATACTGTGGGGTGGACTTCTGGGGTGATCTGGATATGGTGTTACCTCCAGGGGAGGTGTTCGGCCACCGAGGTATGTTTGTGATTTTGATATGTTGATCTTTTGAGATAGCATGACATGTGTATGTTGTATAAATGTTGATACTATCGTTTGGTTGTTTGTATGTGCAGATGTGGGACCTTGCGGGTGCAAGGTTGAGTTGATGAGAGCATCGGCTCATCAGGGGCCGGTGAGACTGTCGCGGGGAGAGCCGCGGGTAGGAGAGAGACGTCGGCATGAGGACGTTGAGGTGAGACCAACCGGTGATGAGAGAGCAACTAGGAGACGTCGTTTTGATGACCCTGGTGCCGGGCCATCGCATGCTCCTCTGGTGGAGGCCGGGGGAGATTTTGAGGATATTCGCCTCCGCTTGGAGGCGGTGCTACAGGGAGTGCCTGAGGGCATGTGGTCGCGCATCTAGGATGAGCGCATCCTGGAGCAGTGTGTGGGAGTGACACTGATGTGGCGGACCATGGTGCGGTGAGCAGCAGTAGTAGGTGCTGCGATGACCAGGCGGTTACCTCCAGGTCTGGAGGGACCGATAGTGGGTGGGGCACCACCGCCTGAGGGAGGAGCAGGAGGTGGTGCTCTAGAGGCACCTTGAGTGTCACTCGATGTATGTTTGTATTTTTGTATATAGACTCGAGGGTATCGTGAGCAATATCGTAGGCAAGGACGAGGTCGCCTTCGTGAAATGAGTGAAGGTTGACATGGCGATCAAAGGTGGCCTTTGACCATTTTTTGGCTGCCTCATTGTTCTGTAATGAAGATCAACGATCTTCATCCAGGGACTCTAAGCTCAGAAAATGCTGCTCCATTGGAGTAGTGTTGGGTAATATCTCAATTGCAGTGCGTAAGGTGGGGATTTCACACTCGATAGGAAGAGTGGCCTCGACCCCATGGACTAGATGAAATGGTGTGAAACTAGTGGCCATTTTCACAGCCGTACGGTACGCCCATAGCGCATAAAAATAACATATGATGCCAATTGGTCTTATGTTTGTTAACCATGCGTTGCAACATGGGCTTGAGGACCTTGTTAACTGCTTCAACCTGTCTGTTAGACTGAGGGTAATATGGTGAGGCAAACTCGTGGGAGAATCCCAACCGCGATGATAGTTTGATGAAAATCTCATTCTCGAAATGTTTCCCGTGATCGGAAACTAGTTGGAGTGGTACTCCAAAGTGGGATATAACATGATTAAAGAAAAAACGCACTGCAATGTCAACGGTGTTGTTGAATGTGGGCATGGATTCATCCCACTTTGTGAAGTAATCGACTGCGACAACAATGTATTTGTGTCCATTGTTGGATGGGGGATTACAAGTCATGAAGTCGATGCCCCATTTACAAAAGGGGTCGGCCGTAATGACTGGGTGAAGAAGAGTAGGTGGTGCTCGGGCTTTGTTGGCATAAAACTAACATTTATTGCATCGCTTTACAACGTGAATGCAATCGTGAAACAATGTAGGCCAAAAGTAACCTGCTCGAATGATTTTCTTAGCAGTGGACATTCCCGAAAGATGGCCCCCGCACGCGCCGCTATGGTAGTCGTTCAAGACTCCATCGGCCTCGTCAATAGTCAAGCATCGACGAAGTATGGTGTCGACCCCTCGCCGATATAAGATATCTCCGATGAGGAGATAGCTGGGGGCCTGGTGGTGAATATGATGGTGATCATCTCGTGAGAGGTGGTTACCGAACTTTTGGGTTCGGAGGTAGACGAGGAGGTCATCGTACCGAGGATCATCCAAAGTGATATAAAAGAGATGTTCATCGGGGAAGTCGGTATTGATGGGGGCACTGGTAGTATCAGAGGGGAAGGCCATGACAAGTTCGACGAGGACGAGAGCTTTGTTGCTCTTGGGTGTTGAAAATTCAAGATCATACTCCTAAAGGATAATGATCCATCGGGCAAATTTGCCGACGACTAAGCAAGTATTGCATAGGGTTGGAATCTGCTACGACTTTGGTTGTGCGAAGCGAAATGTAATGGCGCAGTTTCTAGATTGCGAGGACGACTGCAAGGGCTACAGTGGCGGGCGGTGATGGTGTTTGATTGAGTGGAATTAGGTTCCCTAACTCGGGTAGAGATGGGCATTTGTTGGTTGGGTGTCCATTTTTCTCACATGGCGCACAAAGAGGTTGAACGCGTGGGAGAAGTGGAGCTGTGGGCTCCTTCTTCTTTCGCCTGGCCCTAGCTGTGGTAGGGAGGTTAGTGAGTGGGGGTGTAGAGGGTATGGTGGGGGTGAGTATGTGAATCGTCATTGGGATTCCTTCCATTTGGGGGGGAAGGGATGGTTGAGGAACCATCTCTGGTGGATGTAAATACCAAACTTGAATTGCCAACACCATATTAGGGAGGTTAAGCGTTGCGGCTACTTGGAAAGATTGTATGCCTGGTGGAGGGTAAAAGAAGGGGATTTGAGTAATGGCTTGGGGAACTGCCTCCCAAACTGGGATATGGCCTTGGGGAGAGGTGAAATCGTGAACTGGTGGAGTCAATGAGTTTGCAGGAAGCTCGTGAGGGGGGAGCTCTGTGACTAGTAGGACGTCAGATATGATAGAAGCCTCCCTGGGAGGAAGGGTATCCTCCATGTTAGTTCCTTTGGATGATACGACGCATACCTGATTGGAAGGATGAAGGAGCGGTGGTACACCATGGTAAGTTCCTAACAATGATGGGTCTTTGAAAATCCCTGGACCCATTACGATGAGTGGGTATGCTTCATGACTAGTGTGGATGAGAGGGAGAACGTTTTCGATGTTGGCAGAAGGGTTAGGATCATAATGTGAGACTTGGTCAATGGTAATGATCTTCCCGTTATGGGGGAACATCATGGTTCGAAAGACGGAAGAGGCAACTTCCTTCATAGCGTACATGTAGCTACGACCGAACAAGATATTATAATCGAGTGGGGCATCAATAACTTCAATGTCAATGAGAATGGTCTTTCCCCCGAGTTCTACAGGGACATTTTGGAAGAGCCCTTCAAGAGAAGATGGTCGTCCGTCATAAGCTCTTAAGGTAATGATAGATGGTATGAGTTCGGGGGAACCAAGTTTCTGCCATACAGACTTGGACATAATGCATGTGGATGCACCTTCATTGATGATGCACTGATGAATTGTAATGTTCTGAATTTTCACTGGGATTTGAAAAATGATTAGAGCAGGAAGGCGAGGTTCTCTGCTATCGAGATCAAATGTGATGAGTTGAGTATCTGTGGGGTCGACTGCCCCCAAGGTGGAAAGTAATGATTTTCGCTGAGTGGGACAAGTTTGAAGGTCTTCTAAGACTGACATGGCAACCGGGGATTGTGCTAAGCCATCGACCAAACTGTAATTATGAGCCGCCCTAGGCTGTGGGTTGTGGACATTCCTGCGCAATGGGATGCGAGGGATGTGAAGAGGTGTTTCTGCATTAGGGCGAGGAATCACCAACGGGGGTCCCGTTGGTGCTGGGATTGTTTCTAGGGGAATGGAAGGAGACTCAGTGGGTGCACGGTACTGACGACTACGTGTTTGCAGAAGGATTTCTTCCTCACTGGTGAGGAGGATAGTATGATTTGCGAGATTGTTTGGATTGGGATACTATGCCAATTGTGGTGGGGTAGGCTGCATATCTTGTTGGGTGTTTATCACACCCTGGTGTGGAATGGGGTTTTGCAGCACGGCTGGGGGTGGTTGTTGCACGTATTGTTGTGGTGCCTACTGAGGGGCAAGTGGTGCTGGAGGATGTGGTACACTTCCTGAGTCTTTCATCCATTTAAAATCAACGATTTGGGGGCAATGATGAGTATAATGACCGAACTCACCACAAAGGGCACAAGGGAAGGTGGTTCTAATAGTATTATTATTTATCCCTTGACGCCTGTTGTTATTGCCCCCTTGGGGGTTCTCATTCCCTTGATTTTGGTTGCCCCTAGTAGATTGGTTCTGTTGGGGGTGATTCCCGCCTTGACCTGGGTTGCTATTGTTCCTATTTTTTCCTTTCTTTTTGGCATTATTCGACTGATGGGTCAAATTTGCCGTATTTAGCTGTTCAAAATTTTGATATTGCTGAAGGGGAGAGGGTTGAACAAAATTCACCCCAGCGTGAGGGTGTGGGGGAGCTATGGGCTGTGGAGGACCAGGGAATGGAAAGTACAGATTCTATGGGAGTTGTGATCCGTAAGATACATAGGAAGGCATGGTGCTTTCCCTAGTACTTAGAGTATAAGCTGAGGTAGAGGGGGTACCAAAACTTGTTTGGATAGGTGGGTGTATTGGGGGTGTCGACGATGGCCCACTGATGGGTGGAGGAATAGCAACAAGGTATGGTTGTTGATAAGGGGGTGGAGGGTAATAAGAGGTGCCCCATATGCCGAAGGATATTGAGGTGTGCCATACATTGGTGGTTGTTGGGGTTGTGGACTGTGGTGTGTGGTATTACCAATCAATTCGTCTGCTAAGTGAGACATCTCGGGTTTGTCTTTGCCGAATGGCATGGGTTTTGGGAGATCAGGAAGTACTGTGTACAAGTACCCTGATTGTGAATAGATGAGGTCATATTGTTGAGCCTTACTGATGGCTTCTTCTTCTAATTGAGGGAAGGTGGAAGCTACATCTTTGCCGAGGAGAGAGACAAGTGATCTGAGAAACCAGTCAAGACACCGTTGTTTGGTGGTTTCGGCTTTGCACAAACTATGTCATCTACGCCACTCGTGAATGTGATCAGCGATATGTGTGGCTGATGTTTGTTTAAAATTAGAGAGTAGTTCAAGACCATTGTCATGGTGGATTGGTAATTGGAAGAAGGTCAAAAATGCTTTGGCCAAGGACTCGAAAGTTGCATGGGACCCCGATTTTTCGTCTACATACCATTTAGCTGATGGGCTAGTGAGTGTGCGTTGAAATAATTGTAGTCAGATGGAATCATCCATAATGCTATTGGAAGAGCACCATAAGTGGAAAGTAATGACATGGTTGGCAGGGTCATCCCCTGCCTTTCCTTCAAACTTGGGGATATATGAAGGTAGTTTGGTAGGCATTGCAGGGCATATGGGGTCATGCAATATAGGATCATTTGTGAGTTTGCTTAGATCTGGTATGTTAAGAGAGGCCAAATATGGCATCTGGAGTGGTGGCGGAGGATTGGTTCCAGCCATGGTGTGAGTGTTCTATGAACCTGACCCTTGAGGGGGGCTAGGTGGGTTGGTACTTCCCCCTTGAGAGGAAGTTGCCCCCTCGCTTCGGTGTAAAGGAGAGCGAGTGGACTGTGGACCTTGGGAATTAGACCCAAGTAAGGTGGAACCAAGCAAAGTTGATCCTAAGATAGTGGCACTCATTGGAGTGTGTGAAGGTGGGGCTGATGAGTTAGCAAGATTATGAACTCCCCCTAAAATAGGAGTGAGGTTCAACAAGCGTCTGGAACGATGGGGGTTATGTGGGTCCCCTATGATGTCCAACCAGCTGAGTGGATGTTTGCGATTTGTGGTGAGAGTAATAAATAAACAAGAGCCTTTTGTTGCAATTTTTTGAACTTTACTCGATATATATCTAAATAAAAATGTAATCAGAAGTGCATCATACATACAATATTTTGAAAAAGAAGCATATATGTGGATAAGTGGGTTTTTTCTGCGCGGGGGATCAAAGAAAAAAAATGCTCGTGTCCTAAAAGACGTAACATCCTTCCTCTCAAATAGCACTGGACCTTCCAATAGTACTCAACAGTGGGGTCTGAAGTCACCGGAAGAGAAACTAGTGAAGGACGAAGTAATCAATTATAATGAGGGGTAAAGGGGGCATATTCTGAAAGAGCTGGTGATATTTCCCAATAGCCACATAAAATCCGATCAAGGTGCAATTGCAGCCCACAATTGCCACTTGGGTAGATGTCCTAAAATTTGGTCACTAGGTACCTTGGTCAAAGTGCGGCATTTAGATTTTTAGCCTAAGAAATGGGTCACGGGCCGGATCCTGTCCAAGAGGTGGGTGCCTCAAAGGGGGACGCACAGAACAACCGAACCTCGGCCTTCAACCCTTCATGGGTATCTCCCTGCCTTATGGTGTTAGGAACACTTAACTTGGAGGATTTTCAGTTCCCTATTTGACAACTTCTATTGTTTTGACAATGTGAGAACCAAATAACGGGGAGTTATTTAGATGCCTATCCCTAAAATCCTACCTAGACTAAAAAAATTCTTTTGGCACCTCCTCTGGAGGAAAACTTAGTGAGTTTTTAGAAAAAAATTAGATGTGGTTTGTTTGAGAGATTGGGGGTGTGATCCAATCTCGTTGAAATTAAATGGGAGTGGATAGTTTCGTCAAGAAAAGGGTGGGGTGTTTCAGAATCCCTTTGGAGGAAACTTACTTTGACCTCCACGTTTCGAGAGGAAAACTATGTGAGTGATAAGTGACTTTTGTGTGTGAATGA
>SNQJ01S0005374.1:194533-206012 GCA_010110895.2 Picea sitchensis | reverse complement strand
CCAGAAGGCAAAGTTTGTTCCATTGAATAGAGGGGCCTTATTGGTTGAATTTCCTTCATGGCTTGACATGTTTAAGCTCTAGGATATACCTTTAGATAAAAAAGGGGACAGCTCTGATACTAATTGTTGGACAACTGAGAGGGGAGGGTGAATCAGTTGTCACAGTGCTTAAACAATTATGCTTCTTTTAAAATATTTACAAGGCACTCAATGATGATCACAATAATGAAGGGAAATAAACAATGGCACATTCAGGATCAGTCACATATATGAGAAACATAAAGACATATATTTCCCGAGGAAACCCATATAGGGTAAAAACCTCTTCTTCTTTATATGATAAGTATTATTTACATTCTTTACATTATCATACATATGAGCACCAACTCATTGTGAGGCTACAACCTCTATTTTTGCAAGCTGCAACTTGCTGAGAGCACCAACTCTCTATTTTTCTCTAGCACCCACCAGAAGGAAGCACCAACTCCCTGGTTTCTCTTGCACCAACTAGAAGGAAGCACCAACTCCCTTGTTTCTCTAGTACCAACTAGAAGGAAGCACCAACTCCCTGTGTTCAAGCTTCCACTTGAGCCTCTGAGGACACTAGTCCTCCCTTGCACCTCCCTACCACCCAGAAATATGAATCTTTGCTAATGAAACTTATCACAGTGATACAATATTTATCATTGGCTTACCAGATTTATCACTATTCTGCTATAGTGCATTGCTCTGTCTGCATCAATTTCTTATGCACACTCCTCTACGCTTTATGTTCTTCTCACGTTATGCAATGTGTGCCATCTCCATCTGATCCACCATTCTTATGCTCTGCATTTCAGCTGCTATACTCTCCTCCTTCTACCCTCTTGAGTCCCTCATCACAACCGCAACCACATCCCTTCTCTGTACCATGTACTTATAACTTATGTGCACCTTGTGCATGCAATGTGCACAATGCCTCTACATGCTCACACCGTTCCGATCTCCTCCACATCTCGAGTGCTCTGCCTGATCATCGCAACTCTTCAGCTTCTCTGGTGGTTCCCACCACGCGTCCAGCATCACTGGGTGTTCTGCTGAGATTCCTTAGCCTCTCTGGCAGTTGAGACTCCTTGTCTTCTCTAGCACAGTCAAGCTTATCCTTTATATTTCAGTTATAGACTTCAATGCTCATACATCTGTCAATCCCCTCTAAGAATAGTCTTCATTCACTAGAAGAATATTGGAGACTCTTCATCTCCTCTGGCGATCACACAAAAGTCTCTTCGAATCTTCTGGCAGAAACCATCAATGGTTTCTAGAAGTTACACTGTGAAGAGAAACATTAGCCCTCCGATCATACTCAAATTCACTTGCACCGTTGGATTGGCTCCATGGGATCTTGCATTTATTTCGGCATTTCGACATTTGGAAATTCGACATTCGTGTGACCAAGTGTCTCGACACTCCCAGTCGCGATCCACGAAAATTTGAAAAGGAGCTTGTCTGCACTAGATCCTTCTCCCATCTTCCACCGATGTGACCACAGGCTACATCCATTTCACCTTTTCAGTATTTTCACAAACTTATGACCTTCATCGACCCTAATCGACGGTCCACGATCTCGATGAATTGACGATCCAGATCTCATCATGAATTTGCATCTCGTTGTTCCTTAGATGGAGGTTCTCATCACTCCAAGTCATGACAGGTGAAACTCTGAGATGGAGCTCAGATCGACGGTCCACGTTCTTGGTGAATTGACGGTCCAGATCTTATCGTGAATTCGCATCTCGTGATTCCTGTGATGGAGGTTCTCGTCACTCCAAGTTGTGATAGGCGAAGCTCTGAGATGGAGCTTAGATCAACGGTCCAAAATCCTTGGTGATATGATGGTCAAGATCTTTTCATGATCTTCCATATCGCAAGTTTGAACCTCTTTCCTTTGGATTTCCTGATCTACGAAACTCTGAAATGGAGTCTTTGTGGTGCTCTGATTTTTCGCCACGTGTCCTCTTGATCCAATGGTCCACGACTATCCTTTCTGAAGTGGTCTTCGATATTCACCTCTTGGATCTGATGACCTAGATCACGCCTTGATCCAACGGCTAGGATCCTTTCTCCATTTCGCATTTTGCAATTTCTGCACTTCACGATTTCTCCACTTCGCAATTTTTCCACTTCACGATTTCGCCACTTTGCGATTTCGCCTTCTTATGATGAAGGGTCTCAAGCCTTCAAGTCTCGATCTATGAAACTCCGAAATGAAGTTAGACCAACATAATTCGGCATTTCACATTTCACCTCTTCTTTCTCTTTAATGAACATGCAAGTTCTCCCTGATCCAACGATGGTCAAATCTTACGCTCAAATTTGACACCTAAGTTCTGTCCTCCTCTTTTGTGCGTTCTTCTTGTCTGAATTCATATCTGATGGTCATTGGGGATTTGGGATGGGGTCCAACGATCATTGATGCTCCTCCTCTTCCATTATCACTGCGTTGTTGATCATGCTGATCTTTGTCATCGTTATTCTTGCCATCAATGCACACTCTAATCCTGCCATCAATGACAAGCTCACTTTTCCTGTTAAACCTGCCAACAATCCTCTGCACTATCTCTTCTGAACTTATCGAGCTTGCTATTTAGCATCTTCCTAAAATACTTCTGATACTTCTTCTTGTACTCATGTCATCTTCGCTACTGTACTTTCCATCAATGACAAGCATATGTTGCCTGTTAAACATTTACCAACACTCTGTACATATGATCTCCCCCAAAACCCAAAAATTGAATAAGTGGTTGCATTGGTATTTTCCCCATTGTCTTGTTCATTATGGGTTATTTAAGAGTTGGTTGTCCCTGAGTATTGTTTTTGGATAATGGTGGGTTGTTCCCCTTCTTCCTTTTCTCCATATTTCTCCTCTTCTTGTCTTACCAAGATTTTTGGAAAGTTGGTCTTCCTCTATTTTGAGTAGAAAAGAATTTATCCCTCCTTATAGTTTCCTCTAGTGTCTTGGGGTCATCATATTGTATCTTATCAATGATAAATGATGGAATCCCACTCAAGTAATTTTAAATCTTAACCTATTCATCCTTGATGAAAGAAACATATTTCAATAGTTCTAAGGATCTCCTTTCATGATCATCTATGGTCATAATCCCAAGATTGAGTTCAAAGAACTCCATTTTCTTATCATAGTATTGTTTAAGTATTTCTTTTGAAAATGCCTTTAAAATTATTTCCAAGTAACCTTCTTCTCATTGATGTGTCACACTTGTAAAAACTGGTCCCACCACATTGATGTTTTTCCTTTGAGATAGTAAGTGGCTTTATTTTATTCATTTCTCCCTGTAGCACATCCACCCCATACCTCCTCTTATGATTCCTGATAGGGGATGGGCTTGAACTACTGTGTGCTCTCCTAGATGAATTCCTTGGAGAGTGATGGTGATGTCTGCCAACACTTCTTGTTCTTCTTTTCTCATCATGAGACCCATGACTCCTTGATTTTATTGACTCGGTCTCTTTATCCATCTTCTTCTCTATTATGTCCAAGCTATGAATTAAATTGATGTTGAATCCTTCTTTTTGTTTCTTGTCTTTCATAAAACTCTCATTATCATCTTTATAAATTTGAACATCCTTTCACAAATGTTTTATGGTCTCTACCAAGTTCATTATTTCTTCCTTTCCTTCTCCATGTCCATTTTAATTTGTAACTTCATTACACATACTGACATACATCCCTTTGATCCCATGTTCATGGATGTAATCCCTCTGTGCAAATTCCATGCCCTCCATGCTTCTAAAATCTATCCTGATATTGTTATGATATAATTGTTTTTAACTCTGAAAAAGTGTAGGAAATAAGATTTGTTAGACTAAATAACTATGAAATATATTAATACCAGGCACACTTCTACTCTATGAGACTATCAAAATACTTTCTTTTGATTCCTTCTAAATTTAACATTCCAATTCATTTTTTATGGATGGATATATAATATTCTATATAATACCTTTCCAACACCTACCTCATTTCTCAATTATGAGTCTTGAGTAGAAAGTTATGATCATTTGACCAAGATCCATAAATTCCTTATGTTCACACCTCAACCAAGTGTAATTTTGAACTGTATTTTGTGTATTTTTGTACCTTCTCTATAGAGTTTTGTCAGGATCCCAATTGGTTTCCTTCATCATCATAATTTGTAAATTATGTCCAAGTTTCACCTCTATCTAGGTTCCAAGTTGCTAGATACAACCTGCTGAAGTTTCAGGCCAATTAATATTTTTGGCCCTGAATTCTACAGGCACCTTCTATGCCCTCTTATACATTTTTATGCACCCAGAATTTTAATTTGTCTCCATGGTTGTGTTCTATGGATTAATATATTTTCATGGAATACTCGTGTGCCCCAATATGATTCTGGATAAAAAAATTATAGCCCTCAAAAGTTAATTGGGTCTTAAAATTTTCCCTCCACTATTTGGGCTATAACTCTCTCATATGAACTTCATTTGAATAATGGTTTACACTGTTATAATTCTCTCTCAAAGATATAATATTTGAGATGAAAAAAAAATTTCTCCTATAAGGTACTATAAGGACAAATAGTTTGGAACTTGACTACTAAAAAATTTCATTAAGGTCTTTGAAAATGGACTACAAGTTGAACACCCAAAAATCATTGTAATTTTCTAGTAATTTTTCATTGTTTTCTGTAATTTCTGGATGAAATATGTTGACTAGGTTTCTCATGAGGAATATTGAGTCCACCTAGAATTGAAAGTGGTTATGGGTCACCCTCTGGTCTCCTTGGCCCTACCTCATCAACTTCTACCTTCTTCTTCCTTAACTCTTATCTCCTTCATTGACGCGTACATGCTAATTTCTGGCACCCATAGGCCATTGGTTTCCATGTGAAACCTTTCTATTGGGTCATAGGGATGGGAGAGAGCTATCACACAACCATTATCCATGTGCACGTAAATGTTTTCACCTTTTCAATCAAACGACTAGGATCACGGGGCGTCAGTGGTGATCAATGGTCATCATCGCATTACAAGACCCCCGACCCATCGAATGTTAACTGAGGAGGGAAGGGGATGACAAACCTAAACCCATGGTTTCTTCCCCAATGATGTGGTATGCATCTATGCATTTCTCCCCCCTGCAATAAGGTTATGCGGGTCTAGTTCATGGTTCCACCAGGTGGACGATCTTTGCCACTCCAACTCCACATCGACCGCCACCACTGCCCCATACCGACTATGCCTACCACCGTGTACCTTCCACCATGGAAGTAAAAACCACATGTTTTCCACGTCATTTTACATGTGCCCCCCACATCATGCTAACATCAGCACATGGAAAAATTACTAAAAGTTTCTAATTTTTGCTTATATTTGAAATTTCCAAATATGCCCAATTTTGCAATTGTTTATGTGGCCTCAATTAGAGATTGTAATTAAGCGTTATAAAACCAAATTGGGGCCTATGCATATGAATTTGACCCCATTCTCTTCAAATTTACTTCTTTCACATCAAATTCATCTTGAATTCCTCTACGAAAATTGGGGCTTTTTCCCAATTTCACCTCCATTTTGTCATGGGATCCATGGTCGCTCTATAACTTCAAATTTCAACCATATATAGGCCCAAATATGCTCAATTAGAGATTAAATTAACTTATATTCAATTTATCAGCTCCATTCTTCCAAATTACTCGCGAAACTTCATTAATTTCACTGCAATAATTTTATCGAACAAATTTCAGATGTCACTTTTTGAAATTTCATCAATAGTTTGTCTGCGTACTTGGTAAATTTTACTTATGTTCTCTATTAATTGGTCAATCTAGGCTCAGTTTCGAAAACTAGGCTCTGATACCACATTGTAGCAGCTCCAAATCCTTACTGGGAATTGCCACCATTGGGTAGGAATGTCGAATAGAGAACATAGAGAAGAATCAACCCACAGAGGAAAGGAAAAGGATCAAGAATATAAATAAGGAAGAGAGAAGAAAGATAAGAATAGGGAAAACAAGATGGGCTAATATCTCATAAAATATGAGAAAACCAGTCGAGTATGAGTTGTATCCAGCTCAGAATGAGTTATCAACAATGGAGGAGGAGTGGAAGACAACTCATTCTGAGTTGGCAAGAAAACCATAGGTAAAAGGAAAGAAAGGGAAGAATTGGAGAGAGTTTTTTAGATGAGAGAGATATGAGGATGAGAATTATAAGAGATTATAGGATAATTTTAGAGGTCGAAGCGAAAAATGCAATAGCGAAAAGATGAGAGAAATTTCAATTCTTGTAGGAGATTTTGTGTAAAGAATCCATGAATCTAACCCATGGAAGAACAAAGAGAACCATAATACCTTAACTATAATAAATAGCACAGAGTGCACCATAATACCTTAATTCCTTAACATCTATTGTAGCACAGAGCACACCATACTACCTTAACTAGATTAAATAAGAAAATATTCATGGAAGTAGCCTAGGAGGGTGTGAACCATGGTAATCTTGTGTCAAGTTATGTTGTGAAATAATTATTCGTGTTTACAATAGGTTACTTCATGTCTGTGTGATGTTGATATTTTCTTTTCCTATGATGAATGTCAATATTTAATGATAATGTCGAAAGATTAATGCATAGTACGTTAAATGTATGTTTAACCATTAATTGGTAAGAATCTAACTTGATACACATAAAGAATCAAGTAATGAGGACAAACTTTGCGAGGAAGATTCATAATTTCATTAGCTACCTCAATCAAAATGCTTCTATTCAATAAAGAAGTGATGACGATTGAGTTAGATAACTATAGAACATGGGTTTGTTGACTAGGAGTTAATCAGAGGATAGTAAAATGGACATAGGAAAGGGAGACTGAGGATAAAAGATAAATAAGAAGGGATATCATAAGGAGAAGATGAATTTGGAGTCGTGTGCAGTGGGAGAAGATACAAGAAGTTGAGAACTACGACTGAAGATACATAGTAGCACAATGAGTACCTAGAACATCATGCAGACATCAATATCATAGAAGTACAACAAATAGAAGGAGAAGAGAAAGATATCTTTTTTAGTCTTGTTACGAGGAAAATCTCTTTATGGCTAGGGGTAAACCACAACAGACAAAAAATGACTGCAGAAATCAATTCTAATCTCAAGTATGCTATATAATAGAATATTCTAACAAGACAAGATAAAGAGCCTACCTCGTCCATACGTTCAATGGAGTCCATCGTTGAGCACTTGAATCAAAGCAATACATCTGCAACTTGTCCTCAACAACCAAGAAATGAAAGAATATGGTGATAATATATAAAGTTAGGATATTCAATAGCATAATCCATCGACATTCAGAAAAAATATTCCCATGGAATAACAATTCAAATATTTTCAAGATATTAATTGGACGAGAAGAGAGTATTTCTATTAAAATGTAATCAACAGAAGTGAATGAATTACAAACGTTTGTGTAGACATGGTTCTGAACCGATAAACTAAGTCCCTTCCAGTTGGGCCTCCACCAAAGGAAATCTCATATAAGAGAGACAATGAGTTTCTCAATCAAGTAGGGAAGAGCTTGGGGGTTGAACAATGTGTTCAGACTTAAAAGGACAAAGGGATGCAAACTCAATATGAAGTGAATAATTTCTCTAGAGTAACTTTTCTCTCAAAGTTGAATTCTTCTCCTCCTTTCCACATCTTGGATATGGCCCATTTATAGCCTTCAAATGGAACTGAACGGTCGATTCAGAACTTTTCCAATATATGGAAGGTCAAGGATCATGGATCTCATGAAGTGACATGGAAACCTGACACCATTTTTTAATTTTGGGCACAAAAACCGATGTACACGGGTTGTAGTGGTGAAACCCATGTATACACATGTTGTATAATAGTTAGGGAACATATATGTGGAAAAATATTATTTTTAGCTCTGGGATTTGCAAAAAGGGACTTCAAGTCTTCATAGGGAAATGGAAAAAGGTCTTCTGAGAAACTTTTCATATGGTGAGGAAAATCTCACTATAACAAGTCTAGTAATAGAATAACCAGTAAATCTTGTCCGAGATGAGTCCTGATTTGAAACAACAACCTCTTGGGAGTCACCTAAATCTTAGACAACTTTCAAAGATATTTCTAGAGCACTTGTAGTCAGCAAAGGAAATTAGAGCAACAATAGCCAGAGCAGTGGTAGTATCCAACGTAGTGGTAACGATACAGGTAGTCAAACTCAACTAGAATCACGAGGGAGGAGTCCTACACACAAAAATATTGCAGGAGTAGATAATACACTCAGATTACAGGATTTCAAAGGAATTGGATATGAGGATCCAGAACAACACTTGTTCGTATGTGAGACCATATGGATTGCAAATAATTTCCACGATGATGGTACAAATATCACGCAGTTGGCAACCACTTTTAGAGGAAGTGCGCTAGTATGGTACATGAATCTCCAAAGTACCACAATACCAGATAATAACCTTGTTATATATTACACTATCATTGATAAAATAATTTAAGAAATATAAGCCTGAGTCACAGTACATCACAGATCTCAAGGAAATCAAACAAGTACAAAACAATTTTGTATGGGAGTTTGATCAGAGTTTCAAAGATGTGATGGGGATTTTAACATTACAAATACCCAATAAACAACACAGAGAGTGGTTTATTGTAGGATTTTTACCTCACATATGAAGTCTGTTGATACAAGAGAAGGTTATGACGCAGTCCAAAGAATTAGAAATTGCAATGAAACTAGAAGCATCTCCGATCGGATACAACATTGGAATGACGAAGATAAAGAACCAATTAGCTACATTAACAATTCATATGGAAGGAATTACAAAGGAGAAATAGAAATGGGAACATATATGGTGCACCAAATGCAGGACTAAAGGTCACCACAATGATGAGTGTCCAACCTTTGCGCAGTACTTAGTAGGTGGAATGCCAAACCGTCTACTAGGAGGATATTGCGAGATATGAAAGAAGTAGGGACATAACCCCCATGAGTGAAACTATTACAAAAATATCACCACACCCCAATAAGATTATTCTATATCTTTTGCAAATCCATGGGGCATGAAGACAATTTTTTTCGTGCATTTGATATAATGAGGGAGCGCGCGATAGACATGTACAAACTTCAGGAGGATAATGTTGCAAAAGAAGGATGAGGGAATTATAATACCACAAGAGGATTAAATCAAGAAAACTAAGGAGGATTCAGTGGGGAGATAGGTCGAACAAACTTTGGGCAAGGAGGAAGAGGCCCCATAGTATGCTATAATTGTAACAAACCTGGACAGTTAGTACAAGATTGAAAAAATCTCTACACAAATACTTACTGTCAGGCATTATAATATGCAATAGAGGACTGTCCACAACTATTAGAAAAATAATAGGCTGGAGGGAACCAAAATCAGAACCCAAATGTTCAGAATATCTCCACCAAGATAAGGAACAAAGGACCCAAAATCCCAGTCGTTACGTTATGCACAAAGGAACCAAAATGGGGAGAGATGAAAAAAATGGAGGGAAAGAGGCTGAGAAGTGGGTAAATAAATTAGAAGCACCTACACACACATTCGATCCACAGGAAGAGAAAGATACCTATAAACAAGAAAGGAAATAACTCCTACAACAGGACTGAATAACATCCACATCGGCTACACCACATAGGGGAGATATCATGATATGCATCCCACAGAAGACGAGGTCTGAACCCAAGGATCATTGGAGAAGATAAGAACCTTAGGAAAATTTTTGCAAAGTTTCCTAGAGTTGGTCGAAGATGAAAAATCATTGCACACATTATGCTCGATGATCGATCATTGTGCACAAGGAAAGATAGTCCCTACTGAAAATAAAGTGGTGAACCAACTACTATGCAAGAAAAGAACCAACGGATAATTTAGGTTTAGTGCGTATATTAGATAATACAACATCGATAACATGATCTTAGACTTAGGGTCCGATGTGAAGGTTCTACCTAAAAAAACATGGGAGATTATGGGGAGACCAAATTTAGCATGGTCACCCATCCAATTGAGACTAGCAAATCAATACAAAATAGTACCAATTGGAAGGTTAACATGAATCCCAGTGAACATCGATGGAGTGTGCAGCGTTGCAGACTTTGAAGTTATTGAGATTGTGGATGATAGTAAATCATATCCAACATGAATGGGACTTGAATGGGCCTTTTATAATCAAGCAATTATCAACTTGAAAAGGCGCAAGATGATATTTGAAGTAGGAGACATGAAAGTGATTTCACCCTTAGACCCAAAAGAAGGAAGGCGGTACATAAAACCCACGTGGGGTGATGAAATCGATCGATTGCAAAACATGATTGCAAGGATGGATGATTATATGAATCCTACCATAGATAATGCACTAAGTTAGAGAAGCATCAACTCATGTACATCAGATTCAAAAGCAGGTCTAGAAAAATGGAAACAGAAGATGCATGAAGTCTCAACATGACAATGTGTGCGCATGACTAGATCGTTACGATGGATTCAAATATAATTGTTAAACCTACCTAAGTATGATGGGTTGACATATATATAAACACTCGTACAAAATTTGGAGGCACATGTACCACAGAAATAGAGGCTGCTAGCATTGGACGTTGTGTTGAAATCCACCCCGACAAGATTGTGGGAGATGTAAAAAGGCATCATGGAAGATTGGAAACAGTGCAAATGACTAATTCAGATAATAATTAATACTGAAGAAGGATATATGACGCATAAATATACCGGTGAAGAAGACCCAATAGATCATATTGTGTAGTGTGAAAATAAGTAGAATATAGTTCTCAAGGAGGAATAAATGCACATGTTCATTCATACTCTCGTGACAATACCAAAAAATGGGTATTTAGAAATGGAAGTGCACAGAAACACAATGGAGTGGGGTTACATAAGTCAAAGATTCAAATTAACATTCACATTTCATCATAAGTCACCCTCAATAGACATAACACTTCAGGAAAAAAAAATATATATATATTCAATGAAGAAGAAAAGATGGAAGTAAGATCGATAAGAAATGAAGAAGAACAAACATAAGTAATATTGATATGCAGTGCACATAATGTTGCTATGAAAGTCCACAAATTACTTGAATGCTATAATATGACTAAAGAGGATCAAGGCTACGAAGATCCTCAGAATGTTCAAGTACATGAAATATAAGGAGAACTAATGGTAGAAGTCCTAGAGATGGAATCAAAATCCTACGAACAACCAATAAAGACACTACAAGTCAGAAGTTGTGCAGATAGACTGACAATGAAAATTTTGTATATAGGGGTGTTTAAGGATAAATCCGTAAGTGCGGACACAAACCGATCTCCCTAGATCCACCTGGATCTAGAACAAAACAGGACAGAATAGGACGCTTTCCTTAAGTTTTAAATATTGAATTTACTAAGAGGCAAGAATAAGTAACATA
>SNQJ01S0005374.1:139628-194098 GCA_010110895.2 Picea sitchensis | reverse complement strand
GGGGGGGGGGTAAATATCATCATGACATGGCATAACCAATTAAGTGAAAGGAACATCACCATAAATGGAAACTTCGTGCAAAAATTTGATGGAACTAACATACGTTAAATAGACACATACCAATCCCATACGATGAAGGAGCTAAGGATGAACAATATGGTTAACATGCAACATACATACTACCCGGGGCATGGAAGAACCACTATGATAACGGTTCATTATCAGTAAGGGAACATAAAAAGATTTACACACCTAGCATAATCTCCCCACAACATGTCAAATGATATGTTAATATAACAACCTGTATGAGGAGTACAACATGATAAGATTGCATACTAGAGTGTGAAGGCCATGACTACAACTAACAGATAGCATAAAGGGGGAAAATTTACTAGAGGTGCAAAAAACCATTGAGATATGAGAATGATTAGAGATCACCCACGAAGACTGAATGTGGTAACAAAAAAAGGTTGCAGAAATCTATGGCATTACGAACAATTAGGAAAGCATGCACCAAACGAGCACAATTACCAAGTGGAAGTTCATACATGGTACAACTATCAAGAACAAAATCTCAGTGAATGGGATGACCATGCTGGCGAAGACAGACACAAAGAAATCAATCTCTTCATACACGTTACAGGATGACCATAGACAAACAGGAGCAGAGAGAATGACAGAAGGAATGCTCGATAGTAAGGTATAAAGTAAGTAAACCTTGCACGTGCAAGCAAGCACAAAAGCACATAATTTCAATCATCGCAAGAGCCTCTAGGGTTGCACTTTTAAGGAACCGAATGCAAATTCTAGTAAGGAGGTCAGGATGTCGCACATGACCAATAGAAGGATCGAGGTGAAAATTAACGAGGAAGCCTAGAGCAAGGGCACCCAAAGGATGCCAAACATGATCTTTATTCAATTGGAAGAGGGGTGCAGTGGATTGGGTACTAATATTATCTCAAAGGAAGAGTGATGGCATAGTAAACCATGGAATTCAATGTAGACAAGACCATTAAAAATATGAACATGATAACACTGACGATTAGTAGTAATGACAATTCATAAAGCCACATGAGATCCATAAATAGAAACAACAACTGAAAATTAAGATAGAGTAGCAGGACAGAATAGGATTTTAGGATGGGTTCAATAAGATAAATGACATTAATACAACCATATGGCATACTAATGGAAGATTTCGCACAACAATTAAGGTCGTATGAGACAGGCCCATTTGGCATGAGAGCATAAGGAAACACATTAAGTCAAGGAAGGGTCACTATTGTTGCATGCAAGCAAGAGAAGACAGAGAAGTAAACTAGAATGAAGAGGTGAAAAGAGCTCATATAACTAGATTCAAATGATAGGTGACCATGAGGAGGGATCACACAAAGCTCAGAACCGATCACAGATAAGGAATGACACCACTGAAACTGGGAGGGTCGTCGATAAAAGTAAGGAAAAAAGTAAAGAAACCAATGGGAATACTAGAGGTCGAAAAAGTGGTCGGAGCCCTAACTCTAGAACCACAGAAAAAATTTCACAGATATTACGTAACACCATGGATGATCTATGCACCACAGGTCCAAGTTCAAGCCAATGTGAAGTGTCCACTATCGAAATCACTAATATCAGATGGCATGAGTAGGGATGAATATTTACAGGGGAAAATCACCAACCTAAAGTATATGGATCAAGACATTACAAATACATAAAAGTTTCCATAGTTGGAAAGGGATTGGTACCTATGTGCCACAACCGTCCAACAAACAAGATCAATTGTACTCGAGCCATAAGAATGGGCGACGAGACTCAATAGGGTAGGAATGATAAATGTGCTAGACATCCCACATTTTGGGTGAGGTACATAAATCAATGCATTTGTGAAACTAATTTTTAGTTGTGTTCATGATGGTAAACTATGGATCGACAACATAGTAGAGATTACCAATGCATTGATTGTGAAAAGTATAGGACTACCCCAAACATGCAAAGATCTAGGTGCATTTTTCACCAAGGTGGGAGCACGAGTATTGTCATAGGTAATGAAAGAAAAATTTGGCACAATACGGGGAAAGAGGGCACTATATGTCCAACATATCAATGATAAAAAGGTATGGTTTGCAACTTAGGTACTAGAATGCAAGATACTATGTAAATTTCGTAGAGATGAAGTATCGTCTGTAGTAATTGTCACCACGAAGAAGTGTGTAGAAGGGATCCAAATGAACTAGGCCAATTTTCTCAGGAACCAATTTTTACAAGACTGTACAGAGTCCCAGGAAAAGGGCATTGAGTTCCATTATGCATGGCTATTAATACTAGTTGCACTAGTTGCATGGAAAGAACTAGCATATTACCATTCCATGTGCACATCAAGAAATCACATCTTAGCTCGCAAATATACCAACTTATGGAACACAAAATTGAAGAAAAGATAAATCGAGACAAACATGGTATTTTTTACATGCTTAGACTATATCGCATGGATAATGACACACACACTACACATTCTACCAGAAACAATGGCAACATATCAAGGCCTCGCATGGTTTAGAGCCAGCATGCACCACATGTATCTACAAATTACAAAGGAACCAAAAACAAAATGGACACAAATGACATATAGGGTGACATCAGTAGAAGTGGGCCTCAATATTACAGACTAGGACAATAAGATGAACAAGGGTGTCCATGGTCCTGGGAAGGACTGAACGAACCCAACAGATAGGGAAGACCCATTAGATGAAGAGGAGGAATGAGACAACAGTTTCGAAGAGATAGGGGATACACAAGGAAAATATCAACCAACAAGAACATGGGTTATACATGACCCATCAACATCTCCCCAGCAAAGAACGAAAAGAAAAGACATAGGAGAAACACAATAAGGGAGATCACACAAGAAAATGAAGGCACAAAGACCACCACTTCTATTTTACATATTGACCGAAGGCGACATGGAAATAATTGGCCAAAAAATGGACGATACTGCATAATAAATTTGGGAGAAAGTAGCTAAGATGCAAGAGTCACACCAGAAGGAGATGAAGTATTTATTGGTAGCACTCCAGAAAATGATGGACGCAACAAGAAGTAGGACACAACATAGGGTAGAATAAGAGGTAGTCAAGGAATGGACCAGGAAACAGGAAGTCATACAAGAACAACTAGGGGTAATCTAGAAGATCTTGGAATTAATGTAATTAAAACTGGTGCAAGGACTAGGCGTAGGACAAACAATTTCAACATAAGTCACACATACTACAAGATTGGTTTAGGCAATAGCACTACGCAAAGTGATCAAAGTACCAATAGGGATACTCAAGATACCTAAACCTGTAAGTCAAGAACAACTACAGGGACTAAGTTACATGGAATTAGTCGTATCCTAGATGAGTACCAAAGTGTTACACAGATTACATACAAGGGTTATGCAGGAATTTTGCCTTCGTGCAGACATTGCAGACATGAAAAATAGAAAAGGAGGAAGTAGAGAAAGAAGAACGGTAGAGACAATACAACACTGTGCTACAAGAAAAGTGCACAGTAGAGTAGTGAGTAGAACTCTCAAAAAGGGAGAAAAGAAAATCAAATAGTGATGCAGAGAAAGCAAGAGGGAGAATATTGAAGTAGAAGAGAAGGATGATAAATCCCAACAAGAAAAGAACACAAGAGAGGAAAAGGATGAAGAAAGAAGGAAGGAAAAGGAGGAAGTTGAGAAATTGGCGCAGAACATTCAAGCAGTGTTAAAAAATCTATATAAAGAAATACCCAAAGCACCATTGGTAGTAGAATCCACAATTTAAGAGCAAGTAGGGAAGTTCAACGAGGCTATCTATATCATTCACAAGAATATTACGGAAGTAGAAGTAAACAGAACACCAAGGACACCACTAGAAGAAAGAGCGAAGAGGGCAAGGACCGCGTAGAAAGTTGTGGTGAAGATTAAAAATTTAGAACAAGAGTGTATAAATATATGAGAATAAGGTGCACGCACATGGACATAGATGAAGAACACCCCGGAGCTGCAAGTACTGGATGAGAAAATCAGGATTGTGCAGGAACAAATGAGTCAAGACACTGAGCATGCAAATAATCTCCCACTAGCTGAAAGAATGACAACATTATTAGGGAATAGGAAATTGCATCTGGCTATGGAACAACTGAAGGAAGATCAACAAAAGGTCACATAGGAGTTGTGATTGTGACATGACTAGGCACTCGAGGTACTAGAGGAACTAACTACCGCACACACCAGCATGAGAGTAGCAACGCAAGACACCAAGGCCAAACTAAATAACCTGATGGTGAAAACAATGGAAGAAATTGTGAACAAGGAGGAAGAAGTCACAACAATAGTACATGCAGTAAAGGAAATCCTCCAAAAATTAAATGAGGCATGGAAGAGAACGACACAACATGCCTAAGTGGCTCGGGATGAGACACATGTGAGTGTTGGGGGGTCGTTGGGCAGGAAGGTCAAATAGAGAACATAGAGAAAATCGATGCATAGAGGAATGGTGCATGATCACTAAGATAGAGAAGGAATAGATAAGAAAGAGAAGAAGAGGGGAGAAAATAAGGAACAAGATCTCATAAAATCTTGGAAAACCAATCAAGTATGAGTTGTAATCTAGCTTAGAATGAGTTGTGACTAGCGAAGCATGAGTGGAAGACAACTCATTATGAGTTGGAAAGAAAACCTGAGGTAAAAGGGAAGAAAGAGCATAATTGGAGATAGGTTATGAGATGCGAGAGAGATGAGAATGAAAATTCTAAGAGAGTAGAGGAGAAGTTTAGAGGTCGAAGAGACATCGAAAAGATGAGAGCAATTGTTGTGATTGTAGGAGAGTATGTGTAAAGAATCCATGAATGTAACCCATGGAAGATATAATGAACATCTATTGTAGTGTAGAGCACACCAGAATACCTTAACTATAATAAAGAAGAAAATATTTGTGGGTGTAGCCCAGGAGGGGGTGAACCCTGATAATATTGTGTCGAGTTATGCTATGAAATAGTTATTCATGTTTACAATAGGTTACTTCATGTCTGTGTGATGCTGACCTTTTATTTTCTTATGATGAATGTTAATCTTTAATGATAATGTTGAAAGATTCATTTTCAATACATTAAATGTATCTTTTACTATTAATTGATAAGAAAATAGCCTGATACGCATAAATAATCAAGTAATGAGGAAATATTAACTAGAATACAGTGCACAAACGAGTATGTTATATATGACAAAGCATGTCTTCCTTCATTTGCTCACCACTACAGAATCTTGGTTCTTGTAGTCCCCATAAAGATACCTCGGGTGAGACTTCACCTGCTCACAGGTGATGCCGAAAGGGATGGTATCTATAGGATTTTGTTGGAAAATTTACCTCAAACCTAGGGTCTTTAACCTACTCACGTGTGTGTTCCAACAACCACATAAAAATTTACGAACTCTGATACTAATGTAATTAATTAAAATGTTCTGCATAAATATTAACACAACACATTAATTAACACGCAATAGACACGTTTCTTTGGTAAAAATAACACCAGCTGCATGTATACCTTCCACATTCCTCCCAACCTTAGACCTCACTAATCATAACTTTCAGCAGTGGGTCACCCCTGAGCTGGGGCTAAAAATCCACCTAGGAGAAGGAAATCCTAACCAGGCTAAGGTCACTCATAAAACATAAAACTTAGACTTAGTTTCTAACTCAAACTAACAACCTATAGTCCCTCATTCCCCACATGCCTGTCCCACCCCAGGAAGTGTGCCCCTTATTTTCTCAATAGTCCCTCAGTTTCCTCACTTCCCTTCTCAGGCTCCATAAACAAGCCAGAAAGGAAGTCATAGAGCCCTGTAGCTACAACTTGGCACCTTGGGAAATCAATTTCCAAGAGTTCTCTCACCTGGAGGGAATGCTCACGGGAATGAAAAACCACTTCTTCAATGTCCTACAGGCCTGACAACCCACCTCTTCAGTTCAGTTCCAAAGATTTCCATGGCACAGGTACAGGTACAAGTAATGTAAGCATGAAGTACGATTGGTAGGAAAGGGTGATGGTAAGAATGATAATGGAATGATGTCCAAAAGAACTTAATCCCACAATTATATTTTCATGTTTCCAACTTGACACTTATCATGTTGGGAACAATCTTGGATCCGCATGGGATACATTTCCCAATTTAAAACTTAGGATATGTTTTATATCTATAGTTTAAACTTTATATTTTTTAGGAATATTAATAAAATATTCCTTTGGGCTTAAGTCCCTTAGGTTATCCCATTTTCCCTATACTCTTAGCCCCTTCTTTCTCATTCTACTAGATTTTATACCCCCATACTCTTTTACCTAGTTGGTCTACAATAGTTCTTGGATCTCCAGCCTAATAACCACATAAGCACTTTGGCCTCGTAATACATACATATAAAGTAACTCTAGCCCCAAAGTATCCTAACTCACCAACCTATATGTAAAATTACATTTATATTCACAATTGGGGTTCATCCTAGGGGTATTATAGTTATATTCATAATTCTTGTCTCTTAACGTTGGGATCTCCCCATTGGGAACTCGTTCTAGATCCACTTTGAATATTTTCCAATTCCCAATTTCCTGATAGGCTAGTATTCCTATCACTTGGGAATTAATGGATCTCATCTCATTAGTTTAACCTCTAATAGATCAATGTCCCACAATTTCTCAGGAATTTTCCATCAGAAATCCATTGTAATCTCTCAACATTGATTATTTCGATGACCTCACCTTCCAATAGAATTCCTCTCAAGTCCTAGATCTCTGTTCAACAGTCAAGATATTCTTTTTCCATTAAATCAACAACTGTCATTCCTCAAGGTTCAATAAGGGTTTTCAATCATTTTAAATGGATTTGAAGGATTTATAAACTCGATAGTACTTCCATATTATCTCTACCAAAGTTTAACTTGATTTCTTTGGTTCATAAGCCACTCTACAATCGACTAGGAGTAGTCTGCTCCCAAAATCCCAAATGAATATCTTGTATCCTAGAATATTTCCATTCAAAATAATGGGAAATCATTTGGTTTTGGGTTCTTTGGGTCTAAAACGTCCTATGTTCTCTTCTGTAAGAATTTAGCTCACCTTCCTCAGGATACCAGTTCACTTCCCTAGAAACTAGGTACACTCTAACCAAACATTCAAATGATGATTTTCATCTTGCAATATTTCCATTATAGGGCTGGGAAGTTTAAAGAAATTCCAACTTATATAGACCTTCCTCATTCATTCATTCATTCATTTAGAGTTAACTCGGTTGATAATGAAAGAAGGTTCTTTTTACTCCATTTTACTCAAAAATTCAACATTATTTCATTTAATCAAATATTCAATATAAACAAAAAGAAATTTATCATCATCATCAAGCATGTAGTAGACATGACAAGAAAAATACACTTATATATTCAGTAATGAGTTAACCAACCAACTGAATGAGGGGAAATTCATTTCCAACCAACCCTATGCTATTTTGTTCTATGTTTTTCTACAACATGCCACACCCGTGCAAGGCCATGATACAACTAAGGGACTAATTCAACTGACTTCCAAATAAATAAATGGTTCTAGAAGGTTAATCTCCTTCACCCACACTGGAAATATCAGAAGTTTCCCTTTTCCCAATTAACTCATAAACTCCATGAGTTTAACAAGTACCTTCTTAACTAGATTTCCTCTACACAAGGGAGTCCCTTCTCTTTTACACAATCCCTCTATGATCTTCCCCTACCCGTGTCAATTTCTTTCCAGTAAGTACCAAGTCGTGGTCCATGTTTTCTCTAGTATGGATATGGGTCTTCTCTACTCCAAGGTGACCATTAAATGATTGGGAAATCTTCCTATTTTCTTCAAAAACTATTCCCAACTCTTGTTTTCCATTCAAAGTCATGTGCATGAGATCCTCTACTCACTACACCTTTCTTTAAGAGTTTGTAACTCACTCTCTTCACAACAATCCTCTGTGTGAGTCTAGTCTTCGTGCATATGTGTTATGTCTCTCTTTTGTTTCACAATTTTTGTATTTTCTCTCTGTTGCATGTCTTCTTTATCTCTCCTCCATCTGTCTATTCATATACTCCAAAAATATGTTGTTTTCCACCTTTTCCCTCTTATTCCTCCATGTCCTTGGACCATTGAATCCATCCCAACTAAACATCTAATAACATGTTTTTCAATCCAATAAATACCCATATCATATGAGAAAAGACTATAAAAAACTCCCATGCTAATTTTGATTGACAATACATTGAAAAGGCCATTGTGTTCTAATGAACTCAATTCTCCATTGACACATGTTGAAGACGTTTATAAATGTGTATGAGAACAAGATAGAACCCAAATCCTTGTGGAAAATTTCATGGGTCAAGCCACAAGATGGTGGGAAACACATTCCCCAAGAATAAAAACTTAGACAACCATGTTAACTTACTTTATAGAATGCTTTGGAGAAAAGAAGCTGGCTAAATCAATCGATATTTCTCTCTTGAAGATTGAGTACGATCCAGGTGAACATATCCACCATTGTGAGAATGAAAGGTGCATAATAGGATATATAGATGAAAGGCTATGGACACACATGTTTCCAAATACGTTATATGAAATACCAAACAAATGGTACAAAATCAAAGAAGCATGTGGACATACACTCAATTGGTCCAACATGAAGGAAATTTTTTTCGAAGAATTTAAATTCACCCTAGAGGAGGAGCATTTAAGAGAAGTAGTGCAACAAATTAAAAGCTTCCAAGAAAAACAGATGCCAACCATGCAAAAAGAAAAAGGGAAAACGATTGTTGGCATGGGATCGACATCAACATGCCACCTTATTTCGACAAATAATAACCAAAATACAACAACATGAAGAATCGACATGATAAAACAAGTTATCTTGGCCAAATCTGGGAAGTTATCATCTAAATTTCCCACATATTATCTTGATAGTATGCACTATAGATGATATGGTCATCTGTTCTACTTCCCTGGTTTCACAACAAATTCAAATTTGTATTCCTGGAATAATAGTATCCATCTACATATTCTCCCCCCCAACATTGGCTTGTTCACTAAGTATTTTAATGCAGAATGGTCTATGTACATCTTAAAGTGAGACCCTAATAAGTAGTGTCTGAACGTTTGTAGCACATATACCATTGCCAATCCTTCTCATTCTGTAGTGGTGTAATTCTTCTCTGCTATGGAAAACTTCCTACTAGAAAACACAATTGGGTGATCTATGTCTCCCTCCCCTAGTCGAGAAAATAATACACCCAACACTATCGAAGATACATCTACATGAACATGGAACTCCTTGTTCCAATATGGAAAGATGAAAATTGATGTAGTCACTAGATTTTCTTTAATGTGTCCAAACCCTTCTAACATTCCTCATTCCATTGGAACTTTCCTTCCTTCTTCAACAAATTTTCCATCGATGTTATGATCTACACATAGACTTTGATAAATTTCCTATAATATCTTGTATGACTAAGAGTTTCCTTCAGCTGTTCAACTGATGTAGGTGGTTCTAAATCCATAATTAGTGCAATGTTGGTTGGATCTACTAGTAATCCCTACCTGTAGATTACATGGCCCAACAAGATTTCAAACGGTGCATAAAAAATACACTTCTTCAAGTTTAGTGGAATATGTCACTGTCTACACCTACACAACATTAGCTTGAGTACTTATATGTGATCCTTCAATAGACTGAACATGGTCCAATCATCCAAGTATACTTCAATTAACATATGAATAAATTCCTTGAACATTGCAACCACTACTCTGGAAAACACCACAAGGGAATTCTTTAGTCTAAAGGGAATTACTGTATACTGATAACTCCCCCAATTTATTGTGAAAGTAGTCTTGTACGAGTCTTTTGACACAATTTATACCTAATGGTACCCCGAGAATCCATAAGTGAAAGAATACATTTCTTGGCCTCCTACGTTCTCTAGTACCTCCTCTGTGAATGGTGTTGGGAATGGGTCAAGTAAACAGGCATCATTCAACTTCCTCAGATCCACACAAATCTGGATTCCTCCTGTCTTCTTTTCCTACACTACCAATGGACCAATCTACTCTGATTCCTCCATAGGTTCAATAATTCTTTCATCTAACATCCTATATTTTTTAGATTTCACCTTCTCCTTGTAATTCAGATTTAACTTGTAAGGCCTTTGTCGCACTATATTAACACCTGGTTTCAAGGAAATATTCATCTCACCTAAGTCGCCAATTATCCCCTTCATCTTAGAAAATGTAGTTGGGAATAGGTCTTGATATTCACGCGGTAAGTCTGCAATGTTCTCTACTGTCTCATCACTCCATTAATCCCATATCTATGAGAACTTTGGATTCTCTATCATCCCAGTGTTTACCTTCCACGTCTTTATGGGTTGTGTGTATGTAATGGACTCAGGCTATGGTACTTCTACTACCATCTCTCTTTCTTTTTTGGATACTTGCACATTCCTGGGATCTTCCTCCTCATGTTCTTCCTTAGCCACATTATAACATTCCAATAAATCATGGAAATTCATAGTAGCTATGTGCACAATGTATATTGGTACCATCTCCATCGACCCTTCTTCTTAGAATATATTAGTTTAAATATCCTATAGTGTTTCATCTATTGATGGAGATTGATGTTCAAATGTAAGTGTGACTTTGAGCCTATGAGTCAACTCTTCTCATCTTGTTATTTCTTTGTGCACTTCCAATTCTAGATACCAATTCTTCGGAATTGTATCTGGTGTATGTATAAATCGTTGCATCCATTCTATTTATGGTATTGAAATCCATAAATTTCTGCACTCCTCAACATGTCCTGCTGGATCACTCTCCCCTGTATAATGTTTCACAATATTTTCTCCCTCATTACCAAACCATACTTGCATTAGTATTTTGCAGTATGACTTGTCTTACATTCCTTCTTTGTGTGCAGCACACCATACAATGAGAGTCACTTTTCGGAAAACAACTAGTGCCAATAGACTTTCTTTTTTCGGTACATACAAATCAAATTCCTTTACAAAAAAACTTATATCATTCAATCCATCATACCTGGGTGGATCACATAGTTCTATTACAATCCAGCGCAAGGATCAGGTTATGCGTGCACATCATCTAGTGGAGACTTCATGCATCCTGTGTTGCCAATGCTTTAGACCTTCCTCTAAATCTGATGCACACAAACTGATACTTCTCCAAATTAGTGCACCATATGTATTAGGGTTAACATAATCGTCCATCCATGTAGTCATGTTATACAAGTTGTCAAAGTCATTTCCTCTTACTAGCTCTATGTATCTCATTTCTTCTGATCGGTCCAATGGTGTAGTAACTTCCAAATCTCTGACTTCAAATATCATTTCCCTCTTCTTTAGCTTAATGATTTCCTGGTTATCAAATTCTCATTCAAATACCATCAATGTTGGATATGGTTTACTATCATCAATGATCTCAATAAATTCAAAGTCTACCAGACTACGTACCCCATCTATGTTCACAGGTACTCCTATCAATTGACCAATCAGTACTATTTTGTTTTGATTCGCGAGCCTTAATTGAATAGAATAACATACTAGATTAGGTTTTCCCATCATCTCCGAAGTCTTCTTAGGTAAAACATTCACATCATACCCCAATTCCAATATAACATCATCCACATCATATTCCCTGATTTGTGCACTGAATCTGAATTCGTCGTTGGTCCTCTTCATGTGCAATACCTGATTCACCACCCTTTGTGCGATGGGAGTTTCCCTTCCTTGTGTATAGTGATAAATCATCTCATATAGTGTATTCAGTGCAATTTCCTATTTCATTATCTCTACACAACTTCTCAAGAATTCTATTAGTGTGCCTTCCTTTCCAGTTTGTTTCTATGGCATAACACAATATCCGGCATGAGGCACAAATAATGTTCATGATCCCTAATGTTGTCCAAGTATATGTTTTCTTTCCATCTAATATGTATCCTTTTCTTGATGATGATCAAATATTGGAATAGGTCTTGATGACTTCCTTACCAATTTCTCATTATGATTTCCTTCATTCGTCACACCAGCTCTTGTTCTATCTCCTCCACACATAACAACTATTATTCTAGGTCCTTCATTGTATTTTTCGGTGGATGTTTTCTTCACATTCTGATTTGGATTCTGGTTCTAGTTTCCTCTGGCCCATCATTTCAAAACTAGTTGAGGAAAATATTATGTCGCATGGTCTAGTGCTCTATAGTATGTGCACATTTCACATGGATTTAGGAATTTGTGGGATAAATATCCCAATTGATTACAATTGTGACATATAATCGGTCCTCTTCCTCCCCTACAAAAATTTCCTCTTCCTCGACTTCTGCCAAAAATTTTCCTTGTTTCTTGGATTAGAGCCTCTTTTATTATTATATTTTGGACCATCTCCTTCTATCACAATATTATCCTCCTGAATCCTATAATATCTACAGTGCGCTGCCTCATCAAATCGAATACAAGGAAGTCTTTCTCTTCATGTCCAAATGACTTGCAAAAATTACAAAACAAGTTCCTTAGTGTAGTCTAATACTTTTGTATTAATGGACATTTAGTTGTATGATGGCCACATTTCTTACATACCTCGCAATACCCCCCTCCTGGTATGGATCTGGTGCTCCAATCGCCAAATACTGCATGAATGTTGGGCATTATTCCTTGTGATGGTATTCAGTCCTACACTTGGTACACCAGAACTGTTCACGTTTATCCTTCACTTTTGTAAGTTTTGCTAGTTGAATCATCAAAATAGCCAATTGTGTCTAAACTTGCACCATCCCTAAACTGTCTCCTACAAGGGATGATACCAATTTCATTGCAATTTCCAGCACCTAGGGCTATGATGCAACCTTCTGTTGAATCAAAGTCCTGTGAATGTGTGGTATAATTATTGTAATAAACCATTCTTGATGTTGTTTATTGGGGATGTGGACATTCATCCTACCCATTAGGTCCTTGAACCTTTGATCGAAGTCCCATATCGACTATGTTTGCACCTTTTTAATCACCTTCAATTTTGTGATGTACTTTGGCTTCTTGAACTCTTTTAGAAATCCTTGTCATATCTCTGCCAATGTCCTGGACTATCCTGTAGGTGTGGTACTCTAAAGATTCAGGTACCAGACTAACGCACAACCTAGAAATGTTGTTTCCAAATGTGAAATATTCATGACCTCATCCTGTACATTCTTTGTGGCCCAAATTTTCTCGCAAACAAAAATATGTTGTTTTGGGTCCTCTGACCCAACTCCCTAAAACTCAAGAAGTCTGAGGGTGTTTTCTACCTCTACCAAGTTTCTTTTTGAAGTCCCTCCTCTTGGTTATGTTGGTTTAATCTGAATCTACACATTTCTTCCATTGCTCTAATTTCCGCTACTATGTCCTACCGGGCTAACTATAAGTTATTTTGAGAAGTATTCAATCATTATATCTGATTTTGGTGATGCACATGGGGTCATGGATTTGGCATAAAATATGGTCTGAGTAGGACTTAATGGTTCTTCATTATAGGACTGGATTGATACTCCTTTTCCTCTCCTCTTATGTGTGGTATATCTATGATTTGGACTATTGTGCAAGGTCCTCTCCCCTCTATCTCATTGTGTGGCTCTCCTTTATCAACCCTAGTATTTCACCTCTTGTACCTCCTTCCTGGGTGCAATACTCCAAAATCATCTTCTTCCATTGGTATACCTTATTTAGTCCTCTGCATCCCGAGTCCCTCCCTTCCTTCTTTTCTTCCTTCATTCTCTCATATTCTTAGACTATCCTCTTGTCATACCTCGATTCCCCTATGTGCATGAACCCTTTAGTAGTCAGATTCCATCAACATCATGAACTTGTCACACAATAACATATTTATCCACGTACCTAATGATTTCATGAAAATTCCATGCAGACCTTTGAAGAAGTCCCTTTCTACAACATTGTATGACTGGGTAGAATCTACTACAAATTCTATAATATAACCTCCTAATATACTATCCAACCAGAAATCAAATATGCAAGTAGTTGGATTACTTATAGAATTCAGTTGTCTTACCAACTCAGGAGTCTAATTCCTCGGTGTTTCATTTTAGTACCTTCCAATATTATCCACTAATATTTCTAACAACTTTGTCAAGATAATTGGAAATTTACTAAAGACAATTTCATGCAGTTTTGTGCACACATACCTTTGCATCCATTTTTTGTTACCCATCGTAGGTTTTATTTTCTATTTTCGAGAAAAATCTCATTCTTTCCTTTCCAACCACTCTAATATCTCTTTCTTAGTCGGCCTCCAAAAAATTACCTCAATTGTAAATTTTGGTTCCCGACAACAAAACCATTTGTTGGTGTTGCGCGTGATCGTAAGACATTAGGTTCAAATTATCTTTGACCAACAAAACCCTTCATAAATCGGCCCTTTTGGAATCACCTTCATGTGTAGATGAAGTCTCACTTGAGGTATCTATTGGGACTTCAAGAACCAAGTTTCTGCAGTGGTGAGGGAATGGGAGGTGACCATTCTATTCATTCTTACTTATTGGTTCTTTGTGCATTGTTTTGTCTTTGTTATTCATTAGCTACTTGATGATTTCATATTCATATTACCATTATATTCCAAATTACAACATAAACCCATTACTGTAAAGGTTGCAACAATTGTGTAATGATTATACATAAGACAAATCTAATCTAATATGCATATAGACTGAATCCATGAACAAACACACAAAAGACATTCAACAGAGGAGTTAATGTGGTTCACCCAACTCTGGGCTACATCCACAATGGTTGGCATCTTTATTATACGTTTGGTAATTGCTTCAAGCTTGTGAAATGCACTTACAAAGATACATCATGGTTATATTTCCTTTCTCCTAGCCTAGCCACTCTGCAGTGCAAGCCTCTCTCTCTCTCTCTCTCTCTCTCTCTCTCTCTCCTTAGCATTCAAACATAGAATCTCTCCTTCTTAGACTATCCTATCACTCTTCTTCTTAAAAAAAATAGAACCCATAATATCCTAACCCATTACATATTTGTACGTAAATTCTAGGGATTTAAACCCTACTTTATTCATCCCAAAACCCTATTACAATACATGATAACTCAAGTTAACTTGTTGTTCAAATTGATTTCACCTAATTTTCCATTTTCATACTTCTTTTTCCCTTCTGAATGTTGTTTTTCTTGATTTTTCACATCCTTCTATCTTTAGCATGTCGAGTTGTCATCCTTCCTTTTCGCCCTCTTTCTTCTCATGCTTTATTCTCTGCTTTATTCCTCTGTTTTATTCCTTTATTTTATTCTTCTCTCTACTATATTCTTCTCTTTGTGTACTATACTCCTAGTCGTGCCTCAAATGTGCACTCTCAAATATTCCTTCTTCTTATACGCACTTCTTCTATATTATTTTTATGTATATTATTTCCAAAATGCATGTCCAAAATGCAATTTCTGAAAAAGTGGTCGATTTTGAAGAACATTGTGCTAGGAGATATTGGGTAGCATGTTCACATGGACCTTGGCCAAATAGATATGTAGTAGCTTAAAAAAATATATTATGTTGCTTGATTTGGATTTTACGCCCCCTGACCAAATTGCCAACATGTGCTTGAATGGCTTGAGGAGGTGAGTTGCAAATCACAATAAATCTCTAACCAAGCCTCAAATCCATGAAATATTAGTTTCATTGGATTCTAGGCACCCATTTTCATCTAGGGGGACCCCTTCACTATCATTCCATTTCCCATAAAAAAAATTGTTGGAGGATCTCCATAACTAGGGTTTTTCTTAGTGATGTATAATGCAATTTCTAAAAAGGTGATCTATTTTGAAGAACATTGTGTCATACGATTTTGGTAGTGTGTTTGTAGAGGCCTTGGCCAAAAATACATGTATGATCTTACATAAATCCATTATGGATCTTAGTTTGGACATTATTCTCCCAAACCAATTTTCCAACATGCCCTAAATGGCTTGAGGAGGCAAGTTGCAACTCGTGATAAAACTCTAACCGGGCCTCGAATGGATGAACCATAAATTGCATTAGATTTGGAGAACTAAGTTTCATCTGGGGGGGGATCCTCCATTTTCATTATTTTTCCTTAAAAATAATTTATTGGAGGATCTCAAGAACTAGGGTTTTGCTCAGTGAGGCACAATGCAATTTCTGAACAAGAGGTCGATTTTCAAGAACACTATGTCAAGTGATTGTGGGTAGTGTGGTCATGTGATCCTTATTGGGATAATATAGTGGTCTATATTCCTCAACATTTTATATCAATATAGGTAGATAAACTCATGAGGCACATAAATAATATGTGAAGAACTAATCTTGAAATTTCCTAAGGTGTCAGACTCGCAAACAAAAATTAATTCCTTTAATCAAAATCAATTAAACTTTATTGTCAATTGGTAGGGACTCAAATTACAAGTGAATGATATGTGTGCTCACTTGAAAAAACACTATGTTTTAGTAAACTAAGCTCTGAAATAAGAGAAAGATACTTATGAATATGAGTGAAAAGGATGACTGAAAATAAACTAATATATTCAATGCTAGAATGAAATGTGTCAATAAGAAAACATGAAAGTTACAAACTTAGTTTAAAATTTTGAGTATATTTATGTGACTATGGTTGGCATGGTATGGTAGATGAAATATTATTCAAGAATATGATTTTCTTTAACATCAATATTCAAAACAATCATTAATCACCATACTCATAGTATTGTTTCCTGTAAATTTTTTAAAAGAAAATAATTAATCTATAGGAAATTATAACAACAAATTTGTATCTACAGAAATTACAACATTTATAGAAATATATATATATATATATAATTAAAGTAATTCTAAAACAACTATGGAAATACAACACATACTAGGGAGGCCTTCTGGAATACATTTTTTAGAGCAAACTCAAGTTGTGTAAGAAATTTAAATCATAAATTGAATTCAAATCTCTATTGTATTAAACCTCAACATAATTTAACAGTTATAGTATATGTCTTGGATCATAAATCAATATTCTTACAAATTTCAATATCCCTTGTTTTCTAACGTTTATACATATCTCAAATTCTCAAAGAATTCGAGTGTTTTCCATGTGCACTCTATTTTACAAAACTAATTACAAGAATATCACTTAGATCTTCATTTTAGTGCATAGCATAACTTCTCCACGATCCTCTGAGTTGAATCCTTGATCTTCTAATTGGTTGACCTTACACCTCGCTCCTAGGAATTTAGTTCTTGATTTTATGAGAAAACTTGCATATTTGTAGCTGATTCTGTGAATTTCCTATAAATTCATGTTGGGTTTGACCATGCATTTGACCATTGGGTGTTGAATGCTATGAGAATGGAGAAATATATCAATTACCAACTCATTATTTCCACGAAGTGCCTCCAAGTCGAAATTATTCGTTTGAGTGAGTGGAAGTAAGCTAAACTTCAATTCCTTTAGTAACTCATGGCATAGGATTAATTCCTGTAATAGTTGAATTGTAGGCAAGTTATTGCAACAATAGCTCTTATTACCATTTACAATAAAAACTGAGATTTAATCACAAAAAGACAACTTATTACCTTGTTTGTATCCATTATTCCATTAATAAGATAGAAGTGGGAAAACATAAAGGTTTCTAAGATCAAAATGGATATGAATGGGCCTAGTGAAAGGGTTAAAACTGACACCCAACATCTCTCCCAGACAAAGGATATGGCATGTCCTCATGCATTTTTATTCTAGGTTAGTTTCTAATTCAAAATTTCAAAATTGTGTTCTTTCCCCTTCAATTGTCTTCGGATTCCAGAGCAATAGATGTGGTGCCAGGTCCTTTGTTCTTAGTTTTGTGCTTCTTTAGCTTGTGAGACAACCTCTTGTTTTGTTTTATAGTCTTCATATTATGATCATACCACTTACCTGCATCGTTTTTCAAACCCTTATAATTATTTTGTATTCCACCATATTTTTCTCTTAATTGGGTACTCCATTCTTTAACCTTCTCATTTTCTATTTTTATGACCATGTCTAGAGTTTCCAATGCATGAATAGTTTTCTTCAATTTACTTATTTTATTTTTCTTCCTCTTTAACTTGGCAGTGATATCATCAATCATAGCCTATATATTGGAAATTGGGGTTTCTACAAACAATAGTAGTTCCTCCATAATATGCCCTTTATCAGAAATCGATTCATTTTTAGTAACTTGTGGTTTAATTATATTCTCTTTAGCCTTCATTGAACTCATTGTTCTAGGTCTTCTAGTCAAATTTGGTGAAAATTCCTTGTAACATACCCAGCCACCAGGATGGGCCATGCTACCTCAAAACTCTCTCCAAGAATGCTTGGAAACTAACTTGTAACATAATTGGTACACAAATTACCAAAATGATTTGCCCGGGTATTGATCTGGAGTGTACCCATTTCTTGAGTACTTCCATATTTTCTCTCATTGTATGAATATGAGTTTTTGTTCCATTCAATAAAATGAAGTAACATGGATTCAACACATGGAATTAATAATAACATGTTAAACCATCCAAGAAAGGAACAACATGCCATGTAAAAAAAATAACCAATAGGAAGGCACATTATAAATACATATCTCATATATAAATAAATACACAATGGGATATACATTATATACAAAACATAGATAGAACTTATATTTTCAAGTAAACATTCACCAACTGGCTGTAGACTAAGGACATTCCTCCCAACCATAGACACTGTTGTTCATTCTCTCTCAACAACAGTGTTACCCCCAAGATAGGGCTATGAATCCTGAAGGACGGGTCCTAGGCCAAATCTAAAGACACACCAGTTAGCTAACAAGCTCCCATGGTTTCCCAAGGATAAATCAATCCCAATTTCCAGTTCTCTTTCCCCTTCATCCTACACGACTTAAATAAATGAACCCCTTTCTTTGATAAGTAGTCCCTTAGGTTGTTCCATTTCTCTCTAAGGATCTAGTGCTACTATTTAGGAAATATCCCTACTAAACACTCCAAGGATTCACAGTTGTGGACAATTCTTTCTAAACTGACATCAATCTCATACACACATGCATCCATTCCATCATGGAACAATTTAGTAATTCATTGCATCTAGCTAGAAATGACTCTCCTCTTCCGACCATTTGTATCCATGATCATAACAAGAGAAAATGAATTACTAAGAATGAGGAACCAAAAATGAAATAGTAAGAAGAGTGTAAGAGTGAATGGAGAAGAACCCCCAAAATAACCCACAAGGTATGTTTATATAATTACATGAAATCAAGAACTACATGGCCTCCCCCCCCAAGAAGCTCATGTAACCACTTTTCTCAATTAAAGCCAATATGTCCAAATAAAATATAATAAAATATTTAGCCCCTTAAACCCCCTTTCTCGTGGAATCACATCCCCCCATCTTTTGTCCTTGTCCATATTGCAACCAAAAATATATTTTTATTAATTTATATAGATGTATTACATTTCCTAAGCAATTTGGCCCATTTTCAACCTTACCGACTCACCATCCTAATGTCACATTTACACAATACATTCTAGTTCATAGGGATTAAAACTAGGGTGTTACATCCCCCTCCCCTTATTTTGGCATTGTCCTTAATGCACAACACCATATTGATGCTCTTACAATTCCAGGAACTATGGCCTTTAATCTGCACAGAAAATCCATCCAATTGCTTATATACATAGGCAATCTAGCCTAAAATAAAACATACATACATAGCCATTCCGACCCGAAACATGTATAATAATCTTCATAAATTATTTTTCTGGTAGCAGTTCCAACCAACAAGATATCCTTCCCTATCATCTTACACAACTGAAATAAATGAACCCCTTTCTCTACCATCCATTCCCTGAGGTTGTTCCACTTCTCTCCAGGGCTCTAGTGCACTCGACTAGGAATATTATGAGTTGTGGTTCCAAGAACTCCAACTGCAACAAGTCCATTGGACTTTCTTCATTCTATGTCTTCATCATTGAGCTCGATTTCCTTCTAGTCATATTTTTCCTGAGCTTCCATCTTCCATATCCAACTTCTCATCTATATTATACACATACAGTCATCATGAAATATCATTATAACAATTTTCAATCATAAATGTCAAATATGCTTTATACAAGAAAACAAAAATTTTCAAGCATCAGCTTCCTACTCATAATTCGTTTGGCTCGTGCAGTTGCAGGCATCAATATTTATTATGGATTACATTAATTACATACCCAATACCATTATTCCTGCAATTTTCTCAACCTTCAATCATCCAAACCAATTGTTATAATATCATAATAATTTTTAATTTCTCAAATTTATTTATATACAGGAAATAAAATTCTCCAGGAATGAGGATTTTTCTCATAATGCTTGGCTCTTGTAGCAACAATAATTGGTATTATGTATAGTATTACATCCTCACCACATCTAATACCATTCTCCCTACAATTTCCTCATCCTTTCATTTGTCCACACAAACTGTTAGCATAACATAACAATTTGTAACTATTAATTTCTCGAATCTATTTCATACAAGAAAATAAATTTCCAAACATGAATTTTCTGCTCACAATCTTTGGCTCTATTTCATCCATATGTCTTACATCCCTACCATATCCAAGCCTATTTTACTTGCAATTTCCTCAATTCACACTCATCCAAAAATACCGTTAGCATATCCTAAAAATATATACATTTTCATGGCAACAATTACAAGGTTTCACAAAGTGATCTCAGAATTGATTACAACGTCAATTAAATCACTTCCATTAATCCAACTAGTAACTAGAATGAACCCATCATTCTCTACACATGTATTATCAGCTAAGATTTTCTTTCTTCTAGCCATCAATATTTTTATTACTCGGTTCCCTCAACAACACTTTTCTATAATTCATCATTATGTAACTACTCTAACCTGCAACTTTCTTGTTGCATTATCTAACAACACCAGAAGTGTTGTCAAATTAATGAGTTAGTCATACTCACATTATTCCATTTGTTGTCATAATCATTTATATGCCATATATACATGCATTCACCAAAATGTATTCAATAATTCCTTTAATACCACTTGTAACATTTTCAAAAGATCCAAAAAGTGATCTTAGAATTGTAACAACAACAATTCCATCACCTTCAGCTAGTATTCATATTAAATATAATGAAACTATCCATCATTATGTGTTTTCATCACCACATGATTTTCATAATTTAACAAATAATTACCAATAAAATAACAAAAATAAAGGTGTCAATACCCATGGCCACATCTACACAATGCATCCCCACATTGACTACATAATACCACATAACTATGTCATACACTCCACTATGGTGAGTTGGAAGGTATGGCAAAATCGTCAACACATAATCCTAACTCTTCCCAATACTGCCCAAATATTTGGATACCCTCGTCTTCAACCCATGCACAACACAAGGAAACATAATTCGTAAGTGCTCTTCAGTTTCGGCAAAGAGGTTGCAGCCCAAACATCAACTATACAGGGGAAGCCATTGAGCACTCACATAACACTATATCCCTTCCATATCCAACCATATCATGGTCTCATACATGACTATCCCTATGAGTATTCATTGTTGTAGCAAGATTATTTCTCCTAACTTGACCTGGTTATGATCTCATAACCAATCATAACACAATATGCAACTAATTTTTTTTTATCTAAATGCATTCTAGCATCAACAACATTTACATGGTCTAAGCCTTTAGACATTACATATCAATTTAAATCTTGAAAAATTTATTGAGGGAATTCTTACCTCAATTAGCTTCAAAATTTATTCATCAGAAGAAACTAAATTCATACCTGCATGGTTTTTATCAACCTACTTGATGTTATTTGATCAACTAGTATTTGTATAAGCTCACAGGCTCCCTCTTCCATCCTTTTGATTACCATTCATACCACCCTCATGGGTCTTCACATGGATGGAATTCATACGTAGTATTAGCATCCACCTCTTTAACCATGCTATATCACTTTTCTTGAATACATAATCTATCATTATTCATACTCAATTGTTATAACATCATGATTGCATAATAACAGACTATTCTAATTCCATAAGCATGCCATATGCATATCCAAGAATGTACATATGCACAAATGAACATCCATATGCACCAAGAATTCACTATTATCATTCCTACTAATGCATCTAACTTCATTGTATGCATCGTGCCCTCTAGTACATTTATTTTCCAATTCACTTATTTATTTATTTGCTTATTTTGTAGTTGGTTTTCCTTGAATTTTGTCATATCCTTGTTTCCTTTTGTGCTCCCATTTTGCTCATATGCACTATTGTTTCTTGGTCTGAAAAATTCCAACAAAGTTCCACATATTCATTATCAAATCCAATCAATGTGTTATATTTACAACAACCTCTCTTAGGTAGTCATATCCAAAATTTACCTTTATGAAACATTCCAGAACCTTGAAATGAGGTAGCTCATAACATTCCATCACTCTACTACCACAACATTCTTGAATAAAATAATATTACTTATAGTTTTTCATTAAATTACTTCATTTAAAATTTCCCTATGAAACCATACCTTTTTCACTTAATACCATTCTCAATGGAAATCTATTTTCATATAGTGGCACTTTTCAAGTGAAAGAACCTTCATTATTCTATCCCTCATTTCTCTGCATTGGTATCATGCTTCCACTGTGAACTCTAATATCAGAAGTGGATTTCTTTCTATGAGTACTTTTAGAAAATTAGCTAAGTCATATCTAACAAATATTTCCCAGGAACTCATGTGCTTGGCACATAGAGATGATTCACAAACCACCTCTTAAGTTGATTATTCTCTTTCACATCAAGCTTGCAACTATCTACACATCTCTAACTTCAAGGATGTGGAGTCTTACTTTTCCTTTATATTCCAATTAATGAAATTATTCTCCTATTGGATTCATGTCCTATGTGAGGATTATTTTTTATTTACTTGCAATGCATTCACACTCTGTAGTAGTTGAATACTAATCCTTTTGTTCCATTCTTCTTGAGTTCTTTATCCACTTTTCATTACTTGCATTGTAGCTCTTTATTACCTCATCCAACTTCTGCCAGCTCTATCATGCTTCCATGAATATCATATCCAATCCTAGGCTTGAATTTATCCAATTATACCTTTGATTCTGTCAAATCTGCAAGCAACCACTTTTGTTAGAATTATATATATTATAAAAAAAAATGTCAATTAAGGCTACATGTCGTTTTTATCTTCAATTCATGAAGATTTATATCAGAACTCTCCAAATTATAATAGTTATAGGTTATTATCCTTTGAATCATATTTCCAATGACTATACTCGTGCCCTAATCCAATATTCGAGTTGAAAGTTATGGCTTCTTGAAAAATCCACTTTCACCCCATTTGTGCATTTTCTCCACTAGTGTAATTTTATTGAAATGCCAACTTCGATCAACTGTAGAAGAAAATATGTTAGGAACTAGAGAAAAATTTGTATGAGGTGTATATGAAAATAATGATAAGGAACTCACAAAATCTCTCATATTTTCAATCTGATGCTCTAGTAAAAAATGCAACAATTTGGAAATAAAAAATTTGTCGTTTTTCACCCCTTTTACGAGACTTGAATTTTTAGCAAAATTGGTCATCTCTCAATATGTGCACTTCTAGAAAATTTTCACTAAACCAAATTTATTCATTTTTATGAGTGTATAAAAATTTGAGTGAATTAATTCTTTTCATTTTGCGAGCTAGGGTAACTTTTCCTCTAAAAATCTTAAAAATCCCCCAAAAGTGGCCTGAAATAGTGGATTTTGGCCTATTTCAACATCGCCATTCAAATAAACTTAGAAATTATTCAGTTCCTTTATGGTTTATTTTTGTGTCTACTTTTTGGACACTCTCGATGAATTTCATCTTAATTTGGACCTCTTCCAATCATCTAATCTCGTATCTTTAAAAATCACTATTTTGCAATTTCTAACAAATTCGAGCAAAAATGGACAATGGACATATTTGGAAATTTTGTAGAGCTTGTCTCTATGGAAAAAACCCATAAGTTTCATGTCAATCCAACTTAACGTGCTCCAGTTATGGCCAAAATATTAAAATGGCTCTAGACTTCATTTTTTTTTAAAACTAATGGAAAACAATTCCTATGTGGAAATATGCACTATCGATCTCAAATCGTAAGAGATCTAGACCATTGATCTCATTGGACTTGACAAGTTATAGCTATACCTCCACAATCCTATCATAACTCTTCTTCATTGGAATCTTTCCTAATGGAAAATTTCAAATGGTGGGCATGCAAATCCCTTTGAAATCTGTAGTGTGAAACACTATTGGACACTTTCCTTCGAAGACCCTCTATTAGAAACAAAACTTACCATGCTCCTTTACCTTTCCAAAATATAGGCTCTTATAGCTTATCAAACTTTTTGTATCAAAATTTCCCATCAAAAACATTCCCGAACAATCCTTCTGATAGCCTCCTTCTAAATACTTTCACTTGACTGCTACATGGCACTAGCGGATTCTCCCACTCTTGATGGTGTGTCCTCTACCATGGCATGATGATGTGGTGGCTTAAGTGGAATTATCCTCCTCACTTGACCCTTCCAAGACAACATTCTCATTTTATAGATCATATGGTAAAAAAATTCTCTAATCAACCACCACAATCATCTTGGAATCGAAAACTACACACTGGTTACCTCAATTGGACTAACTTCATCAAAAAAATTCTGAATGAACTCTTCCAAAAACACTTTTTCGAAAGAACATCTCTACAAGATCTGAAAACTGAGAATGAACCTAATTTATCTGATGGATCTCGTTATTTTGAGCTTCTACCATTGGGCTTCTCTTCTTCAGACTTCAAAATTATGTCTAAATTCAGACCTGCCAAAACCATCCTTCCAAGAAGTCTATGGATAAGAATGGATCTGATTGATCTGACAACTCTTGTTATTTCTATCTTGTGTCATCCAAATCCTCCCTTCATACTCAACCTCAAGCTCGACTCTTAAGTCTTTCTAAGACTTCCTTCTCAAAGGCCCTTCAGTAATGCCTTACTTCAATCCTGTGCAATTGAATCTCCACTGTTGATCCTCACGATCGAATTAATCTAGGCTGTCAATCCACAAAAATACATAGTCACCATGAAACTCACAGGAAATCGACATGCAAGGATGTATTAAACTCTGCAACTATAGATCAATGCCATAACTCACTTCTTTGACTACTCTAAAGAACTAAAATTCAAAATCTGCTTAAATTTTGGGGATTTCACTTATGTTCTCTCTGTTTCCCCCCCAAATTCATCACAGACAAAACTGCAACAACGAATTTTTCAAATTCACACTAGTTCTAGCCCATATTAGTTTAGTGTTAAACCATAAGCTTTGATACCAATCTGTAACATACCCAGACACCAGGTTGGGCCACACTACCTCAAAACGATCTCCAAGAATGCTCTAAAACTATCTTGTAACATACTCGGTAAAAGAAGTACCAAAAAAAAATTCCTGGGTACAGATCTAAAACATACATGTTGCCCAAGTACTTCTAGATTCACCCTCATTGTCTGATTACAATTTTTTTTTCCATTATTTAAAATAAATAAGCATGGATTAAACACATGCAATTAATAAGAACATGCTAAACCATCCGAGAAAGGAACAACGTGCCATGCACAACAAATAACTAGTAGGAAGGAAAATTATAAATACATATCTCAAAGATAAATAAATACATAGCGGGATATACATTATACAAAAAACACAAAGAGAAATTATATTTTCAAGTAAACATTCACCAAATGGATGTAGACCAAGGACGTTCCTTCCAACCATAGACATTGTTTTTCATTCGCTCTCAACAACAATGTCACCCTCGAGCTAGGGCTATGAATCCACAAGGACATGTCCTAGGACAAATCTCAAAACACAGTAGTTAGCTAACAAGATCTCAGGTTTTCCCAACCACAAAGCAATCCCAATTTCCAACTCTCTTTCCCCTGTATCCTGCACAACCTAAAAAAATGAACCCCTTTCTTTTCCATCCAGTCCCTCAGGTTGTCCCATTTCTCTCCAGGGCTCTAGTGCTACTGGTCAGGAAATATCCTTCTATATAAACTACAAGGATTCTCAACTGTGGATAGTTCTTTTTGAATTTCCATCAATATTATGCACACAGGCATCCATTCCCTCTTGGAATGATTCAATAATTCATTACAACTATCTAGCAATGGCTCTCCTCTTCCATCCATTTTATTCCTTGATCATGTCAAGAGTACACAAATTAGCAAGAATGAGGAACCAAAAATGAAAGAGTGAGAAGAGTGTAAGAGTGAATGGAGAAGATCCCCCAAAACAACCCACAAGGGATGTTTATATAATTACATGAAATCAAGAACCACATGGCCTCCCCCCCATGAAGATCATGTAACCAGTTTTCTCAAATAAATCCAATATGGACAAATAAAATATAATAAAAAAACATTGCCGCTTAATGCCCCTCTCTCGTGGATTCATATCCCCCTATCTCTTGTCCTTGTCTGTCTTGCATCCAACAATGTATTTTTATTAATGTATAGAGAAGTATTACATTTCCTAGGCACTCCACCCCCTTTCCAACTTTACCAACTGACCATCCTAATGTCACATTTTCATAATACATTCTAGTTCATAGGGATTAAAAATGGGGTGTTACATTCCTCTTCAACAATTTTGTCTATAATCTTTGTCATGTTTTCTTCCTTGTTCAATTGTTCGTTTCATGTTATTCCTCTTGTAATTCTTTTTGTAGCTTCCAACAGATGCTTGGATGTTGATTCTTACTTTCTTGACTGTTTTTTATGGTATTATTTCCATACAAGAATAAGAATCTTCTTGTATTACCTTCTTCTTACCCTTGTTCTTTGATTATGGAGTCACAATTTATGTAAGGGGATGAATTTCTTTCTCTCCTGACATTTTTTTTATTGCAAGTATTTTTCTTTACATTTGTTTTTGTCTTGCTTCTTAGGTTTCGAAGGACTTCCCTTGTGATGACTATAAACTCTTATCCACTTTTTTCTTCTTGAATTTAATTCTTGAAATGTTTGGAAAATATTTTATAGGATTTTCATCTATGTTTAAATTTTCACTGGATTGACCATTTTCTTGAAAATTGTTTCTTAGCATAAATTCTTCCCAAGTTTGATTCAATCCTTCTAGCTTGTCCAACACTACAAGCTTAATTAAGACATGATAGTACACAAATCTATCTTTATTTGGTGGATTTTTCTGAACTGCCATTTCCATTTTTGTAAGAATCTTTAATAGAAAATAAGGCATGTTGATCCTCTTATTTGTGTCCTTCAAATGTTGTAACAAATGGATGTGATAGAGAAAGATTAAACTATACCTGCCTTCACAAATCAGATAATTCTATATGAATAATACGAGCTATTTCCATGGGTCGTCGAACCAAACCCTCAAAATTCCTTTGGTCCAGTCCATATTTTTCAAAGTCTTATTCAGAAAGGTTTTCCATCCTTTTCCCTTCACTTGTTGGCTCTTGAAATAGTTTTCTCTCTTCCGTTCCAAACCTGTAATTACAACCAATGATTCTCTTGTCACTGTGATTTTTATATCCCCAACCCCGGTTGTTCTTCCATTGAATGTTTCATTGAATTCCATGGTTACTAACACATTATTCCCCTGAATTTTCTCAAATAAATTCAGTAACCGACTTTATGAAAGATGACTCTACAGGTGGGAAACTCGTCAATTAACGTTGCTCCTTGTAGCTCATATCTGATCATAAAAGGCGCTACCATTTTGTTCACTCTGTGTTGTAAATTTTTTAGATTTCGTGTTAGATTCCTTACAAAAAAACAAGGTAACAATGGTGGAAATGGGAAATATATGGAGGATACAAAATGACAGGGAAAATACTGGAGAATGAGCTGACTTGCCTATCTGTTTAACAGATTAACTCAGATGTATGAAGGTTTATCAGAGCATCATATCAAATGGTGTCTATTTTCTATGATGATAAAATTTCATACAAATATCATCATTTCATAATGATGGCGCATAAATATTGGATATGGTTATGGTGGTTGACGAGTGGTATTATAATTATAGGTGGAGAAATGGGTAAGTGTGAAAAATCAGTTTGAACTCATGGAATATGATTATGTGTACAACACATAATTATAATAATTTAAATTTAGATTCATTTATAACTGGAGTGAATGGTCTCAAATAAATATAATAAATTGTAGATGATGTATTTGGCATAACCAAGAAATAGTTAATTAATCAAATAGTAATCCTAGTCTTCGGCTTTAAAATGCTTCTTCTTCATTATTTTTCCATGCCATTTTTCCCGTTTCTTTGTACAAGAGTGGTTTAATGCAATGCATCTTGCTGAATTTTAAATATCTCATTTAATTGTAAAACTTGTTGTTGTTGAACTTATGACAAATTTAATCCTAATTCTGATGCAATTTTGAAAGTATTTACCTTAAACTCAATGGGGAGAAGAACATGTTTTTCATATACCAAATCATAAAGGGTGTGACTAATAACATTTTTCCATGTATCTCTATAGGCCCACAAGGCATAGGGAAGTTTCTTTACCCAATCTGTGCAATGGAGTTGAAATTTATACATTAGAATCCCTTCTAAAACCTTATTTGTAGATTCCATTTGTCCATTGGCCTATGGATGATATGATGTGGAATTCTTGTTTCTGATTTTATATTGTTGTAAAATAGATTGAACTAACCTTGAAGTGAATTGTTCCCCCTGGTTAGTAAAAATTTCTCTAGGTACTTAAAATCGAATGAAAATATCTTCAAACAAGAAATTTACTATTGACTACTCAATGGCATATGTTAAATATTTCGCTTCAACCCATTTGGTAACATAATCTGTGAAAACTAAAATATACCTCTTCCTTTTTTATAGTAGATTAATGGGCCCTACAAAGTCTAAATCCCACTTCTCGTGTGGTTCGACAAGGACTTGAGCATGAAGTGGCATCTCATTGGCTGCAACAAGAAAACTCATCCTTTGGAAACTGTCGCATCTCCTCACATACTTTTTGGTATCTCTGAAAATAAAGGTCCAATAGCATCCCAACTGAAGTATTTTGTAGGTTGTCCTTTTTTTTTAAAAGTTCCCACTGCAAGGCTCATCATGACAAGCATTCAAGATATCAAACATTTCATCCTCTCTAACACATCAATGGATGATATGATATTCTCATGTATATAAAAGGTCACCTCCAATCCAACGATATTTAGCACTCTACCTAATAACCTTTTGTTTTTCCTTTGTTGAAAAGTGAGGTGGAAATTTCCCTATACACAAATAATTTGCAATGTCAACAAATCATGGAAACTTAATAGAAATTGAAAATAATTTTTCATCAAGAAAAGTATCTACAATAGGAATGGTCTCACCGAGAGTATTAATATGGGAAAGGAAATTTTCTACCAGATGTTCCCTTCCTAGCCTATCTAAAACAATGATATTAAATTCCTACAACAAGAGATCCATCTTGTTATTTTTTCATTTGTTATTGGTTTATTCATAAGGTACCTTACGGAAGAATGGTCTATATGCACAAAAATATTATACCCTACAATGTGATGTTGAAATTTATTTATTGCATAAATGAAAGCCAAAAATTCCTTCTCTGTAATAGTATAGTTGAGTTCAGTAGGAGTTAGGTTTTTACAGATAAAATAAATTTCATAATTTTGTTGATTTTATTTCTATCCCAAAAATACTCCTATTGTTGTCTCAAAGGAATTTGTAGATATGTGAAAAGGAAATGTACAATTGGGTCCTCTAAATACTAGAGTTGTAGAAAAAAATTATTTGAATTCATTAAAGGCAACCTGCCATTTAATATCCCGGTAAAATTCGACACCCTTTGCAAGTAACTTAAATAAAGGAGATACATTGATTCTAGTAAAGTTCCTGATAAATCATCTATAGTACCTTGCATGACCAATGAATTTCCTCACATCGTTTTGAGTGGATGGAGTGAGTAAATTGACAATCATTTCAATATTTTCTAGATCCACCTTGATACCTGCAACTGAAACCCAATGACTAGGCAAAACACCTTCAGTATAATTACAAAAAAAAATCATTGCTTAAGGAAATTCTTGTTTCTCATCACCTATTTAAAACTCTTTCGAGGTTATCTAATGATTTCGTAAAAATGTCTCCATAAATTGAAAAATCATCCATATACACCTCTATACAATCATCTATTATATTAACAAAAATGGTTGAGACTGCCCTTTGGAATGTGGCAAGTGCATTACAAAGTCAAAAGGGTAATACCTTATAGGCATAAGTTCCCCAACGACAAGTAAATGTCATTTTGTATTGATCTTCAAGTGATATTCTTAATTGGTTATAGCCATTGCAACCATCAAGGAAAGAAAAGTATTTATTTCCAACCAATGTGTCCAGGACTTGGTCTATGAAAGGTAGAGGGAAGTGGTATTTTAATGTGGATTTATTGATTTCTCGGTAGTCTACACATACCCTCCATTTTCCATTTTTCTTGGGAACTATAACCAAGGGTGAAACCCATTGGCTATCTGATATAGGCTAGATGAAACCTACATCTAGTCATTTTTGAAACTCCCCTTTTACAATGTCTTTTAAGGGTGGGTTCATTCATATTTGTGATTGTCGGGCTAGTGTGACATTTTCTTGTATATATATGTGATGGGTGCAAATATGTGGATGGATTCCCTACATATTAGTGTATTCCCAAATAAAAGCTTTAGAAAAATTATGCAAAACAAAAATTAATTGTTTCTATTGTAACTCATCAAGATCAAAATTAATGTTTAAGATTTTCCCAGGAAAATTTTCAATCACTTTATTGCAAGAATTAGTTACAGAGTTTATAGGAAACATAATTTGAAATAAATATGTTAAGTTATTTGTTGTGCATGTCTCTTGAAAAATCTACCCAACAAGATAATTAGAAGAAAAATGTTCAGATGATGAAGCTTGTGAAGATGATGTGGACGTAGATGTTTCAGAATTTGCTTCCTTCCCTATAAAATACGGAGGAAAATCAGGATGAGAGATAAAATGATTGAACTGATTTTCTTCTATATTTTCCTTAAGGCTTAAAGCTTATGCAATGGCTAAAATTGGTTTAATAATTTCATTATTTGTGTTTGTTTCTTCTAACCATTTTTCCTGCTCTATTTCATTAATTGATTTAGTTGGGGGGTACATTGTGTTGTTCTTTATTTCGTCTCCATTTTTAATTCTCATATCTCATGATCGATAACTAATGTAGGCAATAATTGTTGTCAACCATGATCTACCCGGGATGAGAGGATGTCCACCCAAATTGGATTTGGGTTGAAGAATAATGAATTCTGATAGGTATTTCCATGAATCCAATGAAGCAATGATATCTTCGACTATACCCTCTTGTTCAATCTTTGATCTATCTATTAGTTCAAGAACCATAGGGGTTGGTCTAAGATTAACAATGTTTAAATTTTGCATGGTTTCTAATGTCATGATGTTTATTGTTGCACCTAAATCAATAAGTGTGTTTGGGATAGAAAATTTGTTGACAAATATTGTAACCATTGGAATCTCAGGGTCAACATACTTTTGTGATATTGGTTCAGTGGATATCAAGCTTGATATTTTCCCAATCACTTGTATTATTTCAATAACTTTTCTTTTTCTTGTAGTATTCTTATTACACAATCCCCTCATCATTTTAGCATATATTGGGATTTCCTTAATGGCCTATAATAAGGGATTTTTTATGAAAACATTTTTCAATTCTTCTAAAATATCTAGTTCAGGTGAGATTTCTAGTTTTTCTTGTTTTTTTGTTAGTAATCGTTCAAGAAATGATGTTGTTTTAGAGTGTTGAATATTTTCCTATGGAGTGGTTGATTGTTTTTCTACTATTTTATTCTGATCCAACTGATTTTCATGTACCTATTCTTCAGTTATTATGGGAGATTTTTACTTATTACCTTACCCGAGTGCAAATTTACTTCCCATAATTCTATGGGAAAATCATGTAACACTATAGGAGCAATAACATAAGTGAGAAAATTGTCTACTTCAATGTTTTAGACAACTTTGTCCTTTTGATTGTTTGCATTTTCTATTGGCTGGGAAGGAATTGGTGTCGATCATGGAGATTGCTAGGTTGAAGGGAGTTGTAGAGGTTGAGATTGAGTTAATTGAGGTGGTGGTGGAAGTGATGAAAAGTGATGATGCAGGTATTGTGGATTTGATTGATATTGTTGTTGGGGATAAAATTGTTGTTTTCGTTGGGGGTAAAATTATTGTGGTTGATATTGAGGTAAATATTGTTGTTGTTGAAAATTGTAGGGTGTTCCATTACCATGTTTATTGTCTCTCCAATTTTTTTTATAAGTTTGATTATAGTTTTGTTGAGGAGGCCATGATTGAATCCATGGCATGGGAACACTCCAAGATGTTTTTGTAGGATTCTGAGTAGTAAATGTAGAAAATTGATTAGAATGATCTTGTGACATACTTGTTGGCCTTGACTTCTAGGGTCTAATTGGTGCTATGTTATAAAGTGATTCTACTTGTTCATTATCTCCTTTGAACATAATCTTCATTTAGGGTAGTGAGGAACAATCTTTTGTTGCATGGTTTTCTACACAACTTTTACAAATATGAACACTCTTTAGTGGACATTCATTTTTAGGATGCTTCCCTCTACAATCAAGGAAAAATATGGCTAAAACTACAGTTTCATATTGTTTTCATTTCTTGGAATTAAAATAATAAAATTGAGAAGTTAATGTACCCATAAGTTCATTTTTAAAATTCTCTAGAAAGTTACCAATTTCAACCTTACTACTACTCCATGTTGCAGGTTTTGTTACTTTTGAAAGGGAACCTCTCTAACGTGTTCCAGCTTTATCTTTTCCCCTAGAATACTTCCTACACAAATTATCAATTTGTTCAAATGGTAAGGATAAGATATAACCAAAAACCATGATATTAAGAATATCAGTATATTCATCACGAATTCCTTTTAAGAATATGGTATGAATAAGATCAAAATTTAAAGAACTATGCTTTGATTTTTGCAAATTGTACAAAAACAATTCTAGGTAGTCCTCTAAGTTTTCTTCTTCCAATTGTACCATCATGAAATGTCTTCTTTTGAATCATTTTTCCTATAATAGGCTTGATATTTATTAAGAAATATCTTCCTCATGGTGACCTAATGCATTATTGTAATTTCACCTAGTCCCATAAACCACTTTAATGCAGTTGCTTTTAGAGTGGCAAGAAACAATCTCAATTTGTAAGCATCATCAATATACCCATATGTTCGGCATAAAATATCATATTCAAATAAAAATGAAATGGGATATTTGGAAATCATACCATAGAAATTAGGAAGAGTGGAAGGAATGATATTTTTCATTTTTAACTCAATTCTAAATTTAGTAGGTATAATAGGAAAACCAAATGTAACCTCTTCTTCATATTCACCTATTCAGTTCCTATCACCATTTGGAGATATTTATCATTTAACTCTATCTTTTGGCATTATTTCTCCATCTCCTTCTCTTCTTGTAATTATTTTCCTTTCTTCTCCACCTCCTGGTCTTCGTTCATCTTCACCTTCTCTTCTTGGTATTCCTTCTCCTCCAATATGGGATTCCTCATTAGCCATCTTATTGTCCCAAAAGATCCAAAACTATTTACTCCAACCTTTTGGTGTTTCCTATGGATCTTCAACTTATTCAAAAGTATCTTATGTTTGAGTTTGATTTGAACTTTCTACAACATTAATTTTCCCTATATCCTTCTTAGTACCTCCAACCAAGTTAGAATCTGGGGGTTGTATGGATGTTTTGATAGGTTGTTTGATAGATGACTTATTATATAGTTTTGAAGATGATGAAGCAGGTGTTTTAGTAAGTATCTTAGTGGATGGTTGTGAATATGGTTTAGTAGGTAGTTTTATGGGGTGGGGGGGGCAGGGGTTTATTTTTCTGAGATTCCTTATTTTTCTTGAACAACTTCTTTTTCTGATTTAATGAACCTACCTTTATTTTCTCTATGATTAATCACCTTATGCATTCAAAATATGCATGACAAGGACTTGTGAATAATCACTAAAGTGAATGTGCAGATTCTTACCTCTCATCTTACCATTTTCATGCCTCCCTATCGAAATTGCACATATCAAAAACAAAAATGAAAAAAAAAATCAAACAACAAAAATTAGAAACCAAAATTGTAAGAAAGTGAAAATAAAGAAATCAAAAGAAAAACTACAATCTCAAAACTAATTCCTTTAGTGCCTCCCCAACAATGGTCCCAAATGTTGGTTTGATTTAGTGGTATGTATTCCTCAACATTTTCTATCAATATAGGTAGGTAATAATATGAGACACATGCACAATATGTGCAGAACTAATGTTTAAATTTCCTAAAGTGCCACTCACAAATAGAAATTAATTCATTTGATCACAATCACTTAGACTTGACTGTCAACTGGTAGGGACGCAGATTACAATTGAATTCTCTATGTTCTCACTTGAAAATGCACTATGTTTTAGTTAACTAATCTCTGAAATCATAGAGGGATAGTTCTGAATATGAGTGAAAAGGCTGGATGAAAATAAACTAATCTATTCAGTGCTTGAATGAAATGTGTCAATAAGAAAAGAAGAAAGTTGCAGACTTACTTTAAACTTCTAAGTATATTTATGTGATGACTGGTGGTATGGAATGGTAGATGAAAGATCATTCAAGGATCTGATTGTCTTTAAGATCAATACCTAAAATAATAATTAATCACCATAATCAGAGTAACATTGCATGTAAACTTTTTAAAATAAAACACTTAATCTACAATATATTATAACAACAAATGTGCATCTACAAGAAATTAGAATAATTATAGAAATCGATTGAAAATGAAAGTAATTCTAAAACAATTATGGAAATACAACACATACCATGGGGCCCTCCTTGAATATGTTGTTTAGAGAAAACTCAGTCTGTGTAAAAAAATTAACTCATAAATTGAATTCAAAGCTCCATTGTATTAAAACTCAACACAATTCAACAATTAAAATATATTTCTTGGATCATAATCTCGATAGTATCACTAACTTTGATATCCCTTATTATCTAGTTTTTATACATATCTCAAGGAATTTGAGTTATTTCCATGTGTATTATGTTTTACAAAACTAATTACAGGAATAACGATTAGATATTCATTTTAGCGCTTAGCATAACTTCTCCATGGTCATCTGAGTTGAATCCTTGATATTTTGTTTGGTTTAACCTTGCTCCTCGCTCCAACGCATTGAGTTCTTGATTCTATGAGAAAACCTGTAGATTCGCGGTTGATTCCACAAATTTCCTGTAACTGTCTATTCGTTTTGACTGCACATTTGACCATTGGGTTCTACATGCTATGAGAATGGAGAAATAGATAAATTACCATCTCATTATGTCCATGAAGTTCCTCCAAGTGGAAATTCTCCATTTGAACGAGTGCAAGTATGCTAACCTTCAATTCCTATAATAAATCATATCACAAGGTTAATTCCTGTAATAGCTTATCTGTAATCAATTTATTGAAAAAATAGTTCTTAATACCATTTACAAGAAAAACTAAGATTTAATCACAAAAAGATAAATTATTACCTTGTTTGTATGCATTGAACCATTAATAAGATAGAAGTGGGAAAAAATAGAGGTTTCTAAGAAAAAAANATTGAAAATGAAAGTAATTCTAAAACAATTATGGAAATACAACACATACCATGGGGCCCTCCTTGAATATGTTGTTTAGAGAAAACTCAGTCTGTGTAAAAAAATTAACTCATAAATTGAATTCAAAGCTCCATTGTATTAAAACTCAACACAATTCAACAATTAAAATATATTTCTTGGATCATAATCTCGATAGTATCACTAACTTTGATATCCCTTATTATCTAGTTTTTATACATATCTCAAGGAATTTGAGTTATTTCCATGTGTATTATGTTTTACAAAACTAATTACAGGAATAACGATTAGATATTCATTTTAGCGCTTAGCATAACTTCTCCATGGTCATCTGAGTTGAATCCTTGATATTTTGTTTGGTTTAACCTTGCTCCTCGCTCCAACGCATTGAGTTCTTGATTCTATGAGAAAACCTGTAGATTCGCGGTTGATTCCACAAATTTCCTGTAACTGTCTATTCGTTTTGACTGCACATTTGACCATTGGGTTCTACATGCTATGAGAATGGAGAAATAGATAAATTACCATCTCATTATGTCCATGAAGTTCCTCCAAGTGGAAATTCTCCATTTGAACGAGTGCAAGTATGCTAACCTTCAATTCCTATAATAAATCATATCACAAGGTTAATTCCTGTAATAGCTTATCTGTAATCAATTTATTGAAAAAATAGTTCTTAATACCATTTACAAGAAAAACTAAGATTTAATCACAAAAAGATAAATTATTACCTTGTTTGTATGCATTGAACCATTAATAAGATAGAAGTGGGAAAAAATAGAGGTTTCTAAGAAAAAAATGGGGATGAATGGGCCGGGTGAAAGGGTAAAAACTAGCACCCAACAAGTCTTGGTAGAAAATACATGTGGCATCTCATGGAACTCTATTATGGTGCTCGATTTGGACATTATGACCCCATACCAAATTTCCAACATGTCCCTGAGTGGCTTGAGGAAGCAAGTTGCAAATCGTGATAAAAATCTAACCAGGCCTTGGTGTTATCATACAAATCAGTTTGTGCAGACACATACCGATCTCCCTAGACTTGGAACCCAAGACTAGAACAAAACATGACATAATATATAACTTTTCCTAGGTTTATGTAATAAAAAATACTAGCTAGCAAGAGCTCACACCTTTCAATCGATGTTTGTCCTCTCTAGTTGCAGTTCCTAGATCCATCTTTAGACTTGTGAATGATAACCTATAAGAAGACATAAGACAACAAGACTGAAAGAAAAAATAATATATTTTTATGAAACCTATGTAAATGATCAAGGAGAAATACAATAAATATAGTCAAACATAAACAACCTTTGTGGGAAAGAAACTGTATTATTGTATTAATGATAATAAAAAGAGATTACAACCAAAGTTGCCTTGATGTTGTGAAGCTCCTTCCAACAAGCTCACTGCTCTAATACCCACAATGCATCCATGAAATCCATCACCATCAACTGACTCCTTTAGCTAAGATTGAATTCCTCAAAGCCAAATAGTTACTAACAATCCTCCAATGACAAACCAGAAGAAATGCTATCAATCATTATTCTCAATCCACTATTCACTATTTTCTATTAGCCTTTCCTCATGAGGGAAACCTCCTTTTATAGATTGAAGAGGAAAAGAGTAAGGAGGTTAGGATGAGAGTTTAACATCCCCCTAAATCAGTATTAGGGGTGATATCCAAACCAATCGGAGAACACCTCATCCTAAAGCTTCTCTTCTAGAATCTTATCGAATTTCATCATGTTATCCCCTTTAAAGTAGTGTTGTACCCTGCAGTGGAGCAACTTGACACACTTATGCACCCTGCAGTGGTGCAACATGCGAAACTTGAGGGTGCCACACCCTAAAGGGATGCAAGTTGTGAAACTCTCTTAAATAAAGGATTCAAAGGCCTTAATAACATGTTTAACCCTTTTTTCATTCTTTCATTCTACCAAAGTAAGGTTCTTCTTCATCAATGATAGCTTATGTGCTCTAGATGATAGAGGATAAGTGAACATTCTCAGCTATGAAAGAATATTGTGTAACACTCAGATGGATGAGCCGTCAGTTCCATTGGATTCATAGCATTGGGTTTCATCTAGGAGAGCCATCTAATTTAATTTCATTTCCCATAAAAGCGTTTGTTGGGGGCTCTCAAGAACTAGAGTTTTACTCAGTGAGGTACAGTGGAATTTATGAACAAGAGGTCAATTTTCAAAAACATTATGTCAGGAGATTTTGAGTATCATGGTTGCATGGCCCTTGGCCAAATAGATTTGTGGGAGATTGTAAAACTTTTTTATGGCACTCAATCTCAATTGTATGCCCCCAGAACAAATTGCCAACATGTCCCTGAATGGCTTGAGAAGGTGAGTTGCAACTTGCAATAAAAATCTAACTGGGCCTCAGATGAAATTTTTTCCAATTTCATTGGATTCATTGCATCGGGTTTCAACTAGGGGGACCCCTCTATTGTCATTCCATTCCCTGAAAAAATGTTTGGTGGAGGATCTCCAAAACCAGGATTTTTCTCATTGAGGCACAATGTAATATCTGAACAAGAGGTCGATTTTCAAGAATATTGTGTTGGGCGATTGTGGGTAGAATGGTCACATGGTCCTTAGCCAAGAATATGTGCAAAATCTTGTGGAACTTTGTTATTGCGCTCATTTTGGATTTTATTCCCCTGGACTAAATTGTCAACATGCCATTGAATGGCTTGAGGAGGTGAGTTTCAACTTGCGATAAAACTCTAACTGGACCTCGGATGGAAAAAATGCCAGCTGCATTAGATTCAAGGAACTATGTTTCATCTAGTGATACCCCTCCCATGTAATTCCATTACTCGAAAAAGTGTTTGTTGGAGGATCTTTGGAACTAGGGTTTTTCTCAGTGAGGCACAATGCAATTTTTGAAAAAGAGGTTAATTTTCAAGAACAATGTGTCAAGCGATTGTGGGTAGCACGGTCATGTGGGTCTTGGCCAAATATATGTGTGGGATATTACAAAACTCTATTGTAGTTCTCATCTTTCATTTTAGGCCCTCATACCAAATTACCAACATGTCCTTGAATGACTTGAGGAGTCAAGTTGCAACTCGTGATAAAACTCTAACTAGGCCTCGAATGGATGAACCATCAATTGCATTGGATTCATGGAAATGGGTTTCAACTTAGGGGACCCCTATGCTTTCATTTAATTACCAAAAAAATCGTTTATTGGAGGATATCTGAAACTAGGGTTTCACTCAGTGCTTATTACATAGGTTTGACAATTTAGCACCTTGTAAGGCAAGGCAAGGAAAGAAAAGGAAAGGCATGGAAAGACAAGGCAAGGAAAGACAAGGAAAGGCAAGGCAAGGAAATGCAAGGCTAGGCTAGGCTAGGCATGGAAAGATAAGACATGACATGAAAATGCTAGGAATGTTGGTCAACTGAGAGGGAGGGGGTGAATCAATTTTTAATGTTCTTAAAGAATTATGCCCATTTTATACTCATTACAGAACACTCAATGATGATCACAATAATTCAGGGAAGTAATAAATAGAATATTAAATAACAATCACACACATGAAATATACAGAGACGGATATTCCTGAGGAAACCCATAAAGGGAGAAAACCTCTTCTTCTTGATATGATAAGTAGTCCTTATTTTCTGTACATTATCGTTCTTTTGAGCACCAACTCTTTATGAGGCTACCAACTCTGTTTTGCAATATGCAACTTGCAGAGAGCACCAACTCTTTGGTTTCTCTAGCACCCACTAGAAGGAAGCACCAACTGCCTGGTTTTCATAGAACCCATTAGAAGGAAGCACCAACTCCCTATTTTTTCTGGTTGCAATCAGATGGGAGATCCAACTCCCTGTGTTCAAGAACCCACATGAACTTATAAGGAAAAAAGTCCTCCCTAGCACCTCCCTAGCACCCTGAAATATAAATCTTTGCTTCCTGAAATTTATTACAGTGACACAACATTTATCAATGGCTTACTAGTCTCATCACTATTTTTCTACACTTCTCTACTCTACCTACATCAGCGTCTTCCTGCTTGCATCTTCTTTCTCTTTCTGCTATTTTTCTCTATCTCTGTCTTTAAGTCCTTCTCCTTCTCCTCATTCTAGCATCTCTAACTCTTCAACCTCTCTTCTGCATTTTATGGTCTTTGTTATCCTTCTGCATGTCTTGTGCACCTTCTCTGTGTTATGCTCAACATCTATATGTTCTACATGATGTCTATGTGTTCTACACAACACATCTCCTCTATTGTGATACGCTTCAACTTTTTCTATTTCTCCACATGCCCTGCATGTTTTTCCTTCACTGCATGCTTAGACCTTTTGTAGGAATATCACACCCACAACTACAACTTATCTCATGTTTTCATCCCTACTCTACATCTCGTCCTCCCCTTTCGCATGCCAAAACCACACATATCATTCATTACTCTACCCATATCTAAATTCCCAAGAGAAGAATCTAAAACACCCATGAATAATCACTTTGTCCTCAGTTGCAGTCATGCTAATCATGCCTTCTCTGGCAGTGCGACCCTTCAACTCTTCTGGAGTCTTTTAGTCATTTTTGGCAGTTACCAAGAGAACCTCAACACACTCATCCCTTTGTCACCTTTTTCCCTTCTTGATAAAACCATACAACAGGCACTAGATTTTCTAGCTAAGCCCCTTCATTTTGTGTGACCACGAGCTGTGATTAGACACCTCTCAAAAAGGTGCTTCATGACATCTCTCTTCATGTATTCTCCTGTGAGTCACTCTGACTCTCCCATCTTAATATTTATGAAGTGGAGCCTGGCTTATTTCCTATTTTTCACTGAAGTGACCACTAGCTATGACCAGGGGCCTGACGTTTCACGAATTTCAAGTTGCGAGTCATTTTGACTCTCTAGATTCCTGATCTCCTAGTTGGAGCCTAGCCTTGCTATCTCCTTTCCTAACCTTCATTGATGTGACCATGGTTGTGACAAAAATCCTAACTTCTGAGCACTTCACAACTTCACACATCGGTTATTCAGCTGTGAGTTGTCTCGATTCTCCTAACTCGCAAAATCTGAAGTGGAACCTAGTGATGTGCTAGTTCCTCCCTTATTTTTCGCTGATGTGACCTTGGTTGTGACCAACGTCCAAGCGAAAGGGTTCTTCGCATTTCATGAATTCGTGAACCTCATCATGCCTAATCAAAAGTCCATGATCATCAGTTATCCAACGGTCTAGATATCACCTTCACAAATCGATATTTTGTGAGTTTCATGTTTCGAGTTTTGTCCGATCGATGGTTCATGACATTCCTTGATCAACAATTTCGATCACCTTCTTCGCACTTCGATATTTCACGTTTCACGACTTCATGCTTCACAATGTCAAAGGTTGGCTCACCTCCCTTCTTCTGATTTCAAAACTCGTGCTTGCATCAGATCAATGACCCACAATCCTTCCTTTATCAATGATTGGGATCACCTTCTACATTTTTGGATTTTGCGTTTCACGACTTCACGCTTCGCGATGTTGATGGTTGGCTCACCTCCCTTCTTCTGATTCCTGAATTAGTGAGGCACTAATATCTCGCCACGTATCTTCTCTTGATGGATGGACATGATAGATTTTCATTGTTTGGGTCTTCGCCTTTCGCAAACTCATAAGTTAACATCTCTTTTCTTCAGTCGTCTGAGCTCTGAACCCCGATTCTTCTCTCGTCAGATCGACAATCCATATCTCTCCAAGATCAATGGCCCACGTCGCTCCTCCTCCTGAGCTTTGGAGTGTTGATTACTTCTACACTTATCCTCCTTGTGGCTACACTAGATCTAACGGCCCACAATGCTCCTCGATCAATGATCGACATCCCATGTCATTCCTCCTCCTGAGCTTTATTCCTTCTGAAAACTCTCAAATTCTAAGGAATTCGGTGCACTTTGTGCTTGTGTTTCTGAGATTTGTTCCCTGTTTTCATCCTCCTTTCCTTGCAGATAACAATTCCCAATTCTTTGATTGCTTCTTTTAGATCTTTTCTATTTGTTCTTTCCATTAATGAAAAGCGCATCATTGTTGTTCCTATAAACATGCCAAAAATCACCCCCTTTGGCATTAATGGAAACCCTGAAAGGCTGCACTATTCTTCTTAGATATCGATCTCCAACTGTCGCATCTAGACATGCTATTCATCTCCCCCTTTGATATCAATGTCAAATAAAAATACTCTCCCCCTAAGCTGTTGCAGTAATTTTCGGAGGTATCAAATATTAAACCAACACATACTCCCCCTGACAGGATGGACTGTTTTAGCTTGAGAACAAGGTCACATCCAACTTCTGGCGTAGATACTCAAATGGAGCTTTTTCAAGTGGTTTAGTGAAGATATCAATGATCTGTTCTGTGGAAGATATATAATTCATCTGAACAACTATGTTTGTAACCTGCTCTTTGAGAAAATGATATTTTATTGGTATATGCTTGGTCTTTGAATGGAGAACAGGATTCTTGGAAACACTAATGGCACTTGTGTTATCACAGTGAATTGGAATGAGATCTGTGTATGATACCTTCAAATCTGCAAGATTTTGGATCATCCAGAGGACTTGTGTGCAACAAGTAGAAGCAACAATTTATTCTGCTTATGTAGTTGATAAGGATATAGAACCTTGATTCGTACTCAACCATGCTACCATAGAATCACCCAAGAAGAATGCACCTCCACTGGTGCTCTTTCTTTCATCCAGACAATTTTCCCAATCAACATCTGAATATGCAGATAACTAAAAGTTTTGAGTTCTTGGATACCAGAGACCATATGTCATTGTTCCCTTCAAATATCTGAATATCCTTTTGACAACTACTAAATGGATTTTATTGGGAGTTGATTGATATATGCCTACCATTCCAACAACTTTCATTATATTAGGATGAGATGTTGTAATGTACAAAAGACTACCTATCATTGATCAATATGTTCTTTGATCAACATCAGCTGATATATCATCTTTATTGAGCTTGCAACCAACCACCATAGGTGTACCAATAAGAGAGGATTATTCCATCTGAAACTTCTTCAACATCTCTTTCAAATACTTTTCTTGAGAGATAAGTATCCCTATAGAACTCTGATTGATTTAAGAGACCAGAAGGGTGTGACAGTTATCCTATCGTGGACATCTCAAACTCATTTTGCATTGAATTGGAAAACCATTGAACTGGAGGGTCATTAGTGCATCTAAAAATAATTCCATCTACATAAATAACGACTAGTAGAGTCATCACCTTCGGACTTAATGTATATATTATTGTCAGGTTACCTTTCTTGAACCCTTTATCCTGTGGAATTTGTCTAGTCTATAATACCGGGCTCATGGTGCATGTTTTAGGATCCATATAATGCCTTTTTGAACTTACAAACATAGTCAAGATTAGCAATGGGTGAAAAACCTTTGGTTGCTCCATATACATCTTCTTCTAGATATCAGTGAAATGATGACTTAACATCCATTTGATGATACTTTATTTTCTTGAGAGATAAATAGTCCTGCAAAACTCTGATTGATTTAAAGACCAAGAAAGTATGACATTTCTCCTATCGTGGACATCTCAAACTCAGTTTGCATAGAATTAGCAAACCATTGAACATAAGAGTCATTAGTACATCCAAAAATAATTCCATCTACATAAACCAACACAACTAGTAAGTCATCACCTTCAGACTTAATGTATATATTATTGTCAACAGTACCTTTCTTGAACCCTTTATCCTGTAAGAATTTGTCTAGTCTATAATACCAGGCTCGTGGTGCATGTTTCAGTCCATATAATGCCTTTTTGAACTTACAAACATAGTCAAGATTATATGTCAGTGAAAAACCTTTAGGTTGCTCCATATATACATCTTCTTCTAGATATCCATTAAGAAATGATGACTTAACATCCATTTGATATACTTTAAAGTTCTTATGACATGCATAGGCAAGAAACATTCTGATGGATTCCAATCTTGCCACTGGTGCAAAGGTTTCATCAAAATCTTGTCCTTCAATCTGTGCATAGCCCTTACAGACCAATCTTTCTTTGTTCCTAACAATTTGTCCTTTTTCATTCATTTTGTTCTTAAACACCCATTTGGAGCCAATTACATTCTTATCTGCAGGTATAGGAACAAGCTCCCAAGTTTTTTTTTTCTCAATCTAATCCAGTTCCTCATTCATTGCTTTTAACCAATTTACATATTTACTGGCTTCATTAAATTTCTTAGGTTCCACCATGGATATGAAGGCTATATGTGATTGCTCGGTGTCTTTGATTATCCTTCTCCTAGTTTGTACACCTTTGTCTTTTTCACCAATTATCTGACTTGTAGGATGATTCTTTTGAGTAATTCTAGAGGAAGGATTTGATGTTTTCTTCTGATTTGAATCTTCCTGAGTATTTGTATCTTCATTTGACTCGGAGTCTTCTTTTTCTGATTCTTGGACCTGTTCATATTCATCTTTAGTTGTGTCCTATGTATTAGACTCATCAATATTGCTCACCTCTCTCACTGGGACTCATTCATCAACTTTTAAATGAATGCAATCAAATAATTTATGTAGTCTTTTATTAAAGCATCTATATCCTTTACTATTGGTAGCATATCCTTAGAAGATGCCTTCATCAACCCTACAATCATACATGCCAAGGTTTTCATTATTATTCTTTATGTAACACTTACTCCCAAAGACTTTGAAATGTTTGATTGAAGCAGGTCTTCCATATCACAGTTCATAAGGTGTCTTGTCACTGTGTGGTCTGAGGTGGGATTTGTTAAGAATATGGATTGTTGTGTGTATTGCTTCTACCTAGTAGGTTTGACCAATGTTCTTATCATTCATCATTGACCTGGCCATTTGTTGAACTGTTATGTTTTACCTCTCAACTACTCCATTTTACTGTGGAGTTCTTGGGATTGTGTATTCTCTCTTGATACCATGTCTATCACATAATTACTTAAATCACTTGACATAAATTATCCTCCTTGGTCTTATCTTACTGCCTTTAACCTATTGCCTATGTGATTCTTAGTTAAAGACATAAATATTTTAAATTTCTCAAATGCTTTTTTCTTTTTCTTTGAGAAAAGAAACCCAAGTGAGTCTGGAGTAATCATCAATGATCATCATGAAGTAGTTTTCCTTCCATGTGTCTTCCTGTCTTGATGGCCCATATAAATCCATATGAACTAATTGGAGTGGTTTCTCTATTGAAGTAGAGCTCTTGGTTTTAAACTGTGTCCTGGTTAGCTTTCCTACTTGGCAGGGTTTACACAGAATCTTGTGGCTTTGATATTCTTGGAAGATCTTTTACTGCCTAAAGATTTTTGATCTTGATTAAGTGGTCAAAGTTTAGATGTCCAAATATCCTATGCCATAACCATCTTTCATCATGTTTTCTTAGATGACACTCTTCTCTATCTTCTTTTAACATATATACATTATTATTTGTCCTTATGCCTTTAGCCACCACTTGTCCTAAGTTTACAGACTTTATCTTACAATATTTGGCAGTGAACACCAGTTCACATCCTATGTCACACATTTGACTTTCACTGAGAAAATTGTGTTTCAGTCCATCTACAAGAAGAACATCCTTGGCTTTTCCTTTACCATTACTCAAACTCACCATCCCTTTACCCTTGATTTTACCTAGTTCATCATTTCCAAAGGTCACATTTCTTGTTTTTCTTTTACTTATAGACAAAAACATACCCTTGTCTCCAATCATGTGCTTGGAACATCGACTGTCTATATACCAGGGGTCTTTTTGTTTTTGAGCTGAAAGTACTAGACCACATTTTTCACTATCTTTATTTTTCCATGTGCTGGCATTTCTAGCTAAGAGTTTTATCCTTGGATCTTCTTTGTAATTCTTCAAATGGCAGTTTGTATCTTTGTGGCCGAAGTTATGACAGTTATAACATTCGAGCTCATTGTTCAATAGGTCAAATTTATTGGTGCAACTTTGTCTAATCATTGTATGTTTGGTTCTATGTTGCAATGATTGTTTATTTCTTGACCTCCTCAGTTGCATGTCTCTCAACATAATTTGACAATTTGCAATCTTATGACCAAAATTAGAGCAGTAAAAATAGTAACCATGGAAGAAGTTTTGATACTTGAGGGATGGATTTCTTCTTGGAATTTGTTTCTCCATCTTCTGATATCTTTGTTTTTTTCTATTCTGGTACTTTTTCCTTCACTTCTCCTTGGTGGTTGATTATCTTCTTTTGTTTCTGCAAATTTGTGGTTGTCAATGATTGTAGATTTGATGAACTTGATGGATTCTTTGTTGCTTGGTTGATCACTACTTGATCGTTCTTCATAACCCAAACCAGATTTAAACTTTGGATTCATTTGTTGATTCAGAATGGTGGCTAATCCTTCTAAGTCTTTAATACTTGATATATTTTGGTGATACAATGCCTTAAACTTCTCCATCTATTTTCTGGTTTTTACTATCTCTCCTTCCAAGGCTTCACATCTTTCTTTCTTCTTTGATAACTGTTGTTTCATAATGTCCTCTATTTTATTTTCCTCTTCTAACTCCAATTTTAGCAAGGCAAAGTCTTCATCAGGTTTTTTACTGTCTTTCTCGAACTGTATCAACAATTGTTTTTTCTTTTTCTTCTTAAATCTGAGTCTAGCAATTTCTTTTAGGGCACTGATCAGTTCTCCTTCAAATTCAACCATAGATTCTTCATCATTAACATCGCTTATTTTGATTTTATTATCATAATCCTCTTTGGCCATAAGAACAAATTCATTAACTTTATCTTCACAAGAAGAATCACTATCTGTGTCTCCTGAAGAGTCATCATTGCTTACACATAAACTTTTCTTTTTACCAAATCTCTTGGATTTGTACTTCTCTTCACCTTCATCATTCTGGTCCTTCTTATTGTGTGAACACTTAGATGAAATGTGACCTATCTTTCCACAGTTCAAACATTTGAAGGGAAACTTGCCTTGGTACATGACTGATCCTTTCTTTAGTCTTCTCACAAATTTTTCTTCAATTTCATCATGCTCACAATCCTCATTCTTATCTTCTTTAATGATGCTTCTCTAGAAGTGGTTTTATCTTTATCTATCCTCATTTCATAAGCATTCAGAGTTCCTAGGAGTTGTTCAATAGGCAAAACTTTTATATCATTAAGTTATTCTATAGAAGAGACCTTTGGGTTGAACCTATCTAGCAGAGATCTCAAAATTTTCTGAACTAAAGAGGCTTCCTCAATTTTTTCACCAAGTCCTTTCATTGCTTTTACTAGTTCTCCAACTCTCAGAAAGTACTTCCCAATAGTTTCATCCTCTTTCATCTTTAGCTATTCAAATTGTAATCTGTAGGTTTGAAGCTTGGCATCCTTTACCTTCTAATTACCTTCATAACTACTAATGTGTTTGTACCACATTTCTTTGGTAGATTCTAAGTGCATAACTTTTACAAATTCTTCTTCTGCAAGCCCACTCAGAATAGAATTCATAGCCTTAGCGTTGAAGCTAAATTCTATCTTGTCATCCTTAGAATATAGTACAAATGGCTTTACATAATTAGTCTCTACCACATCCCAGACATATGCACCTAAAGCCATTATGTAGCTTCTCATTCTAACTTTCCATAAGGAAAAGTTTGTTCCATTGAATAGGGGGGCCCTACTGGTTGAAGTTCCTTCATGGCTAGTCATTCTTAAGCTCTAGGATCTACCCTTAGATAAAAGGAACCTGCTCTGATACCAATTGTTGGTCAACTGAGAGGGGGNGGGGTGAACCAATTGTTACTATTCTTAAACAATTATTCCCATTTTATACTCATTACAGAACACTCAATGATGATTGCAATAATGCAGGGAAGTAAGAAATATAATATTCAACAACAATGACACACGTGAAATATATAGATACAATTATTCATGAGGAAACCCATAAAGGGAGAAACCCTCTTCTTATTGATATGATAAGTAGTCTTTATTTTTTGTGCATTATCATTCTTCTGAGAACCAACTCTTTGTGAGGCTACCACCTCTGTTTTGCAAGCTGCAACATGCTGAGAGAACCAAATCTTTGGTTTCTCTAGCACCCACTAGAAGGAAGCACCAAATCCCTGGTTTTTCTGGCTACAACCAAATGGGAGCTCCAACTCCCTGTGTTCAAGCACCCATTCGAACTTCCGAGGACAACAATCCTCCATTGCACCTCCCTACCACCCTGAAATATAAATCTTTGCTTCCTGAAATTTATTACAGTGATATAGTATTTATCAATGGCTTATGAGTCTCACCATTGTTCTGCTACACTGATCTTCTCTTCCTACATCAGTGTCTTCCTTCTTGCATATTCTTTCTCTTTCTTCTCTTTTTCTATGTCTCTTCCTCTAAGTCCTTCTCCTTCTCCTCATTCTAGTAGCTCTCACTCTTCAACTCGTCTTCTTCATTTTATGCTCTATGTTCTCCTTTTGCATGTCTTGTGCACCTTCTGTGTGTTATGTGTGACATCTATGTGTTCTACACAATGTCTGTGTGTTCTACACAACACACCTCCTCTACTATGCTACGTTTCAACTCTGTCTTCTTCTCCACATGCCTTGCATGTTTTTCCTTCACCACATGACCAAACCATTTCTAGGAATCTCACACCCACAACTACAACTTATCTCATGTTTTCATCCCTGCTCTACATCTCTTCCTTCCCTTTCGCATGCCAAAACCACACAGCTGATGTGTTACTCTACCCATCTATAAACACCCAAGAGAAGAATCTCGAACACCCAAGAACAATCACTTTGTCCTCAGTGGCAGTCATGCCAATCATGCCTTCTCTGGCATTGTGACCCTTCAATTCTTCTAGAGTCTTTCAGTCATTTCTGGCAGTTACCGAGAGAACCTCAGTGCACTCATCCCTTTGGAAACTTTTTCCCTTCTTGATAAAACTATACAATAGATGATAGATTTTCTGGCTAAGCCCCTTCATTTCGGGTGACCACGAGCTATGATCAGACGCCTCTCAAAAAGGAACTTCATGACATCACTCTTTGTGTATTCTCCTGTGAGTCACTTTGACTCTCCCATCTTCATATTTCTGAAGTGGAGCCTGGATAATTTACTATTTTTCACTGAAGTGACCACCAACTATGACCAGGGGCCCAACGTCTGCATGTTATGTGACTTCGTGTTTCACAAAGTTCAGGCTACAAGTCATTCTGAATCTCCAAAATCTCGATCTTTGAGTTGGAGCCTAGCCTTGCTAGTTCCTTTCCTAACCTTCACTGATGTGATTGTTGGCACAGGGGCAGACCCAGGTTTCAACGCTACAACAATGCACCAATAAAACCCTAACTATCGGCCCTTGCGGCAACACCTGCGAAGGAGGTGAAGTCTCACCCGAGGTAGAGGCAGGGGTGGTTGTAGGACTCAGATGTATGGAACCTTAGCTGGGACACATATCTATGATTGCAATACCTTAAAAAAGTACTTAGTTATTACAGTTCATTAGTATTCAACTTTAATTCACAACGTAGCTAAACCCTAACAACATATCATAACAATATTCAACCAGATCTAGTATGTTCAAGCATTAATCACATCTACATAGGTCAGATCTAGCATTCATCCATATTATTAAGCACGTAGCATCAAGAGATATATCTATCATTCATCTATATCAAAACATCTAAACAATTAAACACATAAACACATCAATACATTGCACAAAGAAACCATAACACAGGATATACGTGGTTCACCCCCACCCTGGGGCTACATCCACCAAATCTTCTTCTCTTTATTATCTTTTGTCAAGCATCTTACATGCACAAATATTAGAATAGTACTCTGCATAGGACAGGAGATCTATGCACACTTCTCCAGATCCTCCTTCCCTAAGTAGATATAGGCATAGAGCCTTACACAATTTGTGCACAAAGCACTACAAATGACTTGCACTTAGCTCTGCAAGTCTTAATCATCTCTTCTTGCACATAGCCAGTACTAGCACTCAACCATCGGTCACTACTTACATCGCCTAGTCTTCTATTTGTATATTACAAAATAGTCCTAAGCATGGGTAAACCCATGGGCCGACATTCCCATACCCGTTACATAGCCTAAAAACCCAAAATGGCCCTAAAAAGGGCCCGAGATCCCACGACCTCCACTTTGTCTTGCGCTCCTCCTTCAACAACATGTCGAAGTCCAAAAAATTGGTCAAACATGAACAAGGATCCTCAAAACTTGGTCAAGGGCCAACAGGCCCCCAACACTCACCTGTGACTCATCCCGAGTCACTCTAATATGGGTAGCTCTACCTCAGAAGCCTCTATCTTGGCTCGATCTGCTTTGACTTATTTTTGTGCCATGGCCTCCTGCTCAGCGAAATATTGGATAACAACTTCATTGACAGGTCCCTCTAGGCACTGTTCAGCTGCAGTGATGACTTGCTCCAATTCTACTCCTCGGCCTTCGATCTCTGAGAATAGTTGGCAAGCCTCATCCTGTATAGGTTGGATCCTCTGAGTCACTTCCATGATTTTTCTTTGAATGGTGTGGACCTGTTGTTGTGTAGTGCACTTCTCTTGGGATCGTTTCATCCTTTCAATAGTTGATAAGGGCTTCAACTACAACTGCATTGTTTTTTCTTTTTTCTTTGCCTTCTAGAGCTGTGACTTCAATGCCTTCAGTTCTAGATTCTCAGTGAGTTTCTCATAAGTCTGGGCACTATGATCACTTAGTTTCTTACATTCCATGGAAAGGGCCTTTATTCTCTCAACTGTGCTTCGAGTAGTCCCATCTCTTTGATCTCTCACATCTTGTGGGGTGTTCGGCACTGCACGGAGCTCTAAGTATGTTATTATTTGTTGTAGCTACTAGATAGATTCTACGATCTTATCTACTTGATGCTTGACATGGTCTTGTGCCTTTGTCTCTAAGATTTTCATAGAGCAGAGTTCTCTGTTGACTGCTTCTTTCACTTTGATTTTCTTTGTGAGAAACTGTTATTTTTATCGTTGAATCTGTGCTTTCTCCTGTTCAAACTTTATCTCGAGGGAAACCTTCTCCTGCTCTGGAAATCGGCGTTGTTCTACAAGTACTTATTGCACTTTTTTCAAGGCCTGGGTGGCTTGTTCTATTTCTTCTTGTGTGCGACGAAGGTGAGCTTCGATCGCATCAACTAGTCGGTGGAGTTGGGTTGGCTCATCTCCCAACTCTGGTTCTCTCAATGGAAGGGGTGCAGTGGACACTAGATGACTGGACTGAAGGGCCTGCTATACCCCTCAGAGTTCAACCTCAATTCTTTTGTACATATCCTCTTTCTTGGCTTCCTATTTCTGCAAGATTTTCTATGAGGCGTCATTTACAACTACAATGATGAAGTCAATTTCATCAACAGTGAGCATAGTCTGCATCTTGGTCAAGGTGGCTCTGGGTTTCTTTCGAGAAGAGGATTTTAGGGGAGAGACCTTGCTTCACCTTGATTTTTCTCATCTTCTTTACCATTTATCTCTTCTACTTCGTCATGACCCCCTCAGCCAGGTGATACTGAAGTAGTCTTTTCTGAGGCATTGCTTAAGTCTTGGAGTTCTTTGGTCTTCTTCCTTCTATTGGTTCTAGGTGTGTCATGTTCTTTGTGAGCGACCTCCGGGATGTCAAGTTCTTGATCATACATCTCTGCAGGGTTAGTGGGGATAAGGAAGTCTATTGACCAACCCTTAGTTATCTCATCGAGGTCCTCTTCTGTGAGCTTGTAGTATGACTGAAGCTCCTCCTTATGTTCGTTTATTCACGCAGTAATATAGATGAAGTGTCGATCTACATGGAACTTTATGAGGGGTTGGAACTGTTGTAGGGTGTTCGATGTTATGTGAGCTTTAGCTTCAATATCCCTCTTTAGCTGGAGATAGTACATATGAAAAAATACATTCGACTGCCACTATTTTCCCATGTCACTTGAGTACCAAAGCGTGGAAAAGTTTGTAGCAAGCGGCTCAAATGGCTCAATGTCTGGGAAGGTCGCACCTTCTAGCATCTCCCAAGAAAAAAATGTGATGAGGATCAGGAGCCATCTAAAGTGGAACTCGTAGCCTGATCCTGTGCTTCGCAGTAGTCTAATTCCAACTGATTAACTAGGTACTTTTCCTAGTTCTGTATGCCTTCCACCCATTTCCTTGTGAGGTCAACGACAAATCCCATGACCTGCGTGGGTTTGTTCTTCCTTACTATATTTCCTGTGATTAATTGGCATGCTAGGTGCACTATGTCATTCTTTATGGAAGAAACCTGTAGCCTCGCGTCCCCTTCTCAACATCATCGTATGTATCCTTGATCTTCTGTGCTAACACAAGATCTATGGCTTTCCCTACATAGAAGTCTCGTGTGTCAGCTCCTTGCATACTCAATTTGGTAATCCTATGGATGAGTGTCGGATCGACTGTGATATGACGGTATAGCCATAAGTATCTGCCATGGTAACATGAAAGTAGGAGCTTAACATAGGCGTTTACTTCCTGGTGCCGTCCAAAATGTGGGATTTTCATTACATTCAATAGGGTGGACTGCGTGATATTCATCATCCATCATCATCCATGGATGGTGGATTATTTTCGATTTCTTCCCCTTCGTCCTCGTCAAGTATTTATATGGGGAAAATACACTATGGTTCTTGTGTTCTCCTAAGTTGAAGTTATTGAACTTCAACATCACAATCTTGTCTTACTGCTCTCGAATTGCATGTATCCCCTTCAGTAGGTATGCAGTACCCATGGTGTATTCAAAATCTCTCGACACACTATAACGACTCACTACGCCATCCAAGGGCGAGATGTAGTCAGGTAAGATGGTTGGAATTAGCTTCGCATTTTCTAGGTCGTCTCTGTGCTTGGTTCTCTTTTTTGTGACAACTCGGGATGGTCTAGATCCATGAGTGGTTGACATAGAGGCTTGTACACCGCTAATCAAGGACACTTGAATACTTGTAGACATTACTTTCTTGGCCATGAGATCGATGAGAACTTCTTCGACGATTTTCTCTGCGGCGTTGAGCTTGTCTGGCATACATACTTAGATCGGATGAATGAATGAGTGCACAAAGCAATATAACTGGTGTCGATCTTACTAATCACAGCATGGTAGCAATGAGTTCTCTCTAATACAATTCACAAACATTTTCTTGGTACAATAGTCGACGAAATAAGTAGACAACAATGTAACGGATATTTCCAACGGACACTTTGGCAGAGGCCAATATGCGACGGCATGTGTAAAACAACTGTTAGCAGTTATGCATGGAGGGGATATATGGCTGGGAAAACCCATCTACATAATAATCGAACTTATCACATAGATAACAGGCTTACCCACCGGGGGTATGGATCCCACACTGATCCTGGACGATAAGTCCAAGGAAAAAGCATTGGTCGAAGAGATGAAAAATAAATACGATACCGACATGGGAATAAGAGGCATTATAATTAAACGAATCAACAATGTCACGATACAATTGGGCGCAAATATCTTAGCTTGCAAACTGCTACGAAAATTCCGCAAAGACAAAGTAGCGACAGGAGTCATCGCTATGGAAGCTCAGTGCGTAGAAGGCACCTTCATGAGTTGGGCGCCATACCTATCAAACTTGCTCCAAATAGACTACAAAGACGCGAAGGACACAGGTGTGGAATTTCATTACGCATGGCTGATCACTCTCATATCTTTCTTGGGATGGTGAGAACCAGAATACGTCACTTTTTCTACCACAGCACAGACAGAGGGAGCAAGATATCGCGTCTTGAGAGTTGGGCCACTAGCCAAGCAGAAGAAGGAGAACAAAATTGTTACACATTATTTTCGTCATCCCTATGACCGTTAATGATGTAAACCTGTCTGTTGCATTCAGAGGGGTTAGTGGCCTAAGTTCCCGAAGAGAGAAGGGAGAAGAACTTTTCCTGAGAAAAGAAGTTGCATTTTCCCTTGTAAAAACCCTGTAAAAAAGGAAGTTCGCAGGTTTCTATATAGGTAGGGTGCGAGAATGCCTGATTCTCGTAGGTTGCACCATAGCTAGGGTGTGAGATGTTCGCAAGTTTCTCTATAGGTAGGCTGCGAGAATGCCTACACGTGGGAAAAACAAGCGTTTTCTCGAATCTTCTAGAAGGAGAAACTTCTATGGTGAGGTGGCATCCGAATGGTTTGGATCTTACTCGCTTTCATGATTTAGTGGGATTATCCTAACCTCCTCATCTTATCCTCTTCAACTTATAAAAGGAGAGGAGTTCTCATGGAGAAAGTTAGCTATGGTTAGCTTTGGAGATTTTGGGATTAGCTTGGATTGGATTGAGTTTTGCAGATTTTTAGCTTGGCTAGATGAGCCACTTTGTCAAGATAGATTGTGAATATTATCAGATCTGTGCTCTCAGAATTCTTGGAGTGAAAGTGTGTGGGTAATAAAGGACAGTTGGAAAGGACCTTACGACATCAAGGCCATGGTTGTAATCTCTCTTTCACATTTAATATGATACAGTAATATGATTCTTTCCTATAAAGCTTG
>SNQJ01S0005374.1:115694-139578 GCA_010110895.2 Picea sitchensis | reverse complement strand
AATATGATTCTTTCCTATAAAGCTTGTTGTGTTTTATTGTATGATTCCTTGATCACATACATATGTTTATATTGAGTTTATGCTATTACTATCACTTTGGTTGGTTGTGTTCTTTTGCAGGTTCATCATTGTATGAGCGTTGGAATGGAGCTAGGATGGCGATGGTGAGAGGAAGTGACATTTAAATGGTATGTCACCCATCCCTCTTTAGTTAGTAAATTCAATATCTAAAACTTAAGGAAAGCATCATGTTCTAGTGTGTTTTGTTCTAGATCTAGGTGGATCTAGGGAGATCAGTTAGTGTCCGCACCTACAGATTAGTCCAATAATAGAAATTCTATTCGAATCATACCTACGGGAGATACAGGAATCCATCGATTGAGCATGGAGAATAACACCAGAGGCTGTCGCACAATACGGGGACATCGCTAATTTCTGGGCTAGGCGACAAGCCATGTGGATACAACCGAGGAAAGACCTGGATAAAAAATGGCTTCAAATGTGCTACTGTGTCACCAGGGGTGATATCGACATGATCATCAGCGAATGGCCTGATGAATGGAGGATCCCAACTATACCCAGAGGAGTATCGACACAAACAACAAAAGGAGGGGCTGTGTAGGCAGAGACACAACCTCCACAAATCCCAGTACCCAAGACACGAAGAATGGTCCAACCCAAGTCAACTCAGGTAGACGACGGCTCACAGTATCCAGGGACCCAAAAGGGAGGAACAGAAACCGCATAGTCGACCAATGGATGGAATAAGCCGACTGAGGGAGAACAGGAAACCACATCGAACCCCATCACACAGGAACCAGGGGGGCTAAGAGACTAGCTTCATAGGACACGGGTGTGAACAAGAAAATGAAGGCACAACGACCACAACTGAATTACACAATCACAGAGGATGATGGAGAGATGATTGTCAGGATGGCCCAAGACTACCTCATAGAATATTTTGATCATGTCGTGCACCACCAGGATGAACTGCAGAAGTAACTGACAAAAATTAGATAGCTCCTTAAGAAATTCAGGGAAGCCCAGATCACGAGTACCAGTAGAGGCACAGAGCCATCGACCACATAGGCCACAGAAAGGGTGGAGGTATAAGAACACGAACCAGTTCTTCTGATACCACATGCACATTCCATGGTCTACATAAAGCCTAGAATGCTGTGAATAGATGAAATTGTGGGACAAACACCACTGAAGGATTTTGATCATATCCAATTGGTCATGACACAAATTCCATCAAAGGAATTACACAAACTACATGTGAGCGTCGACCACGAGATGTAGGCTTGAGCACATAAAAACTTAATCGAGCTACAACAAGCAACAAAGAAGTGGGAAGTGTTGGAAACAGTTTGCGCATAGGCTAAATCCGAAACCAAGGAGGAGAAAGAATGAAAAAATGAGCTGGAACGCAGAGTGGAAGAATTTTTTGGGAAACTTCCAACTACTGCGCAAGGAAATGAACTCCCAAACACAGAGAAGATCGACCAGACTGCACAGGCAATTGATCAGTATCAAAAGGAGATTGAGACTCTCCGCGAATAGATTAGATCGAAAACTCCACCACCAGTGAAGTAGAAAAGGAAGCAAGAAGCAGTAATGAAGTTGCAACAGTTGGAAAAACAAGTCAGAATGGCAGCCAACTTGCTGGATAAAGAAACACAACTTTGGACAAGGCTGGAAGAGGATCCACATGTCCAACACTAGGGTAAGGAGGAGGAGAGGATCAATGCAATGATCCAAAAACTCAAGCAACGACAGAATACCATACCAATCCCCGAACGAGTCAAGGGAATGAAAGAGATGAAGAATATATAGGAATAAATTATCACTGCACAAACACAGAAATAGGAGTGTGAGGCTCAAATAGAACCATTGCAGAAATGAGTAGCAGAAGTACTTGCACAGATAGAAGAAGCTAGAAACCAGACAGCATAGACTCAGCTAGAATGCGCAGGAATTATGAGCGAGGAAGTGGCAACTCAGACAGTCAACACCATCAAGGAGAGAACCGCGCATGCACTAACAAAAGCAACAAAGTTGCAGGAACAGTTCCAGACGATCACCAAGGAGATCGAGGAAGCACAAAGCAACTAGGTGACTCGAGACGAGTCACATGTCAGTGTTGGGGGCATGTTGGCACCATGCCGAAGAGGAAAGAAGAATTAGCATGGGAAAGAAAGCATGAATAAATATGAAGTAACAACTGACAGAAGATAAACATGTGCACATGAAAGAAAGTGTGCATAAAGGAAAGTGACTACTGGAGGAGGAGCAACACGCATATGGGAGAAAGTCCTAACATAAGAAGGGTTAGGGTTTTTGTAATATTCTAAAAGAGGTTGAAGAGCCCGAAATGTATAAATATAGATACAAATGTACCATATAGAAGAGTTCGTTAGTAGTTTTGAGTGATATTATGTAATGTTCTGAAGCAGTACGAATTGACTTGTAAGATGTTGAGAAAAGGAGACCCAAGGAAGGGTGGATCTAAGGATTATACCACAGTTCATGGAGCCTGGTGTGATCTAGTTCGCCTCGCATATATCTTACCCACTTTTGTAGAGAATTGTAAGAACGACGCACCAAAAATGCAGAACTATTATAATACAAGAGACAAGAGACAAATCTTTGTGGATGTATCCCAGGAGGGGGTGAACCACAGTAACTCTCATGTAATGTGTTAAATGTATGCATGATTCTTCTTTCTTTCATCAATTGATGGTTAAACTTGATTTATGAATTAATACTTGGTTATGAATCTACTTATAGTTAACTGTAATCAACCTATGGGATATTTGTACACGAATCCAAGGAATAAGTACTCTCCCTTATGGCTCATGGAATCTGACTCTATTCAAGGAAACCTTATCCCATGCTCTGTCCTAGGCTATAAACACCTGAGTCTTACATCCACCCATTTAAAGCTATCTCGGGTGAGACTATGCAACACTTTCTGGTGTTGTGTTGCCTTCTGGTTTACCAGGAAGGCTGATAGTTTTAGAGGCTTTGTTGGAACCCTAAGTGACATGAACCATGGTTCAATAACTCAGACAACCCCTGAAGGGAAGAAGTAACCAACAAGTGGTTATGTTGTCGTGTTAAAAGGAACAAGAAAGGACTGAGTAAATGAGATGGAATGGATAAAGAACCGAAGGAAGAGCAATGAACCATTCAAATGGGATGTTGAGACCTTGGAACCCCACGAGAGAAGAAATTGAGGGCTGGTTGAGAACCACAAAGCTAGAGTTTTCACAAAAATACAATAGAAACCCCAGGATCACACCGCATAAATGCCTGGATAAATACGTATTTATGGATCTACACGAAGTTTTGTTTCTGTGATTTTCCACATCTACTACAAGAGTGGATCTTAAGGTTAAAGGATACCCACTCGATGAACTGGATTCGACAGCTATATTAGACTCCAGTATAGATCCAATAGCTACAACAGGCGAACAAAAAATTCACCCACGCAGTCGACTTTTGGCTTGATAGTATTGTGGCAGGATTTATCACAGAATTCATGGTAGACACATCAAATTCATACAACGCAGTCGAGCAAGAGTTCCTATGAGGACCTAGAGGAAGGTACATCCAATCACTATATACTTCTATCAATATACTACTGTATAAAAAAGGTGTGATCACAATGGAATTAGACAGCTAGACTTCCATGCATGCATGGGGGAAGGGGGGAAGCACTGGTAGAGAAAGGAGCAATGGAAGGAGGGCAGGATACAGAGAAGAAGAAGGAGGAACCCTTGGACCTAATCTTCATGGATGATGACCAACTCAAGTGGATCTTGGCAGCATCAGGAACGACACATAGTGGAGTACCCTACCAATATAAGGTGAATACCAAGAAGAGAGTCGTAGCCAAGAGGGAGGGCTTGGCTAGCGATGAGGAAGAGGTAGAGGATCTCCAAGTTGTGTAGCAGATTGAGGAAATCTTGTGCGCCGCATATGATAGGAAAACAAGAGGCCCAAGAATAGGAGGAGAAGAAAACCATTCCTTCAATATTAATGTCAGTGTGGAACCCATAAACCCATGTGCGACCAATACACTAAAAAGAACACCACCATTTAGACAACCAAAGTTCGAAGGAAATCTGACAGCAGGAAGTACATCGACACAAAGGGAAACAACTGGAGGAGCCAGTTCAGGAAACCTTAGTCAACTATCTACACTACATGGAAGAGGGAGTAGCTCAATATTTGGAATGGAAGGACACGACCCTACTATTAGATTACTAAAGTTTTGAGGAGAAGTAGCAAAAGACCCTGAGAAACATCTGTTCATTTACGCAAAGATATGGGAAGCAAAGTAGATCATTGATGAAGACATTAAACTCACCCAGCTAGCGATCACGCTAAGGGACCGCGCACTAGACTAGTACATGATTCTAGACACAAACAATGTTCCTAGAATGACAAGGACACTAGACGACATTAAGAAACTACTAATCAATGAGTTCCAGAAGCTGAGCTCAGAGGATCAATACATGAATGAGATGATCGAAATACAACAAAAACTAGGAGAATTGGTATGGGAGATTAATCAAAGATTCAAGCGATTGAAAGGAAATTTAAAATACCTTATGACAAACATGCATCATCAGCAACTATTTTTCAACTCACTACTCCCACACTTAAAATATCCGTTATGACAATAGAAGTTTCAGACACAGGCAAAGGCTCTGCAGGAAACCCTGTAATTGGAAGAGAATCAGTACAAGTAGAAGGACCCGACTATCGAAGAACTGAAGGAGGACCTAAAGAACTTAACATTTCAGCTGAACTAGAATAAAAACAAGGACAAACGAGAAGCATTTTTGTGCACTACCTACAAAATGGAAGGACACCATAAGAATGAATGCCCAACATTCGCACAGTATATGGCAATAGGAATACCAAATCCACTACCATGGGGAGGATTATGGTGTGAAATATGTAAGAAACCGGGTCATGACCCTTACCACTGCATGATGATGTAGAAATACCAAATAGTCCCCAAGACCTCATATTGCACCTTTTGCAAGTCAGTAGGCCATGACGACAAAGATTGCAGAACTATGGAGATGATGTGGGAAAGAACATCACACGCATACAGGGTATAGGTAGAAATGATGAATGGGAAGGCAACACCATAGTTCAATCAAGCCCCAACACCATACAACATGGCGCAGCAGTAGTATAATACTGTGTCATAACCTTACAATAACACACATCCGCAGTACAACCCAGCACAACCCTAGTACAATTCCATGCAGTATAATCAGGGACCATAGTACAACCCACCGTGAGGTGACCACGCAAATTATAGAGGAGAAGGACGAGCCAGAGGAGGTTTCGGACACAGCAGAGGACCTGCCACATGTCACAGTTACCAGCAACCAGGACATTATGCACGAGAGTGTCCACTACCACCAGTGACTTGTATGTATTGTCATGCATTGGACCACGATACAGATGATTGTTCGACATTACTTGGAAAACTCCAGGAAAAAAGGAACCAAAATAACCAGAACGTTCAGTGGATTTCAACCGAAGCAAGGGATGATGGTCGAAACATCAATATAGTCACTCGAGGAGGAACAAAAATAGGGAACGACATAGTTCGACAGGAACCAGTGTAGAACCAATGGATAAAGAAGAACACTGACCCCAAGAAGCAGTTCGACACGCATAAGGAGAACGAGATTTTTACAGAAGCCCGATAAGAATTCCAGAAGGAGAACATTGTGTCGACCACACAACAGAGCATAGAAGATCCGGAATACGAAATGTCGCCATCAATGGACCATACCAACCAAATACGACTCGAGGAATAAGTAAGTACGATCAAAGACTTTTTTCACTCATGCATCAAAATGTTGAATGATCCTTCATCTGTCAAGATATTACAAAACATCCTACAAAAATGTAGCGGGGAGACGAAACAGAATCCAGAATTGAAAATTTTCAACCACCTGCACACAAGAAGAAGAAATAGCAGGGAATTTAGATTAAATGCCAACATTAGGGATTTCAATATGGGAGATATTATACTAGATCTAGGATGTGAAGTAAATGTACTACCAAAAGCTACATGGAATTGCATGGGAGAACCTACACTGGGATATTCAATCGTTCAATTAAAACTAGCGACTCAACATAGATTCCTACCAGTAGGTAGACTGAAAGGAGTGAGGGTATACCTGGATGGGGTGCACACTAGGGCAGACTTTGAATTCATAGAAATAGTAGATGGCACAACACCCTACCCGGCGTTACTTGGTCTGGATTGGGTGTTCGACAACCAGGCCATAATTAACTTAAAAACCCAAAACATGACATTTGAGTTAGGGCACTACAGGGTCATAGCCCCACTCGACCCATCAGAAGGTGAGAGGTTCATAGAACCCACTTGCCTGGATTTAGAAGAGATCAACCAAATGTACAGAACAATTGTGCGCGATGCAGATTACATAAACCCAACTGCAGATGGAGTACTCAGTTGGTGAAGCATTATTTCTTGCACAAAAGACTCAGACACTAGGTTAGAAAATGGGAAGCAAAGACTACACAAAGTATCTACGAGAAGGTGTGCCAAAATAGATTATGCAGTAAGCTAGATTGGCACAGAAATCGGAGAACCACCCAGCTTTCACGAGCTAAATGATTTGGAAACTTTCTTGACACAATATGAAGACGAGGTACTAGAAAACCAGAGATTGCTAGCACTGGATTTAGCATTTAATTCTACACCCTCCAAATGGTGGGGTGCACAGAAAGAAACTATCACAGATTGGTACCAATGTAAGTGATTACTGCGCATAGAGTTTGGAGCAGAAAAGACCTATAACAAACAACATAAATATGACGGACTAGGCATACCAACAGAACACTTGGAGGCATGTCAAACACTGTGGAAAATGATGCCACTGGAGGAATGGTCTCACCACTTCATTCATACTTTAGAGGGCATACCAACGAATTGGTATACGGACCAGGAAATGCGTAAAGGAACCAATACATGGGTAACACTCTAACAGAACTTTACAATCACTTTCTCATTCGACCATGAGAAACCCAACATAGATGCAGCCCTGAAATGGATTAGAAACTTCATATTCATCGAAGAACCGGAAGTAGAAACTATCACAGAGGTACAACAACGAAATAAGAAAACAGTTAATAATCTACTTTCATTCTACCATGTACAGGAGGAAGCTCTGGATGAAGACGATCCACGTGATATTTAGATCAAAGAAGTCGAAGGTGAGAGAGATGTGGAAGGACCACCCTTAGAGTCATATGTCATCTCTACTCCAATCAAGGTAAAGAAGGTTAACACAGGGACCGTCGAGCGGCCAAATATGGTCAACATTGGAGACTACTAGGATGAACAGACACTAGAAAGCATCACAGAATAGTTGGGAAAATAAAGCAACCTCTTTCCCACAACCTTTACAGAGATGAAAGGCATAACAGGAGAATTGGGAGAAATGAATATACCACTAAGACATGATGCGAGACCCATTAAACAATGACCATATAGATTGAATCCCATATATAAACAAAAATTTAAAGATGATATTGACAGGATGCTCGAGGCCGACATCATCGAACCAGTTGAAGAATAAGAATGGATAAGTCTGATGGTAGTACAGGACAAGAAACAGGGAAGAGGGATCAGAATATGCGTTGACTTGAGGAAGTTGAACGATGGATTCCTAAATGACCCATTCCCCATGTTGTTCATGGACGAAGTACTCGAGAACGTAGGAGGCCACGAAGCCTACTCATGTATCGATGGATTATCAGGATATCATCATATTAAGATAGCATAGGAAGATAGACACAAGACCACGTTTGCAACAAAATGGGGATCTTATCAGTATACATTCGTGTCATTCGGACTGAAGAATGCTACGAAAATATTTTCTAGAGTGGTCATCACATCGTTTAAGGAGTTCATCCATCAATTCCTTGAAGTATACCTGGATGATTGGACGTTATATAGCCTATTAAAAAATCATGTGGAAGTGTTATGACTGATGTTAGAATGATGCAAACAGTGCTAGATATCACTAAATATCAAGAAATTCATATTTGGGGCATCGTTTGGGATACTATTGGGACACATAGTATGCAAACAGGGTTTGCTAGTGGATCCGACCAAAATCCCAGTCATTGTTAACCTAACAGCGCCAAAAATAGTCCGCCAACTTAGATCAATGTTAGGACATATGGGATATTACAGGAAATTCATCAAAGGCTACGCACAGATTACAACAACAATGGAAAAAATGTTAAGCAAGGATACAAAGTATCAATGGAACGATGAACGCCAACACGGTTTGGATACCCTAAGGAGAAGATGGTCACTGCACCAATATTGGTATTTCCATATTGGGAGAAGACATTCCATGTACATGTAGATGCATCGGCGATCGCACTCAGAGCTATCTTGGCGCAACCAAGCACATGAGACTTGGACCACCCGATAGCATTTGAAAGTAGAAAATTATCATATTCATAATAGAATTATAACACGACAGAAAGAGAAGGCCTAGCTATGGTTTATGCACTACAATATTACAGACATTACAAACATTACAGATCACTCAGCTCTGAAATACTTAGTCAAGAAGCTAGTGTTGGGGGGGAGAATCCATCGATGGTTATTACTATTTCAAGAATTTCATTTTGAGGTAATAGTTAAACTAGGAAAACTGAATGCAGGGCCTGACCACTTATTGAGGGTCACAAAGAGAGAGGAACCAATGAATTTAGAAGACAACTTTTGCATATGCACATCTATTCTCAGTACATATTGTTGATGATCACTTCGCAGAGATCATCCAGTACTTAAGCAAAGGTACTGCGCCACAAGAATATACCACTGCGTAGAAGAAGAACCTGGTATTTTGCATAGCTGACTATCAATAGATCACATGACATCTATAAAATATGGGCATAGATAGCATCTTACGAAGATACATACTATCCCACGAACGACCAAGAATTTTAGGAGAAGCCCATGAGGGAATAGCAGGAGGACATTATACCGGAAAAGCTACCACACAGAAGGTGTTATGCGCAAGACTATGGTGCCTAGCGATCCACAAATACTCGAAAGAATACTGTCAGCAATGTGACATCTGTCAAAGGGTAGGAAAACCCAATAGAAGGGACAATATGCCACTATGACCACAAGTGACACTTCAGGCATTCGAAAAATGGGCGATAGACTTCGTGGGACCTATTAACCGACTAGCCAAAAGAACCAGGGCAAGATACATTATCACCACGACGGAATACCTAACAAGATGGGCAGAAGTCGTGCAAGTAAAATATTGCAGCGTAGAGACAACTGCACACTTTATGTTTGAATAGGTAATTACTATATTTGGGTGCCCAAGAATTTTTATGAGCGACCAAGGAATGCACTTCATAAACAACACCATCCAATTGATGCTGGAAGAGTTTGAATTTCATCACCATAAAAGCACACCATATCATCCACAAGAAAATGGCATGGTAGAATCCTTCAAGAAAATCCTAGAAAATTCCTTGACAAAGATATGCAACGTCAACAGAGATGATTGGGATATCAAAGTACCATCAATATTATGGGCATATAAAACCACATGTAAAAAGATGAATGGCCAAAAACCATTCAAACTAGTCTATGGTCAAGAAGCATTAATGACCTTAGAATGTTTAATACCCAACCTACGTATAACATCCATTACACAAATGATAGAACGAGGCACAATACAGGAAAGACTGAATCAGTTACTCTCAATGGAGGAAGACTGAATCTTGGCAGGTTTCCATCAACAAGTATAGAAAGCAAGAGACAAATCTTGGCATGACCGCCACATCAAGAGGAAGACGTTCAAGGAAGGAGATCTAGTATTAATCTACGATAGTAAAGCATTACAGCACCCATGAAAGATGAGAATGAATTGGCTAGGACCATACGAGGTAAAAACTATCACAGATGGAGGAGCTATATAGTTAAGAGATATAGCGGGCACATGCCTCAAAGGAATGGTGAATGGGAGTCGGCTGAAGCTGTATAAGGATAGTCGACCACCCACCGCGTAGTTAAAAAAAAAAAAAGGCATCATGGACAATCCGCATATAAAACATGAATCCAGCAAGGGAAAATATAATGACCATATCGAAAAAGGAAACACGTGGGAAAGACCGGAACAAGTAGGCTAACAGGACAACAAAAAGAAGAGTTAAAGAAAGGCAAGGACAGAAGGGATGCCACATTAAACGTGCCAACTAGAGATGATAGAGAAGGCATAATGGAAAGTACGAAATACCGCAGATGCATTCAAACTATAGTTATGGTGCATTAATCACACAAGGGAGAAAAAATTCCTCGACAAGCTTCATGGCGAGCCCATAAAAGACACGAGCACAAAAATAATTAGTCTATTCGCGGACGAAGAACAGGAGAAGAGAAATAGCAGCAAGAACGAATAGAGTGAAACCACAAAGCTTACCAAAGCCATTTAAATCCCACAAATGTTCGACAGACACCATTATGGAACCACCGAAGCTCATAAAACCAGGCCATATAGCCAGATCAACCAAGGCTCAGACAAGGTCACAAGGACCACTGGAAGAAAACGAACAGCAACCCCAAGAAATCGTCGATATTGACGAAATCCTGTCACCATAGGAAATTCCAGTAGAGTCTACACCCATACTTGAAGAGGCCCTAAAACCACAAACAGAGGCCATGGAACAGGATACACCAGTAGGAGTGCATGAGACCCAACACAAGGAAGAAGAAACCCACCAGGAAATACCAAAAAATAACATCGAAGAAGCCATAGGAGCCACTAGAAGTGCACAAAACCTAGACGCAACAGTGCAACCAGACGCCCCACAAGGACCCATCCCAGATTCTTTTCAGCTGAGGCAACGGGGGAAATGGCCACGACTTGGGAAGAATGGATGGCGAAGGAGAAACCGGAAGCTGTTGGAACCTCAAACCAACCATGACGGCAGGAGGTCCGAATTCAGATACCAAGCTCACCTTGAAAGAAACCAGCCACAAAGATTGTGCTACCTCGCATACTAGAGGGAGTATAGGTGGACCCACAACTATTAGGTCACATTGGGAAGCTTAAGTTTTTCTACCATGACATAGGAGATGACATTAAATATCCAAATCTTGCACCACAGGTTTTTATGCAGAAAATAGTCATGAACCAACTTAGAGAATCCATCACTCAGCCACACCAGTGGGCCACTGGACTGGACAGAACAAGAATTATAGGGTTGTTGAAGATACCACACTTTGGCAGAGGCCAATATGTGACAGCATGCATAAAACAACTATTAGTAGTTACTCATGGAAGGGATATATGGATATACAAACTCGTCCACATAACAGTCAAACTTATCATGTAGATAACAGGCTTACCCATCGGGGGTATGGATCTCGCACTGATGCTGGATGATAATTCCAAGGAAAAATCATTGGCTGAAGAGATGAAAAAGAAATACGGCACCAACAGGGGAACACGAGGAATTATAATTAAATGGATCAACAATGTCGCGACATAATTGGGCGCAAATATCTTATCCTACAAACTACTACGAAAATGTCGCAAAGCTGAAGTACGAACAGGTTTCATCGATGTGGCAGCTTAGTGTGCAGAAGGAACCTTCATGAGTTGGGCACCATACCTATCAAACTTGTTCCAAATAGACTATAAATATGTGCAGGACATAGGTACAGAATTTCATTATGCATGGATGATCACTCTCATATCTTTCATGGGATGGCGAGAACTAGAATACGTCGTCTTTTCTACCACACCATAGCCAGGGGGAGAAAGATATCGCATCCTGAGAGATGGGCCACTAGACAAGAAGAAGAAGGAGAACATAATTGTATTCGAAGGATACCTATGGGAGATATAGGAAGCCATCAACTGAGCATGGATAATAACACCAGAGGCTGTCACCCAATATGGGGACATCACTAATTTTTGGGCTAGGTGACAAACCATGTGGATACAACTGAGGAAAGACCCGAATAAACAATGGCTACATATGTGCTACTGTGTCACCGAGGGTGATATCAACATTATCATCAGTGAATGGCCTGATGAATGGAGGATCCCAACTATACCCAGAGGAGTACCGGCACAAACAACAGAAGGAGGGGCTACGCAAGCGAAGACACAACCTCCACAAATCCTAGTACCCAAGAGACGAAGAACGGGCCAACCCAAGTCAACTCAGAGAGACGATGACTCACAATAGCCAGGGACCCAGAAGGGAGGAAAAAAAACCACCCAATTGACCAATGGACAGAAGAAACTGGCTGAAGGAGCACAGGAAATGGCACTGAATCCCATCACATAGGAACCAGGGGGGGCTAAGAGACTACTGACACAATACACAGGTGTGCACAATAAGATGAAGGCACAATGACCACCACCTAATTACACAATCATGAAGGATGACGGAGAGATGATTGCGAGGATGGTCCAAGACTGCCTCGCAGAATATTTCGATCATGGCGTGCACCACCGAGATGAAATGAAGAAGGAACTGACAGAAATGGGCCAGCTCCTTAAGAAATTTGGGGAAGCCCAGAAAACAAGTACCAGCAGAGGCACAGAGCCATCGAACGCACATGCCACAAAAATGGTGGAGGTAGAAGAACACGACAGAGTTCTTCCGATACCACATGCACATTCCATGGTCTACATAAAGCCTAGCATGCTACGAATGGATGAAATTGTGGGAGACACACCATTGAAGGATTTGTATCATATCCAATTGGTATTGACATGGATGCCATCAAAGGCATTACACAAACTACAGGTGAGCATCGAACACGAGATGCAGGCTTGAGCACATAAAAACTTAGTCGAGCTACAACGAGCAACAAAGAAGCAGGAAGTGCTAGAAACAGTTTGCACACAGGCTCAATCGGAAACCAAGGAGGAGAACGAACACAAAAATGAGCTAGAACGTAGTGTGGAAGAATTTTTCAGGAAACTTCCAACTACTGTGCAAGGAAATTAACTCCCAGCCAGAGAGAAGATCGACCAGATTACGCAGGCAATTGATCAATATCAAAAGGAGATTGAGACTCTCCACAGACAGATTAGACCGACAAATCCACCACTAGTGAAGGAGAAAAGGAAGAAGGAAGTAGCAATGCAGTTGCAGGAGTTGGAAAAACAAGTCAACACGATAGCCAAATTGCTGGATAAAGAAATGCAATTTTGGACAAGGGTGGAAAAGGATCCGCAAGTCCAACACTGGGACAAGGAGGAGGAAAGGATCAATGCAATAATCCAAGAACTCAAGCAATGACAAAATATGATACCAATCCCAGAATGAGTCAATGGAATGCAAGAGCTGAAGAATATACAGGCATAACTTATCACTGCGCAAACACAGAAACATGAGCGTTAGGCTCAAATAGAACCGTTGCAAGAATGGGTAGCAGAAGTACTTGCGCAGATAGAAGAAGCCAGAAACTAGATAGCACAGGCTCAGCTAGAATGCACAGGACTTATGAGCGAGGAAGTGGCACCTCAAACATTCGACACCATCAAGGAGAGAAATGCGCAGGAACTGACAAAAGCAACAAAGTTACAGGAACAGTTCCATACAATCACCAAGGAGATCGAGGAAGCACAAAGAAAATAGGTGACTCGGTAAAAGCCACATGCTAGTGTTGGGGGCATGTTGGCACCAGGCCGAAGAGGAAATAAGAATGATCGTGGGAAAGAAAGTGTGCAGAAAATTGAAGTAACAACTGGTAGAAGAGCATCACGCATGCATGCAAGAAAACATTCACAAAAGAAAGTGACAGCTGGAGGAGGAGAAACACGTGTATGGGAAAAATACCTAACATAATAAGGGTTAGGGTTTGTTGGCGTCAAAAGTCACTCCTGGATTGCAGCAGGAGAAGAGCCCGACACCCATCAGTTTATGTCACGATTTTTTTATCAAGGGTGATCGAAAGAGAGCAGACTCAAAATGATATCATTTTAACTTAGAATCTTGGACCGAACTATGTATGAATAGGCTAGGTCTTAGTCTAACTTTAGTCAATAGGTTGTAGTAAGGGTAAGCAGTAGGAAGACATTAATGAGAAAATGTAGAGGTCGACCAAAGACGTCAGGCCTTTCAAAAACCCAAGGATGAATGATTTAAACATGAGAACTCCTAGAATTTAAATCACACGGAAACTAAGGAATATCACAACATTACAACAAATAATTTATCATAACACAGTCACAATGGTTCATGTGAATCTGTCGATCATGAACTCCTTAGCATCAGAAGGAAAATAGAGTAAATAAGAAAGTTGACTTCCATTTAAACAAGAAATCTTGGATGTACATACATGATCAGAGAAACCAGTGCTTCATCAAAACCATACAACAAGGAGCTTAGCTCTACCAACGATCCTTACAAAATATGAAAATTGAGTCTATATACTTAGAGAAATTCACCTCCTTGACCCCAGGAGGGTATTTGAGCTACCTCATTTAAGGCTTTACATGCGCACGATCTTCCTTCAGACTGTACATGCAACTTCTTGTCTAACACTGCTTCAGACGACATGGCTTAGACTGCAAGTTGTGGAGCATGGTGTGATCTAGTTCACCTCACATAGATCTTACCTAGTTTTGTGGAGAATTGTAAGCGCGAGGCGCCAGAAATGTAGAACTATTATAATACAAGAGCCAAGAGCCAAATATTTGTGGACATAGCCCAGGAGGGGGTGAACCATGGTAACTCTCATGTAATGTGTTAAATGTATGCATGATTATTATTTCTTTTAGAAATTGATGGTTAAACTTGATTGATGAATTAATACTTGGTTATGAATCTACTTATAGTTAGCTGTAATTAACTTGTGGGATATTCGTACGCGAATCCAAGGAATAAGTACTCTCGCTTACGGCTCACAGCATCTAACTCTATCCGAGGAACCCCTATCCCATGCTTTGTCCTAGGCTATAAACACCTGAGTCTTATAGCCACCCATTTAAAGCTATCTTGGGTGAGACTGCGCAACACTTTCAGGCATTGTGTTGCCTTCTGGTTTACCGGGAGGGCCGATAGTTTGAGAGGCTTTGTTGGAACCCCAAGTGACATGAACGTTGGGTCAATAACTTAGACAACCCTCAAAGGGAATAAATAACCAACAACAGTTTGTGCACAAAGTACTACAGATGACTTGCACTTAGCTCTACAAGTCTTAATCATGTCTTCTTGCACATAGCCAGTACTAGCACTCAACCATCGGTCACTACTTACATTGCCTAGTCTCCTATTTATACATTAAAACATATGTCTGAGCATGGGTAAAACCATGGGCATACATTCCCATACCCATTACATATCCCAAAAACTCAAAAAGGCCCTAAAAAGGGGTTGAGATCCCGCGACCTCCGCTTTGTCTTGCGCTCCTCCTTCGACAGCCTGTCGAAGTCCCAAAAATAGGTCAAACATAACCAAGGATCCTCAAAAATTGATCAAGGGCCAATAGTAACCATGGATTTTACCACAGGCCTAACTTTCAATCACTTCGGGACTTCACACATCGGATATTCAGCTGTGAGTTGCCTCGATTCTCCCAACTCGCAAAATCCGAAGTGAAGCCTAGAGACGTGTTAGCTCCTCCCTTATTTTCCATTGATGTGACCTTGGATATGACTAGGGGCCAAGCAAAAGGGTTCTTCACATTTCACAAACTCTTTAAGTTCACCGTGCCTGATCAACGGTCCATGATCCTCAATGATTCGACAGTCCAAATCTCACCTTCGTGAATCGAGATTTCACGAGTTTCATGTTTTGAGTTTTGTCCAATCGACGACTCATGACATTCCTCGATAAAAAGTTGCAATCACCTTCTTCGCACTTCGATATTTCGTGTTTCTTGACTTTTCCCTTTGCAATGTCGAAGGTTGGTTCACCTCCCTTCTTCCAATTTCTGAACTCGCACTTGCATCAGATCAACACCCCACAATCCTTCCTCTATCAACGACTGTGATCACCTTCTTCATTTCTGGATTTCACATTTCGCGACTTCATGCTTCATGATGTCGAAGGTTGGCTCACCTCCCTTATTCTAATTCCCGAATTAATGAGGTGCTAATATCTCACCATGTGTCCTCTCTTGATGGATGGCCATGATATATTTTCGTTGTTTGGGTCTTCGCCTTTCTCAAACTCATAAGTTAACATCTCCTTTCTTCAATCATCTGAGCTCTGAACCTCGATTCTTCTCTCTTCAAATTGATGGTCCAGATCTCTCTGAGATCAATGGCCCACGTCACTCCTCCTCTTGAGCTTTGGATTGTTGATTACTTCTGTGCTTATTCTCCTTACGACTACACTAGATCTAACGACCCATAGTTCTCCTTGATCCACGATCGACAACCCATGTCACTACTCCTCCTGATATTTATTCCTTCTGCAAACTCTCAGATTCTAAGGAATCTTGCACACTCTGTGCTCGTGTTCCTGAGCATTGTTCCCTCTGCTCGTCCTCCTAATCTTGTAGACAACAATTCCAAATGCTTCGATTGCTGCTTTCAGATCTTTTATATTTGTTCTTGCCATCAATGACAAGCACATCATTGTTGTTCCTGAAAAACATGCCAACAAGGAAATACAAGGAAATCCAAGCCAACCCAAGCCAATCCAAGACAAGGAAAGGAAATAAAGACATGGAAAGAAAGACAAGGCAAGGCATGGAAATACAAGGAAAGGAAAGACAAGGCAAGGCAAGGAAAAGAAAGCAAAGGCAAGGCAAGGCAAGGAAAGGCTAGGAGAGCAAGGAAATGAAAGGTAAGGCAAGGTAAGGCTAGGAAATAAATGAAAGGAAAGGAAACACACGGTAAGACAAGTAAAACCAAGGAAAGGGAAGGAAAGGCAAGCCAATATAAGGCAAGACAAGGTATAGAAAGGAAAGGAAATTCTATAAAAGAAATGGAAAGTCAAGGCTAGACATGGCAAGGCAAGTCAAATCAAGGCAAGGCAAGGAAACACATGGATAGGAAAGGTGAGGCAAGGAGAAGCAAGTGAGGCAAGGAAAGGAAAGGAAAGGAAATGAAATCCAAGCTAATACAAGGTGAGGAAAGGCAAGGAAAGGCTATATATAGTTCCCTAAAAATAAAAATGAACCACAAAATACAAGAATACCATAACAACCATAAAATGAAGCCAAAATTTCAATCATTCATAAATCTGAAATATTTTTTCAATTATTCCTTTTACACATTTGTTCAATGGAAAGTCAAATCAAGGCAAGAAAATTCAAGCAAGGAAAGGCAAGACAAGGCAAGGTAAGGAAAGACAAGGAAAGGAAAGGAAAGGCAAGGACAAGTAAAGGAAAGGCAAGGCAAGGCATGGAAAGACAAGAAAATTCAAGTAAGGACATGGGAAGGCAAGGAAAGGAAAGGAAAGGAAACACATGGAAAGACAAGGAAAGTAAAGGCAAGCCAAGGCTAGGCATGGAAAGAAAAGGAAATTAAGGAAATAAAATGCAAGGCATGGAAAGACAAGGAAAGGAAAGACAATGAAAGGTAAGACAAGGCAAGGAAGGTAGAGGCTAGGAAAGACTAGGAAAGAAAGAAAAGGCAAGCCTAGGCAAGCAAGGAAAGGCACACTTGTGGAGAGATGATCCATTTTTTGTTTTGGGGAGTTGATTACATACTTTCTTGTGGACGCTCCATCCACTTGGCATGTTGCACATTCATCCATGGAGTTGGATACCTTGGAATTCACACATGTGGAGTCGTTTCATGCATGTACATTCTTGGAGGGCACATTCCATGTGAACACTTGGCATTGGAATTAGATTTATGCCTATTTTTGGTGGTGCATCCCCTTCATGAGAATTATTTGGAAAGGCAAGGCAAGGCATGTTAAGAAAAGGCAAGGAAAAGAAAGACATGGGAAGGAAAGGAAAGGTAAGGCAAGGAAATGCAAGAAAAGGTGATGCAGGAGCATCATCATCAAAGTGAAAGTGGAGGACAACTCAATGCCCTAGCACACATTTTGAAGTAATTTCAAAATTTAAGATGGCATGTCACAGAATATCTTGAAAAGATTGTAATTAAAGAAGATCTTAAATGTTATGAGGATGAACCATCGCGTGAGATAGATGGAGATTGTAATTCCTTTAATGTAGTAGAGATCAGTACAGATCTAAAGAATTCACTCTTATCTGTTTGTACCTATCATTTATTGTAATAAGCCTTAGTAGTTGAAATATTTTAATCTGATAAGATAACACTAAGGTAGTTGGAGGGGAAATCTCTACAATCTCTTTTTGTATAAATAAATGTATTGTTGCCCAAAGGAGGCTATGGAAATTTGTTGAAGATTGTTGTAGTTGAAGACTATTGAAGATTATCAAGTTGTATGAGCCCATGTACATACCATTTGAATGAATATAACAGAGAAACGTCGATCTAAAATGTCTAGTGTTGTTGTTACTATGTCTATCTAAATGAATGGTAGGATTTATGTTTAATTGAAATTCTTCGTTATTATTCGTTCTTATGTTATGAATGCATTTGCATGGTTGAATGTATGAATCTGTGAGGATTAGATAAGTTTCAATTGTTTTTCTTCTTCGATCCCATGCAAGGAGTGCATAATATCTATAAGGTGTGCATTGACATAGTCTAATTAGACTCAAAATCTCATGAGAGTCAGCGTGGAGTTATATTTGAAAAGAGTGCAAAGGGCCACGCAAGGTGTGTGTAGAAAGAAACACACTTATCATCATATTGTTTAGGAGGAACAAATGAGTTGTGTAAGAGTTTTTGCAAGGAGTGCGCAGTCGCTCACAAGGGATTTAAGTCATGAAATAATCTTGTTTCAAGGTGGGTATAGGGTTGACTTTTGGCTAAGTGTCAAAGAAGTCATCTTGAAAAGTTTTCAAGGAGAAGCAAGCTCGGAAGAGGTAGCAGGTGGAAATTATTCAGTAGGAGGGATCCCACTAAAAATTTCACAACCAATGAGCAAAGATCCATTCATAGGAATCAAGATCTTTCCAGATCATGGGATATAGGAAAGTTGCACGGAGGATAGTCTTAAAACCCTTAGACACTTCATGTATTCGTAGATTTGGAAGTGTTTAAGGACAAGGATCATTGAAGTCACAAAGAGGTGAAGTGAATTTCTAGTCGTCGATATCAAGGAGGATACGTGGCATTCAATTTACCACTTCGGTGATAGGATACTTCGAGGAAAATTGGAGAGTAGAGTCCTGAAGACCGAAGATATTTGGGCCATTGGACCTAGAAGGACACATGGCAGAGACCCACGTGTTTCATATGAAGAGTGCTTCAAATAAAGGTCCGTGAGGAGTGTACAAAACTCCCTAAGACGAAGTCGTGAAGGGGACGAGTCGGGGGTTATATCATGTGGACATAAATAAGAGGGGCCTAGAAGAGGAGCTATCCCTCATCATTTAGAATTACCAGAAATGCCATAGAAAGGGAATGCGAGTGAAACAAGCCTATGTGGGTAACCAAAGGGGGCCTGTGTGAATTGATTTTTGGGGCTAACAGAGTACCGAAGAGCTAATTCAGCTCAGTATTTTGAATATACTTGATCGGGAGGTCACATAACCACGAGGAGAGAAGGAGGGGATGCATCAAGTGGTATCAGAGCCATAGATTTTAATTTATGTGGGACATAGGAGATAATATGATAACATCAAGTTGTATCATAAATAAATTTTCAATAAGCTCTGTGTGGAGAAATTTTATCCCCATGCCACCTAGAAGACATGCAGAGCCACCTGTAGAAAATTGAGTTGTGGAAAGGGATATGAGATAACATCATGAAATATTATATGCTATGGAGACAACACAAAGAATATCACCTGATGTTGGAGACATCATTGATGCAGAGAGTGAAGAAAGAGAAGTTGAAGAATTTGTAGTAGAGGATGTTGCAGAAGAACACTTGTTGAAAGTTGTTGTCAAATTGGGAACTAGAGCAAAGATATAAATCCCAATGTACAAAGGAAAATTAGATGTTGAAAAATTTATGAATTGGATAATATCAATGGACAAGTACTTCGATTATGAAGATGTGGATGAGGAGAAAAAAGTGAAACATGTTGTCACCCAATTGAAGGGACACACATCATTGTGGTGGAATGAACTATAGGATGACAAAAGAAGAAAAGGAAAGAAAAAGATCAAGAACTGTGATAGAATGGTAGCCAAGATATAGGATAAATTCATACCCAAGGACTATTAGATAAATATGTTTACGAAATTTCAGAACCTGAGATAGAAAGGATTGACAGTAAAGGAATACACTGAGGAATTTTATAAGATGAACATCAGGGCTGGACAGAGACAAAAAGATAATAAAACGTTTTCCAGGTATATTAATGGCCTGAGATATGAAATCCATGATGAAATCAACATGATAACAGTGAGGAAAATGGAGGATGCTTATAATCTTGCAGTGAAGGAAAAAGAGAAGTTGGCCAGGAATCAAAGCCAGTGAAGCAGAGGAAGAAGTCTAAACAGAGATAAGGAAATTGTCCATGAAAAGGACCAAAATACCAAGGTTGAGACTCGAATACCACACATTCACTCAGAAATAGGAGGAAGTTCCCGAGGGAGACAGTATGGTGGAAGGAATTATTTTCCATGAGGAAGATGAAAAGGCAGAGGAGGAGAGGTGAAGTGTTTGTTGAAATTACTAAGACAACTAAGAGGGGGGGTGAATCCATTGTTACTGTGCTTAAACAATTTTAATTCAATTAAACCATTTTTAATCTTTCTCCAAGTGACCATCAGTATTATACTACATATGGACAACATAAATAATGAGCATCACTCACACATAAGATATAAACAGAGACAGATTTTCACAAGGAACCCCATAAAGGGAGAAAACCTCTTCTTCTTCGAAATGATAGGCAGTCTTTTAAGTTCTGTACATCATCTATAATTGAGCACCAACTCAATGTGAGGCTACTACCTCTGTTTTACAATCTCCAACTTGTTTGAGAGCACCAACTCTCTGGTCTCTCTAGCACCCACTAGAAGGAAGCACCAAATCCCTGAGTGTTCCAGCACCAACTAGATGGACGCATTAAACTTCCAGTTACACAGGCTCCAACCTGTATAACAGAGAACACTTATTCTCCCTTGCACCACCCTGCCACCTTGGTTTCTCTGGATGCAAACAGATGGAAGCTACAACTCCCTGTGTTCAGGCACCCACTTGAACCTCTGAGGACAACAATCCTCCCTAGAACCTCCCTACCACCCTTATTACAAATAAATGATTGAATAACCAACAANNCTATTATGCAATTCTTCTCTGCTGCACTATTCTTCTGCTCTATTCATATTTGGCTTGACTTGTTGTCTCTGTCTATCTGTTCTTTCTCTGTCCTTCTCATGCTCTTTGATATGTGCACATTCTACTCTCTTCACCTTTTCTCTTCTGTTCAGCTTCTGTTCCTTATCTCTGAGCTTTCTTCACACTGTGCATACTGTAGTTTTACCTTTCTATAGTTCAACTCATTTTTCAGTCAGAACGACCAACCTTGCACAGTCATCTCATATCTTCTTTTATTCACACACACCTCAGCAACTGAATCACCAACCGATCAAGAATCGTGAATCAGTTTTGCTAACTGAATTGTAACTGATCAATTAACTGTGAGGTGAAATAGTGGCCCTCCGATCATATTCGAATTCACCTGCACCATTGGATTACAAGAAACAAAATGTCTTTCATATTTCGTATTTCGAAAATTCGCGATTTTGCATGTCGCGAATTCCTATTGAGAAGCATCTCAACTCTCCAAGTCATGATCCCTGAAATGGATCCAGATCAACGGTCCACAAAACTTCAGAATTTGATCCCTTATTTTCCTAATCGAATGGCTGACGGGATTTCGACGTTTTTCCCTTCGAGCCTTCGAGACTCACAATAGTCCCTTTCGACATTTCACGATTTCGGCAATTATTTTGATGAGATACCTTGACGCTCCATGTCGCAATCCCCAAAACTCCGAAAATCCATGTCGTGATCCCCGAAACTCCATGTCGCAATTTCGCATTTCGGCATTTCACGATTTCTGTGGTGAAGTGTTTCGACACTCCAACTCCCAGTAACCGAAACCTACACCAAAAGGTGTTTTTCACATTTTGACATTTCGGCATTCCTATGGTTAAATGTTTCGACACTCCAACTCTCGATATCTGAAACTTTGAAATGGAGTTATTTCCCGGTCTGTGAAACTCTTTGTTGATGTGCCTATTTCGGGATTTCGGCGTTTCACATTTTGCGACTTCGGGACTCCTGTGATGAAGAGTCTCGACTCTTGACTCCTCCAACTCCCGGTATCTAGAACTATTATTTCCCAGTCTGTGAAACTCTGAAATGGAGTCTTTGACATGCTCTGATCTATCACATTTCAGGATTTTCTGCCGTGAGTTGCTTCCTTGAATCTTGGAGTTTATGGTTCTGATCTTGCCATGTGATCATCGTTGCACTGTTGGTCTTGCCACTTTCTCTTGTTCATCATCATTGGGATGAGCTTTCCATAAATTACAAACAAATATTCTAGCTTTTGTCTACCCATAATAAATATGCCAACAATCTCCCCCTTTGGCATTGATGGAAACCCCTTGAAGAACATCCAACTATACCACTATAGCATCCTTGAAATTACCACACTTTCTCCCCCTTTGACATCAATGTCAAAGAAGAAACACGCTCCCCCTGAGATGTTGCAATACATACTCCCCCTGTCAACTGTGAGCAGCTTAGAAATACAATAGATATTCAATAAGGACTCCCCCTGACCAAGTGAATAGATTAGACAAAAGAAGTTATAACCCCCAACTTTTGACGAAGATATCCAAAAGGGTTCGTTGCTAATGGTTTAGTAAAGATATCAACTATATGTTCTGTGGAAGTAATATAATTCATCTGAACAATTATGTTTGTAACTTGTTCTCTGAGAAAATGGTATTTTATTGGCATGTGCTTAGATTTTGAATGAAGTACATGATTCTTAGAGAGACTAATGGCACTGGTGTTATCACAGTGAAGTGGAATGGGATCAGTGTAAGTTACCTTCAAATCTGCAAGAGTTTGTATCATCCATAAAATCTGAGTGCAGCAGGTAGCAGCAGCAATGTACTCTGCTTCTGTAGTTGATAAGGAAACAGATCCTTTCTTTTTACTAAGCCATGCTACTAATGAGTCACCCAGGAAGAATGCTCCTCCACTGGTGTTTTTTCTCTAATCAACATAGTTTGCCCAATCTGCATCTGAATAAGAAGTTAACTAAAAATTCTGATTTCTGGGATACCACAGACCATAAGTCGTTGTTCCCGTCAAGTATTTGAATATCCTTGTGATAGCTACCAAATGAATTTGTTTAGGAGAAGACTGATAACGACCTACCATTCCAACAGCTTTCATTATATCAGGATGGGATGTTGTGATGTACATAAGTCTTCCTATCATAAAGAGATATGTCCTTTGATCAACATTAGGTGAAACATCTTCTTTACTGAGCTTGCAACCAACAACATAGGTGTGCTAATAGGAGAGGAATCCTGCATTTGAAATCTCTTCAACATATCTTTCAAATATTTTTCTTGAGAGATAAATATTCTTGCAGAACTCTGATTTACTTGTAAACCAAGAAAATATGATAGTTCTCCTATGATGTACATCTCAAATTCTGTTTTCATAGAGTTAGCAAACCACTGGACAAATGATTCATTAGTACAGCCAAAAATAATATCATCTACATAAACCAAAACAACTAGTAAATTATCACCTTCAGACTTAATGT
>SNQJ01S0005374.1:88787-110575 GCA_010110895.2 Picea sitchensis | reverse complement strand
GTGTTCAAGCACCCACTTGAACCTCTGAGGACAACAGTCCTCCCTAGCACCTCCCTACCACCCTTATTACAAATAAATGATTGAATAACCAACAACACATATAAATCAATTCTTACCACTTCTTCATTGTTTTACAATTCTTCTCTGCTACACTATTCTTCTGCTCTGTTCATATTTGGTTTGACTTGTTGTCTCTGTCTATATGTTCTTTCTATGTCCTTCTCATGCTCTTTGATATGTGCACATTCTACTCTCTTCACCTTTTATCTTTTGTTCATATTATGTTCCTTATCTCTGAGATTTCTTCACACTACACATACTATAGTTTTACCTTTCTACAGTTCAACTCATTTTTCAGTCAGAACGACCAACCTTTCACAGTCATCTCATATCTTCTTTTATTCACACACGCCTCAACAACTGAATCTCCAAACGATCAATAATTATGAATCAGTTTTGCTAACTGAATCGTAACTGATCAATTAACTTTGAGTTGAAACAGTAGCCCTCTGATCATATTCGAATAAACCTGCACCGTTGGATTACAAGAAACAAAATGTCTTTCGCATTTTGTATTTCGGCAATTCGCGATTTCGCATGTCGCGAATTCCTATTGCGAAGCATCTCGACTCTCCAAGTCATGATCCCTGAAATGGATCCAGATCAACAATCCAAAAAACTTCATAATCTAATCCCTTCTTTTCCTAATCGAACGACTGATGGGATTTCGTCATTTTTCCCTTCGAGTCTTCGAGACTCACAATATTCCCTTCGACATTTCACGATTTCGGAAATTCTTGTGATGAGATATCTTAACACTCCTTGTTGCAATCATCGAAACTCCGAAACTCCATGTTTGTGATCCACGAAACTCCATGTCGCAATTTCACATTTCGGCATTTCGCGATTTCTGTGGTGAAGTGTTTCGACATTCCAAATCCCGGTAACTGAAACCTACACCAAAAGGTGTTTTTTGCATTTTAGCATTCCTGTGGTGAAGTGTTTCGACACTCCAACTCCCGGTATCTGAAACTCTGAAATGGAGTTATTTCCCGGTCTGTGAAACTCTTTGTTGATGTGACTGTTTCGGGATTTCGACGTTTCCCATTTCGTGACTTCAGGACTCCTGTGATGAAGAGTCTCATCTCTTGACTCCTCCAACTCCCAGTATCCGAAACTCTTATTTCCCGGTCTATGAAACTCCGAAATGGAGTCTTTGACATGCTCTGATCTATCACATTTCAGGATTTTCTGTTGTAAGTTGCTTCCTTGAATCCTGGAGTTTACGGTTCTGATCTTGCCATGCGATCATCGTTTCACTACTGGTCTTGCCACTTTCTCTTGTTCATCATCGTCAGGTTGAGATTTCCATCAATGAAAAAAAAATACTCTTCCTTCAGTCTACCTGTAATAAATATGCCAACAGTGTTATTCCTGTGGAAAAAACATGACACATGTCTTGGGAATTCCCCGAGAGAAAGAAGGAAGGAGGAGGTGAAGCTCACACTTTCGGAAGAATAGAAGAGTAATGTTGAGGTAGAAGGCACAGAATATGGGAGATCCTTGATGATGAAGAAGGTTCTCTTGAAGCCAAAGCTAGAGGTGGAAAAACCAGTACAGAGGAACAGTTTGTTTAGGACTTCTTGAAAGACTAAATACAGGGTATGAAAGGTGATAATTGGTAGTGGTAGCACTGTGTTGACATGCGTTTATGACACACCATCAACGGGAAGCGAAGATCTGGACCGGGGTTGTCTATTTAACCCAAGATGTTTGGTATAATCTACCCTGATGGGTTTTATGGCTCTGTTAGCCAACTAAGATCATAAAACAACTAAAATATGTGAACTAACTAAATATACAACTCTAACAATAAACACTTTAATTACAAATGCTTAACTAACAGTGGTATTATATACAGAAGGTATATACAATTTACAAGGTTTAAGCAAATCCCTGTGAAAATAATTGTTTTAAAATAATGGAGCTAAACAAGATTAAAAATAAACAAAAAATACTCTAGTACTCTAACTACCAAACTAATAAACAATGGATGAATAAGATTGTAAATCATATAATGAAAATAGACAAATAATTTAACTTTTAAATGATGCAATCACTATTCATTCACAAATCAACAAATTAAATAAATAATAAACTAACTAACCTCTCATTGATCAACAGTACTAAGCTAGATTCATCTATCTGTATTTGTATAAGCTCCTCTTAACCTGTGTCAATTGTAAACCTATGAAAAAATCAAGCATAATACTTCCAAAAAAAACTCAAAGAAGTCTTTTATATTCTAGAACAAGTCTTAGATGACAGAAAGACAAATGATTTTATATCATGTCACTTTAGAATGTCCAATGTCTGAAAATGAAAGAAATTCTAGTTCTCAGTAATGGTATTACCAACTACCTAGCATCATATGTCAACTCAAAATACATGAATAAATGACCAGTCACATATATCAGCTAAACCAAAAGATAGTGAACCGCATAAAGAAAACATGATATAAAAGAATATATGCATAAAATACTAAAGCTATTTCGATACAGACAAAATTTCACATCTAAAAATTACATGAGAAAACAATGAAAACATTGCACAATCTACACAGGACGAAAGACAAAGAGTAAATTGTTTTCCCATATACTTTCAAAAAAATAAGTCCATCATATGGTCCAGGAAGAATTGCCTCTATCACTGGGAAAGAAGTGATATTTAAACAAGTTTATGATCTATTCCTCAAAGCATACAAGATAGAGGCAGATCTTTTAAAATAATATTTTACTAAAATAAAATAACAAAAAGATAATTATGTTGAAGTCTTTCAATCCAAAAAAGTTACATTATTAAACATTGTTTTTCAAAAACGAAAATCACTAGTCCACTAAACGTTCAACCCATGACTCATTCTAATAATCCTAGCACATCAATCTGATGTTCAACTGAGACAAGGAAAACAAAATCTAAATTAGGCAATAATCAAAATAAATAATTCAAAAAACAAGCTACAGAATCTTTGATTCTATAGATGGTCTAAAATAAAAACAAAATCGAAACAAATTTACTTTTTATCCAAACATAATCAAATCATGAAATACAAAAGAGTTATTTACCAATTCATAAATTCGAAAGAGAAGCATCAAATAAATCAGAGTTTATAATAGTATTGAAATTGGTGGAATTCTTAATAACCACATTTCTCGATCTCGTAATGTGCTTGTTAGCTCTATGAGAAGTCGATCGAATGCAAGCCCTGAGCTCATCGTTTTCTCTTTCAAGGACTGAGTTTTAAGTGACCACTTGATTCAACTGCACATGTAGGTAAGTAATATCTCGGTAATACCTTTCGATCCAGTCAAAACAATTCTCACAATACACTGGTTCATGATTTGGTAAAGGCCGAGTCTGATATGTAGTGGGTGACTTATCCTGTTCCATGATCCTTTTGAGATCATGTTGAATGCCTGAAAAACCTTTTTGTTTCTTTAATAAAGGAATCAGATTCGATACGAAATCGAATTAGGGCACATCAATGTTGGTATCATCGACAGAAATCTGGTCGTCAACATCAATCACTGGGATATGTTTTTCACAATCGTGATGTCGATTCCTCAGCATTTTGGATATGAGTCGACCATATATTTTTTTCTTAAAATCAATGTCTAGAACTCTCTGTTTATTTCTTATACCATGTTTCTTGATTTTACTCTCATTTAAATCACCCACGACTGGACCTAGACTAGGAACAAGGAGGACCTTATCCTTCATTTTATCCAATACATATTCTAAGGATTTTTTAGGAATAAAAACGTGTCTCTGGTGTGTATCTTTGGATGACTTATGAAAAACAACCGGGGTTTTAGTTATTTGCACAGGTCTTCCTTGTAATTCGACATGTAGGTTTCTCAGAGAAGGAGTTGATAGGCGAGGGTTGGTGGGCTCATCAGAATGCAGAGGTGAGTCTATTATGGTTTCAGGTGGAGCGAACTCATTTTTATCCATGAAATATTGCCAATTATCCCCAACCTTTGACAGTTTTGAAATAACCAAGATTCTAACCAGGCTGTGATGGAATAAGCTAGACTATGCATTTAGGTTTTTCCTTTGGTAAAATTTGGCCATTTTTTGTAGGCTCTTAAGCAAGTAGAATGGAATATTTAAATCAAACCCTAAAAACACCATCAAAAAATGGACATGAAACAAGAAAACTAGCCCATATATACCCTCACAGGTGACAAACTGCTTAAGTATCAACAATAAACCATGCCATCAAGGTTTAAACAAAACAATAATTGTAACTTTAACATTGTAGTGCAATCTCTTGGAATCCATTAGTAGGTGACAAGGGACGTCTTCGAATTTGAGGTTTTTGAACCAGCGAACTCCCTCTTGGGGAAATCCCATGGCTTCTATAATTGAATCCCCAGTCACCTCCAACTGTAAATCTCCTATCTTGGCCTTAGCACCATCGAAGGTTTGGGAAAAAGCTTGAGGAACCTCGAGGTTAAAACCCTCGAATGATTTTATGAACTTGACCCAACCAAAAGCCATGAGATCATCCATAGCATCATCATGTGAGAGGAGGGTCTGTGAGCCATTCGGCTCCATCCTCACCATAGGCACCATCGGTTTGGTCATGAAAAACCAGCAGGAGTAGCAAAGGGGGGCTTGTTTGAAACCACACGAAATAAAGGATAAGCTCTGCATTTTCGGAGGAGACCTAATACCTAAGGCATTTGGAGAAAGCCACCATAGTAAACACTTAGGATATTGAGTGGATTCAGTACCAGAGGACAAGTGTAACAATGAAAACCATCTCCTCTAATGACCACCTAGCCTAAAAATGAAGAACTACCACCTGAGGAAATGAATGTGAGCTTGTGCTAGCAAGATAAGGAAGTGACTGCTTCATAGCATGGCTGAAGCTCCTGTACACAAGGATTAGACTGAGATATGATAGAATGGGATAGCATTCACATTTCAAGTTATATCAAAGTTTATTCTCATTAACGATCGAAAATGTGGTAGGTGATAATCAAAAAACCAAAAAGAATAAAATTCCTAAAGCATACCTCCAAGGTGAACGACTCATAAGATAATGGTATGAAAGAAACCCTTAACTCAATAAGTTCAAAAACCTTTAAGGTTCTTAAGATCGTTAGGTTCCCTTAGGTATTCATCCAATTTCATAAAGAGAGACTCTAGAATCTGTATGATGTGTTCAAACCAGAGCTTGTTTCAATTTCATGCTTACAATCATGAAATTGAACAAGAAAAAATGAGAGATTAAAAGAAATGAAATCAAACACACAGATAATCAAACGAATATTTCAAAACAAAAACATCATTGAAGACTTCACAAACAAAAATAAGAAGCTATAGAAAATTTTATCCCAATAAGAGTATGTTTTAAACATTAATAAAATCGACAGGAATATACGGCTACCAACAATGGCGACATGTTGGGCAAAGCAGTTATCTCTGCATTATCATAACTTTATATTAGGGAAAATATAACTCAGATAGTTACTAGAAACAATTAAAACACAGATCAAGCATTTTGACATTAAATCAGAAAAATAACACAGTCATACCATCGAATAAAGTTCTGTCCAAAAATTGTAATCCGAAATTTTGTCTCGATCAAAGGGGTAACGATATTTATACAAGTAACTCCAATACCATTGACAGGGCCACTGCTTCCATCATGCGTTTATAGCCTCAGAAGAGATGTCATTTAACCCTCTCTAGTACTTCAATCCCATCCAAAATTCATCCATCTATGATAAAAATATCTTGATATCTTATCAATTTTAAAAAACATACCTGTGAATATTTGAACCCGACATTGCTTCGCTGCCAGCAGGCCTATTCAATACCCCGACGAAGTTGTCCTGGTATCATGTGTGCATTTACCCGCTGCCAGAAGAACTTTTCATTATCCTAGTGGGTTTACAGACAATTCCCACACATTACAGTGCTTCCAACTCTCTAAATTTGTTTATAAAATTTTTAGAAACTTCATGATAATAAGAGAGCGGGGTGATACTAAAGATTTCACAGCCAGGCAATGATAGGATTGATCTTTAGAAAAAAAAAATCATTCTTTGAGAATTGATAACTTTCATCATAATTTGGAGAACTAGATTTCAGTCAAGAAATCATCTCAGGAATGGGGAAGATTTATGAGTTGATATCATTAGAACTGGGATGGCGTAAGAAGTTTTAAAGATAATCGCATTTCCTTGAGACTTCAACAAAAATAGGGAACAATGATTTGACAAATACTTACCATAAATGATCTGAATTTAGAACTTAATGTGAAGATGCATTCAACTACTCTCAACTGCTGCTAGTGAAAAATCCAATTCCCCTCAATAATGAATGGTGATTCATAAATAATAATTAAGGAAACACAAAAAACCAAACAAAATGAAATAACGAAAAAATAAAACAAAAGAAAATGTAAACTAAAAATATTTACAAGAGATGTAAATCTGATTTTCTTAGGTGAATTATTTCTTGAGAGACTGACCATTCACTGGAAAAGTGTATGGCTTCCCCTCTAAGTTGTGCAAACGTAAAGAACTAGGACCCAATTTTTCAGAAATGACAAAAGGCCTCAGCCACAGGTTTTGAAACTTGGTATGTTCTCCTTTATTCTCATGCGCTTTGTCCCATTGGAGGACCAAATCCCCTACATTAAAATTTATTTCTGAGGATGAAATTTTATCAAACCAGATCTTTACAATTTGTTGATGCTGATCCAATTTATGTTTTGTTGGTTTCCTTACTTATTCCAACTTTAATAAAGATTTTATCTGATTCTCTAAAGAGGGACATTTCTCTTCTTGAAATTTATGTGACAATTGTAGAGAAAAGAGCAATACATGTGGAGGAAGCATGGCTTCTCTTCCGTAAACGAGGAATAAATGAGAATTACCAATGGAATCTTTTGGAGTGACTCTATCAGCCTAAAGTTCCTTGTACAATGCATTGTGCCAATTTTTGTGGTTTTCCGACACTGTTCTCTTTATTATCTTGATCATATTTTTATTTGTTGACTTAGCCAAACAGTTTCCTTGTGAGTAATAGCTGGCAGAGTATTTTAGTTTAATCCCTTTTTCTAAATAAAATACATTCATATCCAGGGAAGAAAAATAAGAAACATTGTCAAACATTAAACATTGAGGGATTCCAAAATGAGTGATAATGTGAGAGTTTAGAAATGAAACTACTCGATTCATGTTAACTACCTTTAATGGTAAGTCCTCATACCACCTCGTAAAATAATATGTTTCCATAAGAATGTACTTTTGTTTTTGTGATCAAGGAGGATTAATCGATCCTATAATATCTAGGCCCCACTGCTGAAAAGGTGTGTCTACCATGACAGGTTGTAAAGGGAAAGCAACATTTTTCACTCGTCCTGTAGCCTTTTGACAGATTATGCATTTGCGGGCCAAAGTGTGAACATCCTTAAACAAGGTGGGCCAAAAGTATCCATACCTAAGTACTTTTTGGGGAGTTGTATCTCCACCAAAATGACCCCCGACATCGCCAAAATGAAGTTCAGCTAACACCCTTTCAAATTCCTCTTTTTCTAGGCAACGCAGAAAAACATTGTCAAAATTATTTCGAAATAATATATCATTAATTAATTGAAAAGATGAAGATATGAGCCTCAGTGCCCTTCTATTGTTTGGTTTTAGGTTATGAGGAGAATTTATGTGCAACAAGTAAAATCTAATATTATCATACAACAAATTAGACAGAGTTTGTGCACAACAAATTTATGTTTTGTTATGTAGATTTGCAACTGATGTATTTCTTTGATCTTCTGATTTTTCAAATGAATCAGCTACCAATTTACAAAGGCCTTGACCTCTAACAATTTTTCCAGGCACTATTTTGAGATCATACTTCTGAAGGGATGTCATCCGATTTTCCCTTTTCTCCCCTAGCTCTTTTTGCACTAACAAATTTCTTACAATAGGGTAAGGAACAACAAATTTTATCCTAGATTTCAAAAGGTAAGACCTGAAATGTTTAAGATTTTTGAAGACAATGTATTCCTACTAATCTACCGTGGGGTAATTTAATTCTTATCCTTTAAAGGTAGAGCTCATAAATGAAACATGTATCTCGTTGTTTTCAACATTTTTCTGTGTGAGAACAACAACATAAGATTTGTCAGATGAAAAATTATACAATGTGAAATCCTGGGAGAAATTAGGACTCATCAAGGAGGGTGCTTCGGTTATATATTTTCTAATGGAATTAAAATATTGATTCTCTTGTGATCCCCATTTGTACATAACATAATTTTTTATCAGATTTTGTAGAGGTCTAACCAACTTAGAGAAACTTAGAACAAATCGTCTGACAAAATTAATTTTACCCAAAAATGATTGCATTTCCTTTTTGGAAGAAGGTGGGGAAAGGTTGGAAATGGCTTGGGTTCTTTCGGGATCAATTATCATTCCATCTTTAGAGACTATAAAACCAAGCAATTTCCCTTTTTCTACTTCAAAGACTGATTTTTTAGGATTAAGTGAAAGACTGAACTTGCGACATCATTCTAACACATCCATAAGATGAGACAGGTGATATTTCTTGTTCTTTGAAAAGATAGTGACATCATCTAGGTATACAAAAAATGATTGATTGATAAGACCACGAAAATCAATGTCCATTGGCCTCCAGAAGGTGGAACCGACATTGATCAATCCGAAAGGAATTTTCCTATAAGTGTAGGTTCCCCATGGGGTACGAAAAGTGGTTTTCAGTTGATCTGATTGAGACATAAGGACCTGGCTATACCCTGAGAAACCATCTAGCAAAGATAACCTCTCGGAACCAAATACTTGTTGCAATTTTTTTTCCATTCGGGGAACGAGGTAATTGTCTTTATCAGAGGCTCGATTTAAATTGTGGTATTCGACACAAAGTCAAATTTCTCCATTTTTCTTCCTTACTGGGATTAAGTTGGATACCCATTGAGTATGTCGGACTAGAAAAATGATCTTCGCAGTGAGTAATTTATTTGGTTCCTTTTTTACGGTGGGTTCTAATTTAGGATGCATTTTTCTCAATTTTTGCTAAAAAGGTTGGGTTTGAGGCTTCATGGGAATTATATGTTGTATTATGTTCAGATCAAAAAAATTTATATCATCATACATCCAAGAAAACACATCTTTGAATTTTTTGAACAAGTTTATGAATGCAAATTTTTCTTGTTCAAAACACCCTTTTCCTAGATTGATATTTTGAGGATTATCTTGCGTTCCTAAATTCACATTTTTGTACAGTAACGAGGAAATATTTGTTTTGCAATTGACTACCCCTCTAAACTTCTCATGTAAATCATAAAATTTCTCTAATCTAACAACAGATTTGGGGATAGAGTTTACCAGCTCGGATGATACTTCCACAGAACAAGGGTCGGATATTACCATGAAATATCAGAGGTTTTCATTGTGAGTGCTTTCATCGATTACTGCATCTTGGAAGTTGTCTTCCATATGCAGAAAATTGATGATCTGCTTATCGTCGTCAAACACTCGCCAATTTGTGATATTGTCAGGGATCGATGGCCTAATAAAAATTCAACCGAGAATAAGTTAGGACAAAGACCTTCAGTAGGAAATAATTTAGAGGCAACATTAGCTAATAAATCATCTTCTGAATTACTCGACCTAAGAATGGAATTTTTATTAAAAGTGAGAAAATTATGTATTAAACTACATACCTCGATTTGGTATTTTTTCAAATGTGGTGACAAAAAATGTATCGTGTTTCTTACTTGTTTGACTATGATTTCAGAGTCACCGAATACTACCAAGTTTTGCACGTTGAGGTCCAACGCCTTATTTAGTCCCTCAAGAAGTGATTCATATTCTACTATATTGTTAGTACATTCAAATTCCAATCAACAAGAAACAAATGTTTTATTACCTTTGGGATCGATTAGTACACAACCAACGCCTGCCCCTTCTTGGGATTTAGATCCATCGAAGTATAAGGACCATAGTTATTTGTCATCAGTAATGTTCGATGTACTTCCCAAAGTTTCCATCTGAGTATAAGCCAATATTTTAGATTTTTGTTCTGGGTTGGTGATAGAGCATATTTCAGTCATGAAATTTCCAAAAAAGGTATTCATTCCCTATGCCTCAATTGTATTTACAACAGTACTAAAAGGCTCATTGGGATCATTTAAATCTGTAACAGTGTACTTGAGGTAGCGTTCTCTGTTTATTCTGATCTTGTTAGGCTGTCCATTTTCTAGAAACCACCGATGAGACCAATCCGTAGAAAAATAACCAAGTAAATTCTCTGACCAATATCTACTCAAAAATAAACCATAAAATTTCGGAATATCAACAACAATAATATCAATTACATGGTGGACCTTTAGCTTCGATGGAAACCTTATCAAGACATTTTTAAGTTCACCAATGACCTTGGCATTAGTTTGATCCAACTGAATGATCTTTAAATCATAAGGTTTTACTTCAACATTATTTTTTTGACACAGAGATAGAGGCATTACATTTTATGAGGCATCAAAATCAACCATACAGTTATGTACATTTCTGTTGAAAATTTTGAAAGTTAGCAAAAAAGGAGGTACATTTTTTCGTGAAGAGACAACATAATTCTGTTGTTTTTTTATGGTTGTACTTGAAATAGTCCTATCTAAATTTCCTACAATTTTCTCTGGTATGTCCCTTTTATCCTGATTTTCAGATGACTTTTTATCGGAGACATCTTTAGTTTTATTTGGATCACTTTTTGCTAATTTTTTTTATTTACAGAGTCATTCTTTTTATTATTTTCAGCTATACTTTGGAGCATTTTCTGTAAGATAAGAGGGAATTTAAGTAATTCAAAAAATGATATATTTTCCCTTAGTTTTTTAAGATCTTCAACCAACTCATATTCTAAAATTGGGGCCACAGGGTTTTGTCTAGTTTCAATTTTCTTTGGTTGTTTAGAAACCACATTCCTACTTGTTTTGGGTGAAAGTTTGTTTTGTGCTTTACTTTGAGTGTTATAAGGATGGACAATTTCAACATTTGCTTGAAATATGTTGTCCGATAAATGCCTGAAAATGGGAGGAGATGAGTCCTCCTCATCAAGTGTTTCCTCTTCACCCATGTCGTCTTGATTTTCAAGAGGTGCAGAAACAAAGTTATCATGTGCTTCTAGTATCGTTTGCAAAGCATATTGTAGTCCTTCAAAGTTTAGACCTTCTATGGTCGGGTTTGCCTGGTTTGGAAGAAAAGGTTTCTTGAAAGGTGGTCTAAAACCTCCTTTACTTGTAGATGCCTCCTCAGTGGATATTTTTAAGTCTATGACCTGATTGGATAATTTCTGGAAATATTTCTGCAAACTTTCCAAGTCTAATGTCTCTTGTTGATTTTTAGTTTGAGGAGGTCTAGTGAGAATTTCTATTTTCTTTTTAGAAGATGAAGATATTTCAGCCTCACTATTTAAACTATATTTTAATCTCAAAATTTCCTTCTCAATAAGGAATGCCTCCTCAAAGGATTCTAATAATGTGTTATTTTTGGACCTTTTAACCCATATGACTATATTGTTATGCAGGGCCTTAGTATAGTATGCAATAGTCAAGTTTTTTGTAGGCATCGAATGTTGTCCCTTGACCAATTTTTGAGGGTTCTTGGTCATGTTTGACCATTTTGGACTTTGACAAACTGTCGAAGTCGAAGCGCAAGACAAAGTAGAGATCGTGGGATCTTGGCCCCTTTTTGGGTCCATTTTGGGAGTTGGGAATATGTAACGGGTATGGGAATGTCAGCCCATGGGTTTACCCATGTTTAGGCCTATTTTATAAAGTATAAATAAGTAGCCAAGTGACATAAGTAGTGTGGCCGATAAGCTAAGTGCTAAGTGCAAGTATGGTTTGTAGATGCTCTGTGCATATTGTGAGAAAATTACAGAGCTAAGTGAAAGTGGTTGTAACAGACTGTGAAAGGCTTTGTGCTAGACCTAGCTTGGGGAAGGAGGATCTGGCGAGGTGCACGTAGATCTCCTGTCCTATGTGGAGTAGGGTTTTTGTGGCTCTTTGCATGTAGATGATTGATTGAAGCTAATAAAGAAGAAGAGTTGGTGGACGTAGCCCCAGGGTGGGGGTGAACCACATATATGTCGTGTTGCTCTGCTTTGTGTGATGTGTTGGTGTATTTATGTGTTATTTTCTATATGCTTGATATAGATAGATAGATAGATAGATCAGTTTATGTTTTTTTCTTATGATGAATCTGGATGATAGATATGACATAGGTGAATTTTTTTAATGCTTGAATCTGCTAGATCTAATCTATTTATTTATGCTAAGTGATTAAATACATTAGATCAGGGTGAATGTTGTGATGCTTTGTTTTATCTGTGGAGTAGGTATTGGTTAAATATCACTGAATCTTTACTGTTGAGTGCTCTGTTAAATACTAGAATCACAGATCTGTGTCCCAACTAATGTTGTAGACATCTGAGTCATGCAACCACCCCTACCTCTACCTCGTGTGAGACTTCATTTGCTTCGTAGGTGTTGTCGAAAGGGTCGGTAGTTAGGGTTGTGTTGGTGCATTGTTGTAGCGTTGAACCATGGGTCTTCCCCTGTGCCAACAAATGGTTCCATTGTGGGGACCTAAAACTGTGATTGATGGGAACTGAGGAAGAAGAAGCTTTATGCAAAGATCCGGCTTGAAATTGTGAAAGCTTTGTGCATAGATCTGTTGCTCTAGTGCGCAGTACTCTACTTATTTTGACAAGCTCTGTGCTAAGGAAAAAAAGTATGATCTGAAGAAAAGAGGTAAGATCTGAAAGCTTTGTGCTCTGATTAAAAGAGGTAATATCTTAAAGATCTTTTCTCTGATAAAGGTAAGAACATTGAAAAGTTCTAGATCTAAAAGCTTTGTGCTCTGTAGAAGTAAGTTAAGTGGAAATTGTTTTTTCAACAGTAAGGATCTAGGTATGTTTGATAGATTCTATCCTATCTTGAAAACTAGGGTATTAATATATGAAAGAAGATTTGATATGAGTATATCTGATAAGAATAGTGAAAAATATGTTATACCTATGCATAGAAAGAATGTTTGGACTAATAAGTGTATGCAGGATCTTGGAAAGAAATGTTTGTAGGTTATCTACCATGATCCTAGTGTGCAGTACAGGAGAAGATGGGGATCATTTAAAATAAAGAGAGGATTAACCCTTTGTTACAGTTGCAGAAAACTGGGACATCTTGCTAAGGAATTCCTTTGGAGAAGACCTAGTTGTCTTTGTTGCAAAGCTATGGACCATGAAGTATTGGATTTCCCTAGAATGATTGCTAAGATTGAAGAAATGAACATGAGACAAGAAAACCATAAGGCAGATCCAAAAACTAAGATTATGGCAGAACCCCAGAAAGAATAAGAAAAAGTATTGCTACATATGAAAGAAACCCTGAATGAACACCGACATGTCAGATTATCAGAGATCTTCAAAGAAAAGGAATGCTTTGAAGCAAGAATAGGAGACTTAGACATTGACTGTGTTCTAGATGAGGAAACATAGGTGAATATCATGACAGAGAGAACTTGGGAAGCTATAGGGAGTCCTATTATGATTCCTTCATTAGAAGGAATAGGACTATTCAAAAGAAAGATGATAAACCTATGTGGGAAGCTCGCTCAGATTCCTATAAATGTCAATGGAACTTCGACAGAAGAATATTTTGAGATCATTAAACTTATTGAGGACAATGCTCCATTTACCATGTTACTAGGAAGGCCTTGGATTGAAAGAGATCAGGCCAGAAAGTGAGAAGAAGAAGAAGTTTTAGAGCAACAGAAGCAAGAGTTAAAAGAATTCATGATTAGAAGGATCACACACTTGATTTAAGAACAAAAGAACAAATCAAAGATATTTAACACCAGAGACCCAGATTTCAAAGTTGTAAGAACACTAGAAGACCCACAGAAAATTGAAGTACCTATTCCAGATAAAGAGGAAGGATCACCCTCGATTCTTTGGAAAGAATCTCAACAACGCAAAGTAACTATGCCAAAATAAGATAAGAATCAGAATGGAAAAAGGCATACCGAGATGAAGCTCATTGGGAAGAAGGCTAGAAAGCTAAGTAAGAAGAGAGCTAAGATCGACAAGTTGTAGAAGGTTCCAAAGGGAAACTTGCAGAAGGAAAATTTGCAAAATTGGAGCTTCATCGGGATATCAGAATAGAGACACATGACACTTCGTCGTGGCGAAGAAATATAGCCATTGGAAACATTATAACTATTATACCAATGATCCGAATGGGTAGAAAGGAATTTATGGTCAAACAACTCGCCATCCAACTGTTGGGACTGTGCCATTACAGATGAAACAGAGTTAATGAAGGCTTCTAACCCATTGCAAGAGATTCGTTGCCGAGTTACCTATTTATCCCATCGTGCCATGCACCGAGAACACTTTTTCCAATCGATAGTTTGAGCCCGCAGACTAAGTTGTTTTTTCACAATGATCATCAGGCTCTTTCTCTCTAGACCATTATTATGTCTAAGTTACCCTCCGAACCCAATATTGTTAACTCCGAGCATGTATGTCGGATGAGTTGAGTGCTGCAGAGAAAGTTGTTTAAGAAGTTTTGATCAACCTCATGACTGAAAGATTCATGTCGATGTCTATAGGTGTACAAGCATCATCGACAAGAGGACTGCCAGCCTCTCCATCAACTTCTCGTGAAGCCGGACCATCACGACCATCAGATGAAAAGAGAACTAAGCACAGGGATGATCTAGTGAATGCTAAATTGATCCCAACCATATTACTAGCCTATATACCACCTCTAAGTGGCACAGTAAATTGAGACAACGTGCCCAGAGATTTCAAATACACATTGGTTATGGCCTACCTCTCGAAGGGGATACGCGTAGTTCAAGAAGAAAAAGATAAGATTGCAGCGTTAAAGTATAGCGACTTCAACCTCAAAGATTGTAAAGTCTATAACATGCTCACCCCACATAATTACCTAACCATAACTAAGGGGAAGAATTCGAATATAATCCCCGAGTCGTGGACTATGAACCTCGTGCAGTCCACCCTGTTGAACGTCATGAAGATTCCCCACTTTGGTAGACACCAGGAAGTCAATTCCTCTGTCGAGATGTTTCTTTCTTGTTACGATGGCATCTATTTGTGGCTAAACCGCCATATAACATTTGATCTGTTGATGATCAATCAGATAATGGGGTTGATTATGCAAGGACTTGATCCACAAGAGTTTTACCCAGGAAAATCCATGGATCGTGCTCTCGCATAGAGGATCAAGGACAGCTACGACGATGTTGAGAAGGGGATGTGAGGATAAAAGGTATCTTCTATCTAGAGTGGCGTAGTATGCCTCTCCTGGCAACTAATTGCAGGGAAGTTACTAAGAGTGAACTGACCCACCCAAGTCACCGATTTTGTAGTCGACCTCGTAGGGAAGTGTGGGGAAGGCCTTCAGATGAACTGGGTGAAGTACCTAGTGAACCATTTGGAAATCAACTGTAGAGAAGCACAGGATCAAGGATATGAATTTCATTTCAGCTGGCTTCTGATCCTTATAGTTTTTATTTCCTGGGAGATGCTAGAAGGTGCGACCTTCCAGGACATCGATCCATTTGAACCATTGGTCGCAAAGTTCAGTACACTGTGGTATTCAAGCGATATGAATAAACAATGGAAGTCAAATGTTTTTTTTCATACCTACTACATTCAGTTGAAGATATCAATACAGTCTGAGCCTCACATGACTTCGAACACTTTACATTGGTTCAGGCCTTTGATGAAGTTCAATACAAATCGACATTTCATTTATATTACAACGCGCTCCAATGAACACAAACAACAACTTCAATCCTACTATAAGATGATAGAGGAGAAATTGGAGGGGATCACTAAGGACTGGTCGGCATACCTCCTTATTCAAGAAGACCCTATAGAGATATCTGACATCAACAACCAAGAAACTACGTAGGATACACTCAGACCTAGCAGGACAAAGAAGACCGAAGAGGTCCAAGGATTAGACAATGCATCCATGAAGACTGCTTCCATATCACCAAAGCAAGGAGGTGATGGAGAAGAGTTATATGACAAAGAAGTCGAACAAAAGCAAGGATACGAGGTTGATCCCCTGAAGAAGAGGAAAGGTTTACCTCTGAAACCTTCCTCCCAGAAGAAATCGAAGGCCACCATGACCAAGATGTAGACTATGCTCACCTCCAATGACGTCAACTTCCTTATAGTATCCCTGCAAGATGCTTCATTGGAAATAGCAGAGAAAAAAGAAGCAAAGCAAGAGGAGATGTGTGATCGAATTGAGACTGAACTCTGAGGGGTACAATAGGCCCTACAGTCCAACCGCGTAGTCTCCACTATGTCGGGGGAACCAGAATTGGGACATGATCCAACCCAACTCCACCACCTAGCCAATATAGTCGAAGCTCACCTTCGACGAGCATAAGAAGAAATAAATAAAGACACCTAGGCTTTGACACAAGTTCAAGGAGTAATTGTAGAGCAACACAGTACTGCAGAACAGGAAAATATTGCTCTCTAAGTGAGGTTTGATGAAGAAAAATCACATCTACAACAAGAATAGGAACAGTTTCCTACAAAGCAACTCGAAGTAAAATAAATGGTCAACATAGCACTTCACTCTGTGACAGTCTTGGAAATCAAGGCAAAAGACCGATTTACACAGCAGGTGCACCATCTCGCAGAAGCCATCCAACAGCTACAATAAGGCATAACATATTTGGAGCTACGCACTATACCTGAGACCCCACAAGATGTAAGAGACCAAAGAGAAGCAACCGTTCAGAATGCAATTTAAAGGTTAAAGGCTCCTACCCTGGAATGTAATAAACTCACTGATCACAGTGCCGAGACCTATGAACAACGCACGGAGAACACGAAATTGAAGACACTGGAGTCGCAACTCCAAGAGGTGAAGTATCAAGCCGAAAATATATAGGCGCAGTTGAAGGCCCTGTCAGCTATGGAAAGAATGAAGCGATCCCAAGAGTAGCAGACCGCCCAACAGCAGATCCACACTATCCAGAGAAGAGTTATGGAGATAACTCAGAAACTCCAACTTATACAAGAAAAGGCTTACCAATTGTTTACAGAGGTAGAATTCCAAGGATCAAAGCTAAAGAAGGTTGTCACTACAGTTGAACAACGTCTAGAGGGACCTATCAACAATGCAGTCATCCAAGAGTTCATTGAACATGAGGCCATAGCACAACAACAAGTCTAAGCATCTCGAGCCAAGATTGAGGAGTTTGAAGCAGAACTAGTCAGACTAGAGTGACTCAGGATGAGTCGTAGGTGAGTGTTGGGGTCTTGTTGGCCCTTGACCAAGTTTTGAAGGTTCTTGGTCATGTTTGACCATTTTGGACTTTGACATACTGTCGAAGGCGGACCTCAATATGAAGAATATATCATTGGATCTTGACCCCCTTTTGGGTCCTTTTTGGGATTTGGGAATATTTAATGGGTAAGGGAATGGTGTCTCATGGGTTTACCCATGTTTAGGCCTATTTTTTAAAGTATAAATAAGTAGCTAGGTGACATAAGTAGCGTGGCCAATAAGCTAAGTGCTAAGTGAAAGTATGGTTTGTAGATGTTGTGCATATTGTGAGAAACTTGTAGAGCTAAGTGCAAGTGGTTGTAACAGACTATGAAAGGCTTTGTGTTAGACCTAGCTCGGGGAAGGAGGATCTAGTGAGGTGCACGTAGATCTCCTGTCCTATGCGGAGTAGGGTTTTTGTTGCTTTGTGCATGTAGATGAATGATTGAAGCTAATAAAGAATAAGAGTTGGTGGACGTAGCGCTAGGGTAGGGGTGAACCACATATATACTGTGTTTTTCTTCTTTGTACGATGTGTTGGTGTATTTATGTGTTATTTGCTAAGTTCTTGATATAGATAGCTAGATAGATAGATTTGTTTATGATTTGTGCTTATGATGAATCTGAATGTTAGATCTGACATAGGTGAATATGCTTAGTTCTTGAATCTTCTAGATCTAATCTCTTTGTTTATGTTAAGTGCTTAAATACATTAGATCAGGGTGAATGTTGGGATGATCTGTTTTATTTACGGAGTAGTTATTGGTTAAATATCGATGAAGGTTTACTGATGAGTTCTTTGTTAAATACTAGAATCACATATTTGTGTCCTAGCTAAGGTTGCAGATATCTGAGTCCTGCAACCACCCCTGCCTCTACCTCAGGTGAGACTTCATCGACTTTGCAGGTGTTTCCAAAAGGGTTGGTAGTTAGGGTTTTGTTGGTGCACTATTGTAGCTCTGAACCCTGGGTCACCCCTGTGCCAACATCAAATCTACAGGGATTTTTTTTTTTTAATGTTAGGAATCTCTGGTTGAAATCCTTAACATTTTCTTCATGGTTCATTTTCATACTAGAGATTTCCATTACCAAAACTTCTGGAGATTTATCATCTCCAAATTTTTCTAGAAAGCAAGTTTCAAACTTGTCCCAAGAGATGATGGTTTTTGGTTGTTGCGCAAAATACCAGGTTGAAGCATTCCCCTCAAAAGTGTAGGGGGATAACTTGCACACGAGATCCTCATGCTTGACACTCTAGAGCCTAACAACTAACATGAATTTCTTGATGTGATCCTCAGATGATTTCTTCGAATCTGGGTCAAATTTTGGCAGCCACTTTTTTGAATGATTGGGCAATGAGTGTTGGGGTCCAGGTACTACCACGACATCTTGATTGAGCCAAGGTATGGAAGGATTATTTTGGTTTTCCATGGGAGTTGGAGGAGATGAAGGTTGAGATCATTCAGACAAAGAAATTCCTTCATCTGAGGATTCCTCTCTTGAAGAGGGTGGAGAAGAATCAGGTGGGGATGGTGGGATACCGGATCCCCCAACACCAAGTATTAGGGCTTCAGAAGGATCGATGATATTACCGACTAATGGGTTATCGAGAAGACCAGTGTCAAGAGGTTGTTCTCGTATATTGGTAAAATCAAGGGGTTGATTTAGCTGTCTACTAGGATCTTTGATTCAAGACAAAGAACTTTGAGTTCTTAAAATCGACTGGTGAACAATTTCCCGCAAATCAATCCCTTGAGGAACTGGTTTCATTGTCTCGACATGAATTTTAGGAGTAGTTTCTAAGGTAGTAGTTAGTTCAAGTGTAACATCAGGGTCTGAGAGACTACGTGTTACGACAGGAGAATGATTGTTTGTGGGAGTCCTATGGCCTCCACGTGCCATCAATGAATTTCAAACCCTCCTTATAGTGCCATTTGTTGATGGGTGTTTATGACACACAGTCAATGGGAAGGGAAGATCGAGACCGGGGTTTTCTATTTAACCCAAGCCATTTGGTATAATCTATGATGACGGGTTTTATGGCTCCGTTAGCCAACTAAGATCCTAAAACAACTAAAATATGTGAAATAACTAAAGATACAACTCTAACAATCAACACTTTAATTACAAAATGCTTAACTAACAATGGTATTATATACATAAGCTATATACAATTTACAAGGTTTAAGCAAAGCCTTGTGAAAATAATTGTTTTAAAATAATGGATCTAAACAAGATTAAAAATAAACAAAAAATATTCTAGTACTCTAACTACCAAACTAATAAACAATGGATGAATAAGATTGTAAATGATATAACAAAAATAGACAAATAATTTAACGTTTAAATGATGCAATCACCATTCATTCACAAATAAACAAATTAAATAAATAATAAACTAACTAACCTCTTGTTGATCATCAATACTAAGCTAGATTCATCTCTTTGTATTTGTATAAGCTCCTCTTAACCTGTGTCAAGTGTAAACCTATGAAAAAAGCAAGCATAATACTTCCAAAAAAAACTCAAAGAAGTATTTTATATTACGGAACAACTCTAAGATGACAGAAAGACAAATGATTTTATATCATGTGACTTTAGAATGTCCAATAAATGAAAATGAAAGAAATTCCAGTTCTCAGTAATCGTATTACCAACTACCTGGAATCATATGTAAACTCAAAATAATTTAATAGATGATCAGTCACAAATATTAGTTGAACCAAAAGATAATGAACCGCATAAAGAAAAACATGATATAAAATATTATATGCAGAACAGACTAAAGCTAGTTCGATACAGACAAAATTTCACATCTAAAAATTACATGAGAAAACAATGAAAACATTGCACAGTCTACACAGGATGAAAGCCAAAGAGTAAATTGTTTTCCCGTATACTTTCAAAAAAATAAGTCCATCATATGGTCCAGGAGGAATTGCCTCTATCATTGGGAAAGCAACGCTATTTAAACAAGTTCCTGGTATGTTCCTCATATCATGCAAGATAGAGGCAGATCTTTTAAAATAAGCTTTTACTAAAATAAAATAACAAAAAGATAATTTTGTTGAAGTCTTTCAATCCAAAACAATTACATTATTAAACATTTTTTTCAAAAATGAAAATCACTAGTCCACTAAATGTTCAACCCATGACTCATTCTACTAATTGTAGCACATCAATCTAGTGTTCACCTGAGACAAGGAAAACGAAATCTAAATTAGGAAATAATCAAAATAAATAATTAAAAAGACAAGCTACAAAATCTTCGATTATGTAGCTGGTCTAAAATAAAAACAAAATCAAAACTAATTTACTTTTTATACAAACATAATCAAATTGTGAAATACAAAAGAGCTATTTACCAATTCAGAAATTCAAAAGAGAAGCACCAGATAAATCAGAGTTTATAATAGTATTGAAATTGGTGGAATTATTAATAACCACATTTCTCGATCTCTTAATGCGTTTGTTGGATCTGTGTGAAGCTGACCGAATGCAAGCCCTAAGATCATTGTTTTCTCTTTCAAGGATCGATTTCCAAGTGACCACTTGATTCAACTGTGCCTATAGGTAAGGAATATCTTGGTAGTACCTTTCAATCCAGTCAAAACAATTCTCACAATACATCGGTTCATGATTTGGTAAAGGTCAAGTCTGATCTATAGTGGGTGACTTATCCTGTTCCATGATCCTTTTGATATCATGTTGAATGCCTTAAAAACCCTGTTGTTTCTTTAAGAAACGAGGCATATTCGATACGAAATCTAATTGGGGTGCATTGGTGCTGGTATCATCGACATAAATCCAGTTGTCGACATCAATAACGGGGATAGGTTTTTCACGATCATGATGTCGATTCCTCATCATTTTGGATATGAGTCGACCAGATCTTTTGTTCTTAAAATCAATGTCTAGAACTCTCTATTTATTTCATCTACCTTGTTTCTTGATTTTACTCTCATTTAAATCACCCACAACTTACCCAGGACTAGGAACAACAAGGACCTTATCCTTCATTTTATCCAATACATCTTCTAAGGATTTTTTAGGAATAAAAATGGGTCTCTGGTGTGTAGCTTTGAATGACTTATGAAAAAAAAAAAGGATTTTGGTTATTGGCACAAGGCTTCCGTGTAAGTTGACGTGTAGGTTTCTCATAGAAGGAGTTGATAGATGAGGGATGGTGGGCTCATCAGAATGCAAAGATGAGTCTTGTAGATTTTAACCTGTTGGGACTCAGAAATGTCGTATTTGCATCCACCTTTCCCTTCACTATTCCTTACATTTCATCGCCCTATTAAACCTTCTTCATATCATTTTCATAAATACATTTGGGTTTCACATTATTATTTTCCACTTT
>SNQJ01S0005374.1:77378-88777 GCA_010110895.2 Picea sitchensis | reverse complement strand
ATACAATACCAAATAAATCAAATGATCACCAATTAATTTAAAATACACACAGTGATCCTATTTGATTCTTGTGAAGACAATTCCCAGCATATAAGTATCAAATTTTTGATACCACATCCTTGGTGATTGTTTTAAACCATACAAGGACTTTTTCATCTTGCATACCAGTGCCTTCTTTCCCTTAACAACATAACCTTCTGATTTCTTCATATAGATTTCTTCTTCCATATCCCCATGTAGGAATGTTGTATTCACATCCATCTGTTCTACTTCAAAATCAAATGCAACAACAGATAACAGAAATATTATAGAGGTTAACTTGGAAACAAGAGAAAAAATTTCACCAAAATAAATTCCCTCAACCTGGGAATAACCCTTTGCTACTATTGGAGCTTTATATTTCTCCACTTTTCCTTATGCATTCATCTTCTTTTTAAATGCCCATTTTCTTCCAATGGGATTTCTTCCAGTCAAAAAATCCACTAGATCCCAAGCCTCATTCTTATCCAAAGATGCCATTTCTTTTTCCATGTCCCTTTTCCAGATATTTCCATCCTCTGAATCCACTACCTCCCTGACAGTTCTAGGATCATCATCACTAATAGACAAATCAAAATTTGAACGAAAATTAGATGGAGTATACCTTTCTGGTAGCCTTGTTTCTTGAAATTATCTCCTCAATACTGGAGTATGAGGATCTTCTTCTTCTCATTCATGTTCTTCTGTAGAGTTTGTCTCATCATTCTTTAAATCAAACTATATTTTCTCTAGTTCTTCCTTACTTGGTAGGACTTCCTGTTTAACAACATCCTTCATTTCTCTAAATACCACATCTCGACTATACACTACCTTCTTAGTTTCTGGGTTCCAAAGCTTATAACCTTTGATACCATCTTTATATCCAATAGAGATACACTTTTCGGCCTTCTTATCTAGCTTACTCTTGTTTTCTTTTGGAACATGAACATATGCATCACAGCCAAATACCTTGAGATGTGTGAGATAAGGTTCCTGACCATTCCATACCTCTTGTGGAGTCTTGTTATCCAACGTTGATGAGGGTGATCTGTTGACCAAGTAACATGCAGTACCCACTGCCTCTGCCCAGAATTCTTTCCCTAACCCAACACCACTGAGCATGCACCTTGGTTTTTCCATTAGCATCCTATTCATCCTTTCTGCAACTCCATTCTATTGAGGTGTATATGGAATAGTCTTCTACCTTTATATACCACACTTCTTACAGAATTCTTCAAATTCATTCCCACAAAACTCTCTCCCATTATCTGTCCTCAACACCTTAATTCTTTTCTCTGTTTGACTCTCAACAAGAGCCTTAAACTCTTTAAACCTATAAAAGACTTTGGATTTCTTCCTGGGGAAATATATCCAAGTATTCCTTGAGAATTCATCTATAAATGAGACATAGTACACAGATTTTCCCAATGATGGGACTGACACAGGTCCAAAAACTTCACTATGAACTAGTTGTAAAATTCTTTCTAACCTCTTTGGACCAGAGTGGAATATTACCCAATTTTGCTTCCCATATAGAAAATGTTCACAGAAATCAAAATCCAGAGAGTAGTTAGACATATCTTCAACCATACCTTTACCATGTAGTAGTGGAAGACCCTTCTCTCCAATATTCCCCAGTCTTTGATGCCACATCATAACCTTTTCTCGAGAGACTATAAAAATTCTTTCTTATTCAACTCCAATATCATGAACAATTGAACTATTACACCCATCACTAATAGTGCTTCCTTTCAGCTTATATAGAGTTCCAAACCGAACTCCCTTCAACAACACCATTTCTCCTTGAACCATCCTATAGGTTTCCTTTTCAAATATTGTTTTTACCCCTGCATCATCCATTTTTCTTACAAAAATAAAATTTATAGCCAAACCTGGGATGTGCAGAACACTAGGCAGTGTTCTAATCCTTCCATCTATGAGCTTCAACTTGAATTTTCCTCATCCTATGATTCTAGTTGTCGAATCATCACCTAAGAAAACATTACCTCCATCATACCTTTCATATTCACAGAACCCCATGTGGGGTGTCATATGAAAGGATGTACCAAATTCAACCAACCATGCCTCATGATCTACATCTATTCTTGAAGAAGCCAAGTACACATCCCCTCCTTCTTCCTTGGAGGTATTTTCTTTTGTAGAAGGAGATTCTTCATATCCCTTATTTTTCTCAACTTTGTATCTACACTGCTTCTTGTAGTGCCCTTATTTTCCACATATCCAACATACCTTTACAAACTTTTTGGGAGATGTAGATCTACCCTTAGACTTAGATCTCCCACTTGAGAACTTAGAAATAATGTGTATGTTCTTTGTCCTTCCATTTTGTTTCATCTCATCTCCTCTGACAATAAAGATGAGACCAATTCATCAAAATTCAAGGAAGTTGTATTAATACCTATGGCCACAACTAGAATATCCCATGAGTCTAGTAAAGAACATAGTAAATTGATACATTTATCTTCATATGAAATTTTAATCTCAATAGATACTAACTGACTTACCACAGTATTGAAGGAATTCACATGTTTTTCCACTGAGTCTCCATCTCTCATCCTCGGGTTATATAGATTCTTTCTCATGAATAGTTTATTCACTAGGGACTTAGACTAATACAACTTCCCCAACTTATCCCATAAATCCTTGTTTATAGCTTCCTCTGACACATTCAGTAATACTGAATTGGAGAGACATAGTCGGATTGTGCTCTTTGCCTTTTGATCCAAAATTTTCCAGTCATCTGTCGAAGTTCCTGTAGGTGAAGTACCTAGATATACCATGATCCACTAATCTCTGTCCACCAACACATATTCCATCTTGAGCTTCCCCAGCTCAAAACTTTTCCCAAAAAAAACTTCTCAATCTCCATCTTCAAATTCCTTGCCATTTCTTTTCACCTGAAAAATCAATACCACAGATCTCCCACTGTAACAAGGCTTATCACAGTCCCGGGCCAAACCCTTGACCAAAAAGGCATCCCCTTGAAGACAACCTAGCTCTGATACCAAATGTATATTTTAACCTTGTACAATATTTACTGCAAACAAATTTCCAGTAAAAGAACAGAAATGATACAATGGAAAATGCAAACATTACACAGAGATTTTTCCCTTGGAAACCCAAACTGGAAAAACCAGCATATTCAATATTCATTCATAGTGATACATTGTTTACAATACAATATACGTATGGAGACAGTGGCATCCAAAACCCTAACCTAATTACCTGGATTAGTCAACAACCCTAATTCCTTAACCAGAAATAGAAAACCATCAGCAAAGAAACCATGTGCTAAAAAACCACCTAAATATGTGACATGTTTCTTGAGGCAGAATTTTTTTTCTCAGGGGCATTCGCCCCCCTCAAACCCCCCTGCGTGCTCGGCACAACGACCATACACTACTACTTGTGCAAAGAATATAACACATACCCAATACGTCTATTACGGTTTCAGGTGGAGCGAATCCATCTCTATCTATGAAATATTGCCAATTATCCCCAACCTTTGACACTTGTGAAATAACCAATATTTGAATCAGGCTATGATAAAATAAGCTAGACTGTGCATTTAGGTTTTACCTTTGGTAAAATTTGGCCATTTTTTGCAGGCTCTTAAGTAAGTAGAATGGCATATTTAAATCAAACCCTAAAAACACCATCAACAAACGGACATGAAACAGGAAAACTAGCCCATATCTACCTTCACAGGTGACAAATTTCTTAACTATCAACAATAAAACATGCCATCGAGGTTTAAACAAAACAATTGATGTACCTTTAACATTGTAGCGCGATCTCTTGGAAGCCATTAGTAGGTTCCAATGGACGTCTTCGAATTTGAGGTTTTTGAACAAGCGAGCTCCCTCTTGGGGAAATCCTGTGGCTTCTACAATTGAATGTTCAGTCACCTCCATTTGTAAATCTCTTATCTTGGCCTTAGCACCATCGAAGTTTTGGGCAAAATCTTGAGCAACCTCAAGGTTAAAACCCTTGAATAATTTTATGAACCCGACCCAACCAAAAGCCATGAGATCATCCACAGTGTCTTCATGTGAGACGAGGGCCTATGAGCCATTCTTCTCCATCCTCACCACAAGTGCCATTGGTTTGGTCATGAAAATCCAGAAGGAGTAGCGAAGGGGGGGTGACAGGTTTGAAACTACATGAAATAAAGGATAAGCTTTGCATTTTTGGAGGAGACCCGATACCCAAGGCTTCGGGAGAAAGACACCATAGACAACACTTAGGATGTTGAGTGGATTCAGTACCAGAGGACAAGTGTAACAATGAAAACCAGCTCTTCTAATGACCACTTAGCCCAAAAATGAAGAAATACCACCTGATGAAATGAATGTGAGCTTGTGCTAGCAGGATGAGGGATTGATTGTTTCATAGCATGGCTGGCAGTCCTGTACACAAGGATTAGACCGTGATATGAAAAAATGGGATAGCATTCACATTTCAAGTTATATCAAAGTTTATTCTCAGAAATGATCGAAAATGTGGTAGGTGATAGTAAAAAAAGAAAAAAATTCCTAAGGCATACCTCCAAGGTGAACGACTCATATGTTAATGGTAAGAAAGAAACCCATAACACAATAAGTTCAAAAACCTTTAAAGTTCTTAAGATCGTTAGGTGCCCTTATGTATTCATCCAATTTCATAAAGAGAGACTCTAGAATCTGCACGATGTGTTCAAACCAGAGCTTGTTTCATTTTCATGCTTACAGTCATGAAATTGAACAAGAAAAAAATGAGAGATTAAAAGAAATGAAATCAAACACACAGCTAATCAAACGAATATTTCAAAACAAAAACATCATTGAAGTCTTCGCAAACAAAAAGAGGCAGCTATAGAAAATTATGTCCCATTAATATTATGTTTTAAACATTGATCAAATCGACATGAATATCTGGTTGGCAACACACTGATAACTTGGTATCCACATAAATGGTGGAGAAATTGGAGTTGGAGACAATTGCACATCAGAGTCTATATAGAGTCTCATGGTTGTAGAAAGGACACTAGGTAATGGTAACTAAATGTTGTGAAGTTGAATTTAAGATAGGAGGATATAGAGACAATATTTTTTGTGATGTGATTCCCATGGATTCCCATGGATATATGCCATGTATTGTTGGGGATACCATGGAAGTTTGACAGAAATGTCATTCATGATGGGAGAAAAATGGTAGGACACACATGCTACTACCAGTAGAGGATAATAAAGTGAAGGAATAAGACAACACGCGTATACTTCTCATGAGTGGGAAGGAACTCCTAAGTGAAGTCAATAAGGAACAAGAGATGCAATTTGATGTGGTGAGGAAGCCCAGAGTCATCCTTACAAGTACTTATATAAATGATCTACCTGAAGAGATTTAGGAGTTGTTGGAGAATTTTACTGACATAGTAGTGGATGAGTTACCTAGTGTTGATGGGTCCTAAATCCCTGATTCAATAGTAGGAACCAAACCTGCCACCGAGGCCCAATTAGACTCTGTAGCGTTTAATGGTGGAATGGTTCTCTAGATCTTGCGATCCGACCAATTTATCTATGGGCTATATGTTTTCTTTTGAAGGCTCTTCCTTTAGTTTAGACTATCTCTTTTTGTATTTTCTCTTGGGTGATACCAATATGAGATGTAAGCTGGCATAATCCAACTTGGCGACAAAAAGGATTAAATTCTAACTACTGGGGAAGAGGCTAAACTTGGGATAACCCGCAGCTCAAGCATGCAAACAATGATTCTATACCACAGGCCTAATACTAATACATTAACCTCGTGAGCATCCAATTCTTGTCTGAGAAACTAATTATTAGAAAGAAAACACATATGTAAATAAGATAATGGAAAGAAAAATAATGCATCTACCATAATCATCCATCGCATGTTAACACAACGATTCATCTTCATCATTCAAAGTAAAGAACAAAAACATATTGCACCAAATAACTTGACAATAGATTAACCAGCTCTTACTCATTGCAACATCATTCATGAAACGAGATGGGAAATAGTTCTTCTCCACATCCAATCACATGCATTTGATGAAAATGAATTGTCTCTGGTCCAGAAGGACTTCTCAATTCATAGCAGCGTCAAAATAATTATTAACAAAAAAAAAGAAAGAGTTCTTACAACAACCATCTACCTCTCACTAATTGGTTGATGTCTTTATTTATAATGTAAAGTTTAACTGAAATTAATGGCTAAGTGCAGTTTAAGAAAAACAAAATTCACCATGTGGCATCCTATACTAATAGTTTCTTTAACAGTCAGCCCGAGATATCTCTTGAAAAGGGTGATTTCTCTCGTACTCAGACCAACTGATAAATAACTCTTCACAAGTTTTGGCCCATGGAAATTTGTGTTGTTCCATCAAAGTTGCATGTATTCCTCTGATGTCCATCGCATGCATTTGGTACTTCAATAGACTAGAGTTCGACTATTGTAGCATGGTTCAATATATGATTAGATTCTCTGCAAATCTTTGCACTTTCCCTAGCCTTGCGTCAGTCATCTTTATGAGCTCTTTGGTCCATAACGAATCTTGTTTCGCATGCGACTCGACTACGTCGCTTAGGTCAACGAAGTTGTCGGGGTTGTCGAATTCAGGGAGTTTGATATCCTTCATTAATTTATTAATTTTATCCCAATGCTTCTTGCATATGATCCACTTCTCTTGGATTTCTCGATGTGGGTCATGAGACATCTTAGCCCAGTACTCGATTGATCGCTTCATGCAATTAAGACTACTTTTTCCTACCATCTAAATACCATGTTCTTCTTTGTCTCGGCTCTGCTGGACTGCATCAATGTACTCGAGTCCTTCTACTTCTTGTTGCACCCTTTCATACCATCTCTCCATATCCTTGCATGTCGTGAGTGCCATGAGAGTGTCCTCCTAGAAATCAGCTATTTTTGTAGTTAAAAGGTGTCTTTCTTTCTTGAAATCATTGTAAAATTATTCGAACTTAACTTTTAGGTACATAGTAGTCTGCATGGTGCCTTTATAGTATTTGTCCAGATGACGCAAGTGCTCTAGCTCATTTTCATCCCTTTTGGCCCTGTCCAGGGTGGCCTTTGAGAGTTCCTTCCCCACGCCTATAAGTTCAGACGTCCGGGCGTCTACTGTGTTTATCATGTTCTCCTTTGTAGTAACAAAGACGGAGTGATCCAACGTGATATTTATTTTATTTGCAGTCCTTTGAATGATGGACTTTCTCTTTCGATTGTAGGAGATCGCATAGATATATTCTACCTCATCTACCAGCTCTGGTATCTGTTGATCACCCCATGTGAGTATGTTTCCCAGGATATCGGTGGGGTATACTTGTTCAATATTGGGCTCCTGAAATTCCTCGTTGTGCCTCAAAGACCAGGCCTCTACCTCTCTCTCGTCGGGGGTCTGTGTATTGAGCGGAATAGCGATGTCGGGCATAGAATTGTTACTTACTTTCTCATTGGCCCCAGAACCATTGATTTACTTTCGCGGGGATTATTTCTTTGGCTCATCCAATTCAGGGTTGTCTTTCAGATATGCTTCGGTTTCCGATGTGTCAGGTTTCTTTTTTTCGAGGTCACTTTCATCTTTTGTTTCCTTTTGTGGGACCTCCTTTGTTTTCACTTCAGTCTCAGGGGAAGAAGTCTTCTCAGGTCATTTTTCCTCTTGGACACGCACATGGTTGTTGTGAGATGAATCTGGGCTCTCATCATCACTATATATAGTTACAATCTTTCTCAAAGGATTAGGTGCGCATGTTTCTACTGAAATTCGACCTGTCTTTGGTTGAGTCGTCCCACCTACCGGTGAATTGACCAGTGATGTTGTAGATTCAAGGTTTTTGAAATCGGGGCTGCTTGGCTTCATCGAGATTCCTTCTTGACTTTATTAAACAATTCTTCCCAGTGAGGGAATACAATTTTGGACCTAATGTTTGCCTCTATGCCTCTAAAGACCTTCTTGGTGGCTATCTTAATGACAGGCACCGGTTTTGGAGCGAATTCCAATTACCTCGCAATTACTAGGGAGGAAACTTCTCACGCCTCTGGTTCTTGCAGCTTTGGCACTCTTGGGGATTTCCTGGTGGTGGGTTTCTTGGAAGGCATTGTTCCTGCAACTGAAAACGGTCCTTTAAACATGCGTACAGAGTAGCGTTGGGTGGAAACATATGAAATGAAGTGTAAAACACCATAAGTCGATACATACCTATAATGCTTGCTAAAATTGTTGTTTAATAATCACTGAACCTTGCAAGACTTCTCTGGATTGTTAGCATTGCTCCTCTGTCTTCTCTGAACTCCTTACTGCACAAAATAGGTTCATACACAATAACTCAAAAGAATATAATGGGAGAGATCCTATCAGTCATATAAATCAGTTAATATGAGTAATGAATGAAATTCAAAACAAACTATCATTGGATCTCTGCAAATAAATTCTAACTTGGTTGGTGGCGGAGGCACGGAGGGAGATGCATTGTATCTGAAGGCTTAAATGGTCCCTTTTGATTTGCACACGAAATAGCAACTAATGCACGATCCATGAATTAACCAAAATTTTAAATGTGTCGTTCCTAACATATCTTAGGGCTAAAATGTCTCATCATGTCATGTCTCTCCGATGGAAAGATCGGGGATCGGTGATATCCTTGTTTATTTTTCCATTGGTTCCCTCCTGAGACAACCTCCTATTCCAAAAGGTATCGGGGATTGACGATCATGGATAGTTCGAGCACATAGTTTCTTTGCGGGTTATCACCTTCATAAATCTTTGACGCCGAAAACATTTCGGGAGTCGGCGATCCAAGATACCACTCTTTTACTTGTGCGAAACTTACTCTTCTCATTTTTCTGTCGATGCCAAATGGATCAATATTTGGTGATATATTTAGTGAATCTTATTTGCGAAGACGAGAGACCTCCTTCTGTCGACGCCGGTGAAATTTGGTGCTCGACTATTTTGGTTTTTTCAAGCGATTTTTGTCACTTTTAATCTTTCCCAATGCTAAATTTCCTAAGTGCATTGGGGATAGCTTTAGACTGTCGATTCCTTAAGTAAAATTTAGTGCCTTTTAAAGTTAATATTATTTTCACACGTTCAAGCAAACTTTAAACGACTCAACATGAAAATATAAATGATAAGCATAGGCAACCGTTTCATACTAAAGCACAATCAGACAATGCGAAAGATCAAGTGGTAGCCAAAAAGTAAAAAATTGACATAGACCTTTTTAGGGTGTGTTGAGTGCTCAATAAATGGTGATTCACTGGGTGAAAGAAGAATATTTGTTCCTTATCCAAGGCTCGGCTAATACGGAAGTTGATGGACAACCTTGATTGGTTTGAAAATCAAAACTTCTTTACCTTTGCATTTGAAGTTCTCTGGTTGATGCTTTTGGGTCTACCCATGGGGTTTTAACCCTTTTCCTCCTTCGTTTCCTTTGACCCTGACTCATGCCCCCTTTTTACGAAAGTTTAGAAAATCACTCACTGACATGAAGCCTTCAGTTACCTTTACTCACTTGCTTTGGTGTCGCTCCGCTGCCAGTGAGCGTCCATAGCCCCAGCGGAGATATATGTATACCCTCTCCTACTTTACACTCTTTTGATAATACCAATTTTATTTTAGCATGAAACCCTGACCGTGCGGGAGAGGATGATGTCTGTTTATTTTGCAAGGTGAGATGATCAAGGTGGATCCTTTATTAAATTTCTTTTTTGGGTTCATGTAGTCCTTTCCAGCTTTCATTCTTTCCCTTAAGGTACTACCAAACCACCAAGCAGACACTTCTGACATTTCTCTGGAGTTCTTCATTTGGCAAGGTTTAGATAGAGGACTCCTGAGAGTGACCACAGATCCTCCTATTCTTCTTTTGTTTTTAAGTGAGAAATAGGTTAGGAACATAGATCTCTATGTTGCATGTTTTAAGATCAACCATTGTCCTGCTAAACGCAACTTTGAAAACACAGAAACTCATGTAGCAAAAAGAAAATAACAAACAATGCATTTCACAATCACAGAAGATACTCAACAAAGAACATAAAGCACAAACATTTTTTTATTTTTTTTTACTTTCAATTTCTTATTGAAATATTGTTTTAGGGCTTGGCCATTCACTGGAAGGCCATCAGTTTCCCCCCTTGGATTCTACAACTGATACGTGCCTGCCCCAATCTTTTCAACCACTTGGAAAGGTCCAAGCCACAGATTTTGAAACTTAGAATGCTTCCCTTTCGATTCATTTTCTTTGTCCCACTTTAGTACTAGGTCTCCTACTTTGAAGTTCTTCTCTTTAGCCTTATGCTTATCAAACCATCTTTTCACTATTTGTTGGTGAGTTAGGAATTTTTACTTAGCGTTTTCTCTTTCTTCCTCTAGCATGAGCAAAGTGTTGATTCTTCATTGTATGGCCAATGAAGACTCCTCGCTGGAATCTTGGGCTAGTTGAAGAGATGGAATATAGAGCCCATTTGGGAGGATGGATTCTTTCCCATAGACTAGAAAGTATGGGAAATTTCCTATAGATTCTTTGGGTGTGACTTTGTTGGCCCACAAGTCATTGTGGAGTAGATTATGCTAATTCCTTTGGTTATCTGCACCCTTCTTTTTTAATATCCTCATTAAGTTATTGTTAGTTGATTATGCCACACCATTAACCTATAGATAATAATTTGTCGAATACCTAATTATGATTCCTTTGACCAGAGAAAATTCTGTCAAAAGGGTGGAAGAAAAATAAGTTGCATTATCAAAGACTAGGACATAAGGGACACAAAACCTTGTGATTAATTGTTGTTCTATAAATTGGATTTATAACTTATCATTTACCTGAGTCAGAGGAACGGCCTCTGCCCATTTCGTGAAATAATCAGTTGAAGTAAGAATGTACTTGTGTTGTTTTGAAGAGCTCGGTGTAATTTCTCCTATGATATCCAACCCCCATTGCTTAAAAGGCCTAGAGACAGTCACAGGTTGGAGTGGGACTGCTACTCTCTTCTCCCTCCCGGCGCTCATTTGACAAGTTTTATAGTTTCTAGTGTAATAATGAGTGCCCTTGAACAAGGTGGGCCAATAATAGTTGGCTCTCAGAATATTATGAGTGGTGGTGTTTCCTATGAAATGTCCCTCGGCAGGGCCATCATGGAGCTCCTTCATCATGTTCGACAAAACAGGTATTCCAACAGAGGACGAACACCTTCAGTAACCACTCACATAACCAGATCAAATATCAACACATCGATGTTTTCACGTGGTAAAACCCCTACGGGGAAACATCCACGGCCCCAACCAACGCGACCACTTGGAGCAGTTTATTAATGCAAAGAAAAAGATTACAGAGAGATTTTACAAG
>SNQJ01S0005374.1:29593-66529 GCA_010110895.2 Picea sitchensis | reverse complement strand
ACATTAAATTAAGTTGCGTATACAAGAAGGGATAACATAAGAATCTCGAGAAGATAAAAGAATTAATGGGAATGGATAAGGGTAATAAATGGGTTAGGTAGGAAATTAATGGGGGAGGAGTGTCGGGAAGGGGGGATAAGGAATGAAGGAAGGAGTGGGAGGAGGATCATTCGACGGGAGTGGAGAAGGATTTTGGGAGCTCAGAGTATTGCAGGGAGAGGGAGACTTTGAGAGTTTGGATTATAGCAGTGCACCGGTGTTCCTAGGGGTTTTGGGCACGGAGGGCTAGGATATCCATTGATATCCTAGGGCTAGGAGCTAACTAGTCGGCAGGGAGGTCGGTTTTGGGTGGTGATTCTAAAGAAGTGGGAAGGAAGCAAGTTGCGGACAACAGGAAGGATTATTAGCATCAGAGTTAAGGTATTTAATTCAAATTTATGCATTGTTTTAATTAGATTTATTACTCATTGATAAATTTTACTTGCGTAAGTGTTGAGAAAATTTGGAATAATTCTTCTTTTATAAACCTGGTAGAAATTGCTGTACATTTGGTAGGATTTGGTAGAATTACTAGATGTTACTTTAAAAGCAGTCATTACAGGGACAAAGCATCTCTGGATAACCAGATTTGATTTTTCAGAGGCATGTTCTCCCTTTCATCATTATGGTCATTGTTTCCTTCCATATCTTCATGCTTTGAGTTAAACTCTTCCTCTTCCAAAAAATTGTTCATCTCAGAAACATCGTCGGCTGGTGTCTCAGGTATCAAATCAAGAGGTTCTTGGATTTCGGTAATTTTGAAATCTATTAAGTCTTCTACCGAGTGTACAAAAACCTCGTCGGGAGTACTAACCACTGGTCTATTTTGTTGTTTTCTTTGAGGGAGTATGGGAGCTAAGGACAACGCACCGATCTGTCGGGTGTAGGCTCTTGTAATTCTTATGAATTGATTTACTTCCTCGTGAGGAAGAGCGTACGGTATTTCAGAGTGAAAAGATTCTTCATTGGGCTGGGGTGAGTTACTCTTTTCAGGAGTACTTATCATGTGTGCGTTGTCCTGTGAATGACTAGCCATGCATGTCGGCTGTTACAAATCTGTAGGTTGTTTGAAATGCTATATAAAATATATATTCAGCCATTCATTCTTAGACCCTCCTTCTAGAACTAGTTCTGTTGATGGGTCCTAAATCCTTGATTCAACAGTAGGAACAAAACCTTCCACCAAGGCCCAATTAGACTCTGTAACATTTAATGGTGGAATGGTTCTACAGATCTTGTGATCTGACCAATTTATCAATGGGATTTATGTTTTCTTATGAAGGCTCTTCCTTCAGTTTAGACTATCTCTTTCTGTATTTTCTCTTGGGTGAGACCGATATGAGATGTAAGTCGACATAAACCAACTTGGTGACAAACATGATTAAATTCTAACTACTGGGGAAGAGGCTGAACTTGGGATAACCCATTTCTCAAGCATGCAGACAATGATTATATACCACAGGCCTAGTATTGATACATTAACCTTGTGAGAATCCAATTACTTTCTAAGAAACTAATTATCAAAAAGAAAACACATATTAATAAGATAATGGCAAGAAAAATAATCCATCTACCATAATCATTCATCACATGTTAACACAACAATTCGTCTTCATCATTTAAAGAAAAGAAAATAAAAATATTTCACCAGTAACTTGACAACAGATTAAATAACTCTTACTTGTTACAACATCATTCATGAAATGATATGGGAAATAGTTCTTCTCCATGTCCAATCACATCCATTTGATGAAAATGAGTTGTCTTTGGTCCAGAAGGACTTCTCAATTCATAGCAGCTTCAAAATAATTCTTAGCAACCAAAAAGAAAGAGTTCTTACAACAACCATCGACCTCTCACTAATTGGTTGATGTCTTTATTTATAATGTAAAGTTTAACAGAAATTAACGGCTAAGTGCAGTTTAAGAAAAAAAAATTCACCACGTGGCGTCCTATACTAACACTTTCTTTAATAGTCAGACCGAGATATCTCTTGAAAAGGGTGATTTCTCTCATACTCAGACCAACTGATAAACATCTCTTCACAAGTTTGGGCCCATGGAAATTTGTGTTGTTCCATCGGAGCCGCATGTATTCCCTGTATGTCCATCGCATGCGTCTAATACTTCACTAGACTGGAGTTCAATTGTTGTAGCACTGTTCAAGCTCTGATTGGATGCTCTTCAAATCATTGCACTTTCCCTGGCCTTGTGTCGGTCATCTTTGTGAGGTCTTCAGTCCATAGTGAATCTTGTTTGTCATGCGACTTGACTACATCACTTAGGTCAACGAAGTTGTTGGGGTTTCTGAACTCGGGGAGTCTGATATCCTTCATTACTTTATTAATTGTATCCCAGTGCTTCTTGCATATGATCCATTTCTCTTGGATTTCTGGGTGTGGGTCCCGAGAAATCTTATCCTAGTACTCGGTTGATCGCTTCATGCGATTAATACTACTTTTTCCTACCATCTGAATGCCATGTTCTTCTTTGTCTTAGCCCTGCTAGACTGCATCAATGTATTCGAGTATTTCTACTACTTGTTGCACCCTTTCATACCATTTATCCATATCCTTGAATGTATCGAGTGTCATGAGAGTGTCCTCCTGGAACTCAACTATTTTCATAGTGAAAAGGTGTCTTTCTTTCTTGAACTCGTTGTAAACTTCTTCAAACTCACCTTTCAGGTACACAGTGGTTTGTATGGTACCTTTATAGTATTCGACCAGATGACGCAAGTGTTCTATCTCCTTTAGGGTGGCGGCTACCTCCTTTTCATCCCTTTTGGCCCATTCCAAGGTGGCCTCTGAGAGTGCCTTCCCCATGCTGATAAGTTCATACATCCGGGTGTCTACTATGTTTATCAAGTTCTCCTCTTTATTAACAAAGACGGAGTGATCCAAAGTGATATTTATTTTCTTTTTAGTCCTTTGAACGATGGCCTCTCTCTTTCGATCATAGAATATTGCATAGATATCTGCTACCTCGTCTACTAGCTCGAGTATCTGTTGATCACCCCATGTGAGTATGTTTCCCAGGATACGAGTTGTGAAAACTTGTTCAAGATCGAGCTCCTAAACTTCCTCATTGTGCCTTGAAGACCCGATACTTACTTGTTGATTGGCCACAAAACCGATGATTTCCTTTCGCGAGGCTTCTTTCTTTGGATCATCCAATTCGGGCTTGTCCTTCATATCTTCTCTGGTTTTTGATGTGTTGGGTTCCTTTGTTTCAAGGCCACTTTCAACTTCTGTTTCATTTTACGAGACCTCTTTTTTTTCAACTTTGGGTTCAGGGGAAGAAGTCTTCTCAGGTCCTTTTTCCTCTTGGACACGCACAGGGTTGTCGTGAGTTGACTCCGGGTTCTCATCGTCACTATATATAGTTATAAGCTTGCTCAAAGGATTAGGCAAGTGTGTCTCTACTGACACCTGAGCTGTCTCTTGTTGATTCATTATTCCTACTGGTGAATTGATTAGTGATGTTGTGTATTCAGGGCCATCTCACCCATTGGTGTTAGAAAGGTTTGTGAAATCGAGGCCGCTTGGCTCCGTTGGGCTTCCTTCTTGATTTTCTTAAGCAATTCCTCCCAGTGAGGGAATATTGTTTTGGCCCCAATGTTTTCGTCTATGCCTCCAAAGGCTGAGGGGGTGGACGAAGGCCTTCTTGGTGGTTGTCTTAATGACATGCATCAGTTTTGGAGAGAATTCCATTTGCCTCGCAACTGCTGGGGAGGAACATTCTCTCATCTCTAGTTCTTGCAGCCTTGGCTCTCTTAGGGATTTCCTGGTGGTGGATTTCTTCAGAGGCATTGTTCTTGCAACTGAAAACGGTCCTTTAAACATGTGTAAAGAGTAGCCTTGGGTGGAAACATATGAAATGAAGCATAAAACACCATAAGCTGATACATACCTGCAATGCTTGCTAAAATAGTTTTTTAATACTCACTAAACCTTGGAAGCCTTCTCCAGATTGCTAGCATTGCTCTTTTATGTGCTCTGAACTCCTTGTTGTGCAGAATAGTTTCATACACAATGAATCAAAAGAATATAACGGGAGACATCCTATGAGTCGTATCAATCATTTAATACGAGTAATGAATGCAATGCAAAACAAACTATTGTTGGATATTTGTAAATAAATTCTAACTTGGTTTACGGCGGAGGCGCAGAGGGATATGCATTGTATCGGTAGGCTTAAACGAGCCCTTTTGATTTGCGCACGAAATAGAAATTAATGCACAATCCACAAATTAACTAACATTTTAAATGTGTCATACCTAACATATCTTATGGCTAAACCGTCTCATCACGTCGTGTCTCTCCGGTTGACAGATCGGGGATCAGGGATATCCTTGTGTATTTTTCCATTGGCGCCCTCCTGAGACAACCTTTATTGCCGAAAGTTATTGGGGATCGATGATCAGGGATAGTTCAAGCACTTAGTTTCTTTGTGGGTTATCACCTTTGTAAATATCTAACGCCAAAAACATTTTGGGAGTTGGCGATCAACGATAACACTCTTTCACTTGTGTGATGCTTACTCTTATTGTTTTTCTGTCGATGCCGAATGGATCAATATTCGGTGATATCTTTAGTGAAGATTATTCTCAGAGACGAGAGACCTCATTCTACCGACACCGGTGAAATTCGGTGCTCGGATATTTTGGTTTTCTCAAGCGATTTTCGTTACTTTTAATATTTCCCAATGTCGAATTTCTTAAGCGCATTGGGAAGAACTTTAGACTGTCGATTCCTTAAGTAAAATTTAGTCCCTTTTAAAGTTAAGATGATTTTCACACATTCAAGAAGACTTTAAATGACTTAACATGAAAACATAAATGATAAGCATAGGCAACAATTTCATACTGAAGTTAAATCAGATAGTGTGAATGATCAAGTGGTACCCAAAAAGTAAAAATTTGACATAGACCTTTTTAGGGTGTGTTGAGCGCTCAACACCTAGCTCATTGCCACCCATCAGGAGTATCATCCATCACATTGATATCATGCCAAGAGTGATTCTGTCGAACAAAGCAACGTATAGATTGACACCTCAAGAGAATGAGCTGGTAAAGAAACAAGTCCAGTATTTGATGGGCAAAGGTTTGGTGAGATAAAGTTTGAGCCCATGCGTAGTACCAACTATGTTGAGTCCGAAAAAGGATGGAGGGTGGAGAATATGTACAAAATGAAGATATATAAACAAAATCACCCTCAGGTACAGATTTCATTTTCCCAAGATGGATGACTTAATTGATTTCTTGAGCAAAGCAAATTATTTTTCAAAAATAGACTTGAAAAGTGGATATCACGAGATAAGGATGAGAGAAGGTGATGAGTGGAAAACAACCTTCAAAATGAATGAAGGGTTGTATGACTGGATTGTTATGCCATTTGGCTTGACAAACACCCCAAGTACTTTTATGAGGTTGATGAATGAGTTATTAAAATATTTTATTAGTAAGTTTGTGATTGTATATCTAGATGATATACTAGTCTTCAGTAAAAATCAAGAAGAGCATTTGCAGCACTTAACATTAGTGATGAGAATATTACAACGAGAGAAGCTATTGATAAATCTGAAGAAATACTCTTTTATGAAGAGAGAACTCATTTATTTGGGTTTTGTAATATCTTCAAATCAATTGAATATGGATCCAGAGAAGGTGAGAACAATCAGAGAATGGTCATCACCAAGAAGCATATTCGAGGTGAGAAACTTCCATGGATTAGCAAGTTTCTATAAGAAGTTAATTAGAAATTTCAATGGAATTTTTCCACCAATTTTAGATACCGTGAAGAAGAGATACAAGTCTTTTAAGTGGATAGAAGAAGCTGAGAAAAGCATCAGGATATTAAAGGAGAATATAATCGAACAACTGATTCTGGTCTTGTCATATTTCGAGAAGATGTTTCAAGTACGATGTGATGCTAGTGGGGTAGAAATTGGAGCAGTCTTGACCCAAGATAATAGGCATGTTTCATATTGTAGTGAGAAGTTAATGACACCAGGAGGAAGTACTCCACATATGATAAATAATTTTATGTAGTAATTCAATCCTTAAAGAAATGGAGGCACTACCTTGTTCCAAAATAATTTGTCTTGTATAGTGATAACCAGGCTTTACAATTCATAACCAGACATGAGAAGTTAAATAAAAGACATGGTTAATGGATAGAGTTTATGCAAAGTTTCACTTTTGTCATTAAACATATTTCTGGTAATTCTAACAAGGTTGTTGATGCATTGACCGGGAGATGTCTAATTCTACAGGAATTTCAAGTGAAAACCTTAGGGTTTGAACACCTTAAGGAAATGTATTGTGATGACCCAGATTTTAAAGAGGCATATGAAGCATGTGAAAATCATGTACTTAGAGACAAAAGTCAGTGGATAGAGTATTTGATTCAGGATGGATTGTTTTTTAAAGGTAGCTAGTTATGCATATCAAAGTTCTTGATGAGAGATAATATGTTGAAGGAAAAACATAGTGGAGACCTAGCAGGACATTTTGGACATGACAAGACATTTCCACAATTGAACAGTTCATACTATTGGCCAGGTATGAGAGAAAATGTGAAGAAATTTGTAAACAAATGTAAGATTTGTTAGTATGCAAAAGGAAAGAGACAGAGCACTGGGTTGTATCAGTCATTGTCTATTCCAGATAGGCCTTGGGATGTGATAAGCGTGGATTTCATGTTGGGATTGCCAAGAACATGAAGGGGAAGCGATTCCATATTTTTCATAGTTGATAGATTCTCAAAGATGGCACACTTTATCCCATGCTAGAAATATAATGATGAAACACACATTGCAAATCTTCTTTTCAAGGAAGTTGTGAGACTTCATGGCTTTCCCAAGAGTATTGTCTCAAACGGAGACACTAATTTTGTTGGTCATTTCTGGAGGACATTGTGGAAGAAACTGGGGACATAATTTTCCTTTAGTTCAACAATAGACTGAGGTGGTAAATTAGAGTTTAGGAAATTTGTTGAGGATTTTGGTCACTGAATATCATATCTAGTGGGATAAGATTCTATCACAAGTAGAGTTTTCATACAATGACTCACCAAACAGGAGAACATGAAAGAGTCCATTCTAGATAGTGTACGGGATGAAGCCAAGAGGAGTACTAGAGTTGAGAGATTTGGACCAGAATGAATTCAGAAGCACTGGAGTAGAAGACTTCATTGTAAAAATGCAGAAGCTTCATAATCATATCAAAGAGAATTTGCAGAACAACAATAGAGAATATAAATGCAGATTTGATCAACATAGGTGAGAAATTCAATTTGAAGTGGGAGATCAAGTTCTAGCACATGTTAGGAAGGAAAGGTTCTGAAGGGGAACATACAACAAATTGAAATTGAAGAAGATAGGACTGTGCAAGATCCTAAGGAAATTTGATGCCAATGCTTATGAGATAGAGATTCCAGAGGGTGTGGGTATATCACCCATATTCAACATTTCAGACATGTATCCTTACAGGGAAGATGACACAAGAGGATCAGAAGATCAAAAAGAGATCTAGTGGGAGAAGCAACTTGTAGAAGAAAAGTCACAGACGGAGAAGATCATAAATCAGAGGATTGGTAAGAAAACTAGGAGGAAAAATTATTTTGAATATTTGGTAAAGTGGAAAGACCACCCAATAGAAGATTCAAGCTGGGTAAATGAAGAAGATATTCAAAAGCATGGAAAGTCAGTGCATGAGCTCATGGAAAGGATTCCATGATTTTTTTTCCAAAGGAGTATGATGCAGGAGCATCCTCATCAAAGCGCAAGTGGAGAACAACTCGACACCCTAGCATGCATTTTGAAGTAATTTCAAAATTTAAGATGGAATGTCACGAAATATCTTGAAAATATTGTAATTAAAGAAGATCTTAAATGTTATGAGGATGTACCATTGTGTGATATCGATGGAGATTGTAATTCCTTTAATGTAGTGAATAGCAGTATAGATCTGAAGCATTCACTCTTATCTGTTTGTACCGATCATTTATTGTAATAACCCTTAGTAGTTGAAATATTTTAATTTGATAAGATAGCCCTAAGGTAGTCGAAGGGGAATTCTCTACGAGCTCTTTTTGTATAAATAAATGTATTGGTTCCCAAAAGAGGTTGTCAAACTTCATTGAAAGTTATTGAAGATCATTGTAGTTGAATACTATTGAATCTTATCAAGTTGTATGAGCCCATGTACATACCATTTGAATGAATATAACAGAGAAGCGTCGATCTAAAATGCGTGGTGTTGTTGTTACTATGTCTATCTAAATGAATGGTAGGATTTTTGTTTAATTGCAATTCTTTGTTATTATTCATTCTTATGTTATGAATGCATTTACATGGTTGAATGTATGAATCTATGAGGATTAGATAAGTTTCAATTGTTTCTCTTCTTCGAGCCCATGCAAGGAATGTGTAGTGTCTACAAGGTGTGTGTTGACAGAGTCTAATTCGACTCAGAAGCTCAAGAGAGTCAACGAGGAGTTGTATTTTCAAATATTGCAAAGGGTCACACAAGGTGTGCGTAGGAAGAAACACACTCATCGTCGTATTGTTCAGGAGGAACATCTTAGTTGTGTAAGATTTGTTGCAAGGAGTGCACAGTCGCCCACAAGGGACATAAGTTGTGAAAGAAGCCTATTGCAAGGTCGGTACAGAGTCGACTTTTGCATAAGTGTCAAAGAAGTCATATTGAAAATGTTTCAAGGACAAGAAAGCTCAAAAGAGGTAGTGGGTGAAAATTCTTCAGTAGGGAGGAGCCCACTGAAAATTTCACAACCAATGAGAAAATATCTGTTCTGATGAATCGGGATCTTTCCATATCATGGGATCTAGGAAATTTGCGTGGAGAATATTCTCAAAATCCTTCGGAAATTCATGCATTTGGATATTTGGAAATGTTTAAGGAGCGATATCATCGAATTCCCAAAGAGGCGAAGTGAAATCCTAGTCGTCGGTATCAAGGAGAATACATGGCATGAGATCTACCACTTCAGTGATAGGATACTTCAGGGAAAATTGGAGAGTAGAGTCCCGAAGACCGAAGAGATCTGGGTTGTTGGACCCAAAATGACACATCGCAGAGACCTATGTGTTTCGGAAGAAGAGCACTTCAAAGAAAGTTCTGTGAGGAGTGTAAACAAATCTCGAAGCCAAAGTCATGAAGGGGATGGGTCAGGGGTTATAGCTCGTGGACATAAAAAATAGGGGCCTAGAAGAGGAGCTAGAGCTCCTCATTTTGATTTACCAGAAGTTCCAAAGAAAGGGCATGCGAGTGAAACAAGTCTGCATGGTTAACCAAAGGGGGCATGTGTGAATTGATTTATGGGGATAGAAGAGTCTCGAAGAGATGATTCAACTCAGTGTTTTGAAGATCATTGATGGGAAGGTCGCAGAACCCTGAGGAGAGAAGGGGGGGTTGCATCAAAAGGAAAGGTAAGGAAATGAAAGGAAACGCATGGAAAGACAAGGAAATGCATGGAAAGTCAAGGCAATCAAAGGTAAGAAAAGGATATTCAAGCAAGGAAAGCAAAGGAAAGGAAAGGCTAGACATGGAAAAGAAATTCAAATCAAGTAAATGCATGGAAATCAAGGCAAGGCAAGGCAACACATGAAAATACAATGCAAGAAAAGTAAAGGTAAGTCTAGGAAAGCAAGGCAAGCAAAGGAAAGGAAAATATAGACATGGCAAGGAAAGTCAAATTAAGCAAAGGAAACGCAAGGTAAGACATGGAAATTCAAGGAAAGGTAAGGAAAGGCAAGGCAAGGCAAGGTAACACGAGGGAATGGAAGGAAAGGCAAGGTAAGGTAAGGGAATGGAAGAAAAGGCAAGGCAAGGAAAGGTAAGGAAACACATGGCAAGGTAATACATGGAAAGGCAAGGGAATGAAAGAAAAGGAAAGGCAAGGAAATGTAAGGAAACACCTAGCAAGGCAAGGCAAGGCAAGGAAAGGCATGGAAAGAGAAGGAAAGGAAAGGTGAGACAAGGAAAGGAAAGGAAAGGAAAGGCAAGGCAAGCAAAGGAAAAATAATGCTAGACAAGGCAAGGCTAGACATAGTTTGCTAACGACAAAAATCAACCAAAAAATACAAGAATGCCATAACAAGCATAAAATGAAGCAGAAATTTCAATCAATCATAAATTTGAAATATTTTTTCAATTACTCCTTTTACATACCTATGGTCATTCAAGTATACCATCAAGATCACTTATAATATTGATGGTCTCCATTAACTTCTCATTCTCAAAGTAAGGCAATAAGTATCGTACCTTTGATGAGTTCTTACTTGGTATTGTTTGTAGTTGGAGGTTTATACCAACAACCAAGTTCATAAAGTGGTACACAAATTCACCTAGTATATAATATTGAAATGCATAACCATGTTTCTTCCATGTTCTTTCATCCTGTGTCAGATATTCTCCTTTAATAACCATTAACCCAATTGGAAATTCAATGTCTTCGGAGTCCATTACTGAGAGCATGAGGGTATTATTTCCCTCTAAGAAACATTACAACCAATGGTCAGTTCCCCATTCATTACTTCTTAGGGAAACCACTACATATATGTGCCCTACAAAAAATCGAGTGCTAACAAGTGAGTCCACTAAATGACCAAAGCATAAAACATTGATTTTGGTTATTCAAAATTTTAAATAAGGTTTCACCAAACCTAGTAGTACAAGATCTGAGACATGATCATAATCTGCTAAGATAATTGATTGGTTCTCCTCCAACTAGGATAATTCCATAGTTATACATTGACCAATGGGGAGTGATACATGATCCCATCTATCAACCTAGTCCATGGAATCACAATCATCCCATTTATTACTACTACATGGACCACAAAAGAAAGATAGTATTCTTGTCCATATTTCAACTATTGCATTTTCTAATGTTTGAACTGAATTGAATCCACGAGTGCCCTGGATTTTTTTGAATTCATACCACTGTGATCGATCTATAGCGACCACCTCCCAAAAATATCTATGTACATGTCCTTTCATGGGTTATTTATCTTCATGGGTTCTTGTTCCCTCTCCCATTACTGAAGAACACCATTCAAGAATGGATTTTTCATCTCGACTAAGGGAAGTAGTTGTGAACTTCATTTATTTCCTGCGCACCACTCTTTTCATGCATGCACCTACTCCATCATGTTGCCCTTTTCCATTCCTAGACTCAAATAGTTCCAAATATGTGGTACCTTGAGTTTTTTTTGCAACATACACAACCATTTCTTAGCTGGCCTATGCAACCATTTGATGAAATCCAATGTTGATCCATCTATATTTTCTTCTCCTTAAGTTTATTGAAAAAAAGATGAAATAAATATTGTACATAGGCTAAGTGTTGGCACAGGGGAAGACCCGGGGTTCAACACTTCAACAACGCACCAACAAAACCCTAACTATCGGCCCTTTCGGAAACACTTGAGGAGCAGATGAAGTCTCACCCGAGGTAGAGGCAGGGGCGGTTGTAGGACTCAAGTGTATGCAACCTAGATGGTAAACAGATATGTGATTACAGTACTCTAATAAATCACGTAGCAGTTAACGTTCATTAATATTTAACCCTTATTCACATCGCAAGTCAAAACCCTAATTACATAACAATGCAGCATTCAATAAGATATAACACATTGAAGCACTTAGCACATAGAGATAGATCAAATCTAGCATTCATTCACATTACTAAGCACTAAGCTACTATATCATATGCATCTAACATAAATATTACAGCACTAAGCATAAATCACATCAATAACATAACAACCATAATGCACAAAGAAACCAAAACACATGATATATGTGGTTCACCCTAGTGTGGGGCTACATCCACCAACTCTTCTTCTTCTTTATTGTCTTCTGTCAATCTTCTTACAAGAACAGAGCCACAAGACCCACTCCGCATAGGACAAGAAATTTGCTCGCACCTTGCCAGATCCTCCTTCCCTAGAGCTAGGTCACACCACAAAGCCTCTACACAGTATGCATAGAGAATTCAAAACTATCTGCACTTAGAAAACTTCAAGGGTTCTAGCACAAAGCCGATCAGAACTACTTGTTACAATACTTTGCACAAAGCTAACACTAGCACTTAGCCATCATCCTCTTCTTACATCGCATGGATACTTATTTATACATTACAAAAAGGGGCCTAATTATGGGTACACCCATGGGCCGACATCCCATACCCATTACAAAATCCCTAATCCAAAAATTCCCTAAGGAGGGTCTAAGGTCCTACGATCTCCGCTTCGACTTGAGCTCTTCCTTCGACCATCCTATCGAAGTCCCAAAAATGATCAAACCTAACTATGGATCTCAAAAACTTGGTCAAGGGCCAACAGGCCTCGAAAACTCACCTGTGACTGATCCTGAGTCACTCTGATATAGGTAATGCTACCTCAAATGCCTCGAGTTTGGATCGAGTTTCTTTGACCTGCTGCTTCGCCAAAGCCTCCTGCTCGGCGAGCTCTTCAATAAATTTCTCTGTTACTGGTCCTTCCAAGCATTGTTCGACTATAGTGACTACTTTTTATAGTTCTGCTCCTCGTCCTTCAATCTCCTCAAATAGTTGGCAAGCTTCATCCTGGATTGGCTGGAGCTTCTGAGTCACTTCCATGACTTTGCTCTATATGGAATGGACCTGTTGCTGAGCCATGCATTGTTCTTGGGATATTTTCATTCTCTCCACCGCTGACAAGGGCTTCAACTATTCTTGTACTATTTTTGTTTGCTTCTTTGCCTCCTCGAGCTATGACTCTAGTGTCTTCAGTTCATGGTCCTCGGTAAGGCGCTCATAATTCTGTGCACTTCGACTGCTAAGTTGTTTACATTCCAAGGCTAATGCCTTGATTCTCTCAGTGGTGCTCCTCACAGTTTCTTCTCTCTGATATCGCAATTCGTGTGGAGTGCTTGGCATGTCTTGTAGCTCTAGTTCTGTCACTCGTGCCTGAAGCTACTTAATGGCTTCAGCGAGCCTCCCTACCTGGCGTTTCGCTGGGTCTTCTTGCATATGTTCTAATCCTGTCATAGATCGAAGTGTTCTAGTGACTGTTTCCTTGATTCTAGTTTTCTCTTTGAGAATTTGTTATTTATCCTTTTGGATTTGGGCTCTATCCTATGTGAACTTCACCTGAAGTTCATCTTTTTCCTACTGTGAAACCCGACGTTTCTCTATAACTTCCCTTTTTTCTTTCTTTAAGGATTCTATGGCCTGTTCCATTTCTTTCTGGACCCGACAAAGGTGATCCTATGTCGAATCTTCTAGTCTGCACAGTTGAGTAGGTTCATCTCCCAACTCAGTCCCTTAAGGTGGCAGAGTTTCAATAAACAAAGTGTCGTAGTAGTTGGTTCCCTGTGGGCTTGAATAATTATTTTTTTCAAAATTGTTCCCGGTGCAACGTTCGACGAGATAAATAGGTAATGTCATAATGGTTTCTTCCAAAGGGTCATAAATCTTTAATCAATGCATTTACATTCATTATGGCACGGTCCCAATGGTCCAATGGAAAGATTTCGGGTCATAACTGCTTTCTGATGCAGTGAGAGACGCGATCCACACATGACCACCACCTCGTCGCACTATCCTCTCACAGGATTGTTCAATTTCCAAGTGAGCCGAAGCGGCTCTCTCGATTCCTCCATGGAATCTTTGCTAAAACCCGATCCACAGGTCCTTTCTTCACCCGCACGACCTTCTGCACATGACCGCACTTTTTCCCTGATCTTAATTCCGGGTTTCGGGGTTTCATATTTTCTGATGTCGAGAGTTCCTGTCCTCTTGAATCCCCGATCTCCGATGAGAAATTTCACCGATTAGCTCTTCTCGTCCTAGCCCCTCCTGGCTATGCTCTGGTCCATCTGACCGCTAATTCATAAGACCACAGCCTTATATTCCTTCTCATTGGGGTTTTGGACTTCAAAATCCTGATGTGTTCCAACTCCCGTTAACCCTCCAGGCTAAGCTCATGGTCCACATGGCCTTCCCCCTATATGACCGTAGTCATACCTCCTCATCGGGGTTTTTATCTTTTCAATGTTGAAATACACTTGTCCGCAGGATTCGCGATTCCTCAAATCCCGACGCACTCTTTACGCACTAGCTCTCCTAGCTAGGCTCCTGGCCCATATGACCATTATCACCGTGACCGTAGTCTTACCTCGTTATCTGGGTTTCAAGCTTTTCAATGCCGCAATGCATTGGCTCACGGGATTCCCGATCATTCGAACCCCAATTCTCTGTTATGCTGACAGCTGGCCCCCATAATGGCACTTTCCACTTCTCCAATATGCTGACAGTTGGCCCCACAATGGCACCTTCCTCCTTGTTGGGGTTTCGGATTTCGCGATTCTGAAATGCCCAAACCACTTGTCACCAGGATTCCCGATATCCCGATGACCAAAACCCCGATAGATGACTTCCTGTCGGGACTTTCCCCGATGACTATGATTGTTGCCACGCGTCCTCCACTGATGGACGGTCTTGATCGCTCCTCGCGATTTCGAGACTTATGATGTCCCGAATTTCACGACCTCAATAACTTCGATTTCCCAAGTGCCAATATATTGACTCTCTTCGGATTTTTGACACCTGTCTCCCCAAACAGACGACTCAGATTATATCGGGGTTTTCACTATGGACTTCCCCGATCTCCTGTCCACAGGAATGTCGATATCCCGACTTCCGACGCCTCGATCTCTGCCACCACTAATAGACGGTCTAGATCTTCTCGATGTTTCGAGACTTGAAATGTCCTGACTTTCTCGACCTTGAGAATTTCGATATCCCGAACGCCGATATCCCGATTAGTCAAATTCTTTTGGGACTTTCTTCTCTCTGTTCATGAAGGATTAACCCCCTTGCAACTCTCGACATATTTGATGGCTGTCGGGTCTCTGGATCAAGATCCAATGGTCCAATTCCATTCCTTCTGCACGCTTACTCCAGAGTCTAAACTCTACGCGCCTTCACCCGATCCAACGGCTGATGGGATTTCTGAATGAGATCCAATGGCTCTCGATCTCTGCCTTATGTAGGCTTCTCCTAAGCTCATCCTAGATGTAGAAACCAATGGTCCAGATCTTCTTCTTCAGCCGATCTGACCGTGGCTATGCTCCCTCCTAAGCTTGCACACTTACTTCCCAACCTTGGAAGAATTTCAAAAGCCAAAGGCCTTGACCTTTGCTCCTTTCTTCTCTGCAAGCTCCGGACTCTGAGCTTCGCTGCGCATATAAAAATGTTGACTCCTCCTGAGATTTTACTCTCGAATACCCAAGGGATTCCGACGTCTGCGCTTCTGTAGAGTCTTCACATGCACACTCAGTGTTGTCTCTCCTAAACTTCTCAAATGCTTCAACCCCTAAGGGATTTTATATTTCTTCCTTCTCCCTCAGATGGAGAATGTAACGGCCTCCTGACTCTCTGTTTGCTCAAGCAACCTCTTGCTGAGTCTGCAGGGTGTTCAACAACCCTGTGAAGATCCTTCAATGGATTATTCCTCTAAATCATAGAACTCAAAGAGTTCTCTTCTTCCTATGCCTATCTGCACACTGTCTCAATGCCCTCCTGGAAGAGTATCTTTTCATAGAACGTTTAGAAGATCTGTCCCCTTCTCTTTGTGCCTATCTTCACACTGTCTCTATGCCCTCCTGGCAGAGTGTCTTCTCCCAGAACTTCCAGCAGTTCTGTCTCCTGTGCACCTATGCACCTGCTCAATGCCCACCTGGCAGAGCTCTCAGAATCCTCAGTGATTATGGTTCTTCTCCGAACTCACAGCAGATTTCTTCCTCTGTGCATTCCTTGCACTGGCTCAATGCCCACCTGGCAAAGCTTCAAAGAACTCCTTAGAGATTCTGGCTTCTGTCTGAACTCACAATAGAGTTCCTCCAACTGCACCTTGTGCTTGTGCTCAATGTCCACTTGGCAGAGCTTTAGAGAACTCAGAGCTACATTCTGTCTGCAACTGTGTCTCTCATACACAACCTTGCCTCCAAGGTATTCAGCAACCTTGAGGTCTTCCCTGAGTTATTGATTCCAGTTCCTGTGCTACAACACATCTTTGTCTGAACCCGCAGAATTCAGAAGTGCATCCTCTGTGCACGGCTATCAGAACCCGCAGCGTTCTGTCACACCCTCCTAGTGTGAAGCCTCAAAGACCTTCACCTGAAATCAAACACACTCCTGCAAATGAAAAACTACAGTATACATCTACAACATACAATGGAACACTCACAGACATTCATTCAATGCAGAATATTGCAGGAAAAACTGCTCTTTTTATTAAAATGGAAAATGCATGTATTTACAATGGTGTTCCTGAGCACATCCTGTAACAAGGTATTGGCTCTTCTCTTCTGCTCTCTACTCGCAGATTTGCTTCCTCTCAACTTACTCGACTTCGACTTTTTTTCCAAAATGAGATACTAAAAATCTCTTTTACATGAGGGGGCTCTTAGAGCGCTTCCCTCCAACCTACCTACCCTATTCAATTACATTGAATGGGTTGTCTAGTCCAGAATATGGAACTAGATCTCAGCCATACAAACATTAATGGCCAATCTACTTATGCATGTACAAAGGCACGACTTCTATGGCTCACCAGCCTACAACATTTAATTACATTCAATTCAGATTTTAAATGAGGCTATGCCTCTCTTCAGCTTTGAACGCACGCGCTCAATGTGGCTGGCTGGCTGGCTGGCTGATGCGGAGAGATGCTCCAGCATCAAACTCCTCAGCTACAAAATTCATGAGCTCATGCTCATGAGATTCCCATCTCAGCTGTTGAAATCCTCCTGTATCCCAAATCATCCTCTGTAGTTGTTCATTTGCTCCATATCCTTGTTGCTACTATTGTTGCTACTATTTCCTTCCTTCTAATCAGCTTCTCCTTGCTAGAAGTTTCTTCTGAACTCAACATCAGCCTTCTAATATCCTCGATCACTGCATCCAGCTGCTCCAGTGGCTGGCTCTATTTTTGCAGTCTCCTCAGCTACAAAAATTTTCTGCAATTGGGTAGATCATCATGATCTCCCATGACTTCTTCATCAGTCTCCAACTTCACCTATTGGATGTGCACGCTCTGCACCTTCACCCTCTCTTCCAGGGCTTCAATCTGTTCCCACAGATTAGAAAAGCAAATGTTGTATGTCCCTTCTTCTTCTTCTACTGCAAACTCCCATGTTGCAGTCTTTTCAGTCTCCTGGCTGAAAATACTGAGCCATTCCTCAAAATGCTCATCATCCTCTCCTGCTTCTTCTACTGTCAGCTTTAGTGCTACAACTTCTTCAACTTCCTGGCTGAATGCATTGAAACATTCCTCCAAATGCTCATTTTCCTCTTCTTCTTCTTGGGCAGCTTCTAAAGTCTACTCCAATTCCTCTTCCCGGACAGTCTCAGCCGACTATTATGCTGCTATCGTTGCACCATCTTTAACACAAACTTCTGCCTCCTCCTAGGAAAGTGGTAGGAATACTCCAATTCCCCCAATCATCAGAAGATTTCTCATATCCTCCTCCTCTGTCAGCTGCACATGATGATCCAAACTCATATCTAAATTTATGAGACCCTCAGATAGTCTCATCTACTCATCCCTGCCCACTTGGCAATATGGGATGCTTCCACTGCTCTCTTGGAAAACTATGAGACCAATTGATCCCATCTTCATCAGCAACCCTTGTTGAATTGAACTCACCTCTGAGTCCTTGATACTTTCAGATAGTATCGAATGCTCATCTCTGCCCACCTAGCAATTTGAGATGCTTCCACTACCCTCCTGGCAGTCTTCGAGATCCCACAATGACCTCATTTAATTGCCTAGCTGGAAATGTGAAATTCCCTGGCTGTCCTCCTAACAGTCTCTGAAATCCCGTAGTGATCTCATATTGTTTCCCTCCTGGAAAACTGGAATTTCTTCTCTTCCCTCCTAGCATTTCTTGAGATCCTCAGCTGATCTCCATTCACTGAGATTTCTCCCAGTCTCTGGTTCACATACCTGAATCATTTCTTCTTCTGGTCCATTGAGGTTTTCAGCATACCTCAACCATCTTTTTAACCGCCTACACTGCCCTCTGACCATCAACTCCTTAACTGGCCATTTTACCTTCGGCTTCTTCATGGGCCACTCATATACCCATCTCAGCTTCTTATCCTGCAACATCTTCAATTCGAGCTTCTCTATGTCTACCTTTAATTCATAGAGCTCTTTATCCATCTCTGCAAGCTTTTCTGCTTTTCTTTTCTTCCCAGCATGCCTATGGCCTTCAGTAACCATGATGTTGTCTCTGTCTGCTTTCCTAGAAAACCTACTTTTGTCACTCTGCACTAAGAGTTCTACCAGCTTCATCCTACAGTCCTCCTGACTGCTTATCAATTGTTGCCTACCTACAATAAAATCCTTACAGAGTCTCCAGTGCTCTGTCTTCTTTTGCCTTCTCGCTTCACTTGAAATATATAAGTGAAGTCCCTTCTCTGATACCACTTGATGCAGTGAGATATGCTATCCACACATGACCACCACCTCGTCGAACTCTCCTTCTCACAGGATCGTTCAATTTCCAAGTGAGCCGAAGCGGCTCTCTCAATTCCTCTGTGGAATCTCTGCTAAAACCCGATCCATAGGTCCTTTCTTCACCTGCACGGCCTTCTGCACATGACCGCGTTTTTTCCCTGATCTTAATTCCAGGTTTCGGAGTTTCGTCTTTTCTGATGTCGAGAGTTCCTGTCCTCTTGAATCCCCGATCTCCGATGAGAAACTTCATCGATTAGCTCTTCTCGTCCTAGCCCCTCCTGGCTATGCTCTGGTCCATGTGACCGCTAATTCATAAGACCGAAGCCTTATATTCCCTCTTGTCGGGGTTTCGGACTTCAAAATCCCGATGTGTTCCAACTCCTGTTATCCCTCCAGGATAAGCTCGTGGTCCACATGACCTTCCCCCTATATGACCGCAACCATACCTCCTCATCGGGGTTTCGAGATTTTCAATGTCGAAATACACTCATCCTCAGGATTCGTGATTCCTCGAATCCCGACACGCTCTTTACACACTAGCTCTCCTGGCTAGGCTTCTAACCCATATGATCGTTATCCCCGTGACCATAGTCTTACCGCGTTATCCAGGTTTCGAGCTTTTCAATGCCGCAATGCATTGGCTCACAGGATTCCCGATCCTTCGAACCCCGATTCTCCGCTATGTTGATAGCTAGCCCCCACAATGGCACTTTCCACTTCTCCGATATGATGACAGTTGGCCCCACGATGTCACCTTCCTCCTTGTCGAGGTTTCGGACTTCGTGATTCTGAAATTCCCAAACCACTTGTCACCAGGATTCCCGATATCCCGATGACCAAAACGCCGATAGACGACTTCCTATCGAGACTTTCCCCGATGACTCTGATTGCTGCCACGCGTCCTCCTCTGATGGATGGTCCTGATTGCTCCTCGCGATTTCGATACTTGTGATGTCCCGACTTTCACAACCTTAGGAACTCCGATTTCCCGAGTGCCAATATACCGACTCTCTTCGGATTTCTGACACCTGTCTCCCCAAACGGATGGCTCAGATTATATCAGGGTTTTCACTATGGACTTCCTCGATCTCCTGTCCACAGGAATGCTGATATCCCGACTTTTGATGCCTCAATCTCCGCCACATGTCTCCACTAACGGACGGTCCAGATCTTCCTGATGTTTCGAGACTTGAAATGTCCGGACTTTCTCAACCTCGAGAATTCCGATATCCCGAACGCCGATATCCCGATAAGTCAAATTATTTTGGGACTTTCTTCTCCCTGTTCACGAAGGCTTAACCCCCTCACAACTCTCGACAAATCGGACAGTTGTCAGGTCTCTGGATCAAGATCCAACGGTCCAGTTCCATTCCTCCTGCACGCTTACTCCAGAGGCTAAACTCTGCGCACCTTCACCCAATCCAATGGCTGACAGGATTTCTGAATGAGAACCAATGGCTCTCGATCTCTCCCTTCTGTAGGCTTCTCCTGAGCTCCTCCTGGACGTAGAAACCAATGTTCCAAATATTCTTCTTCAGCTGATCTGACGGCGGCTGTGCTCCCTCCTGAGCTTGCACATTTACTTCCCAACCTTGGAATAATTTCAAAAGCCAAAGGCCTCGACCTTTGCTCCTTTCTTCTCTGCGAGCTACGGACTCTGAGCTTCGCTGCGCGTATAAAAATGTTGACTCCTCCTGAGATTTTACTCTCGAATATCCAAGGGATTCTGACATCTGCGCTTCTGCAGAGTCTTCGCATACAAACTCGATGTTGTCTCTCCTAAACTTCTCAAATGCTCCGACCCCTAAGGGATTTTATCTTTCTTCCTTCTCCCTCAGATGGAGAATGTAACGACCTCCTGGCTCTCTGTTTGCTCAAGCATCCTCTTGTTAAGTCTGTAGGGTGTTCAACAACCCTGTGAAGATCCTTCAGTGGATTCTTCCTCTAAATCACAGAACTCAAAGAGTTCTCTTCTTCATGTGCCTATCTGCACACTGTCTCAATGCCCTCCTGGTAGAGTATCTTTTCACAGAACGTTCAACATTTTTGTCCCCTTCTCTTTGTGCCTATCTGCACACTGTCTATATGCCCTCCTGGCAGAGTGTCTTCTCCCATAAATTCCAGTAGTTATGTCTCCTGTGCACCTATTCACCTACTCAATGCCCACCTCGTAGAGCTCTCAGAATCCTCAGTGATTATGGTTCTTCTCCAAACTCACAGCAGAGTTATTCCTCTGTGCACTCCTTACACTGTCTCAATGCCCACCTGGCAGAGCTTCACAGAACTCCTCAGAGATTCTGGCTTCTGTCTGAACTCACAACAGAGTTCCTCCAACTGTACCTTGTGTCTGTGCTCAATGCCCACTTGGCAGAGCTTTACAGAACTCACACCTAAGTTCTATCTGCAACTGTGTCTCTCATACACAGCCTTTCCTCCAAGGTATTCAACAACCTTGAGGTCTTCCCTGAGTTGTTGATTCCAGTTCCTGTGCCGCAGCATGTCTTTGTCTGAACCCGCAAAATTCAGAAGTGCATCCTCTGTGCACGGCTATCAGAACCCGCAACATTCTGTCACACCCTCCTGGTGTGATACCTCAAAGACCTTCAACTGAAATCAAACACACTCCTGCAAATGCACAACTACAGTATACATCTACAGCATACAATGGAACACTCACATACATTCATTCAACGCAAAATATTACAAGAAAAACTGCTCTTTTTATTAAAATGGCAAATGTCTGTATTTATAATGGTGTTCCTGAGCACAGTCTGTAACAAGGTCTCAGCTCTTCTCTTCCGCTCTCTACTCATAGATTCTCTTCCTCTCAACTTACTTGACTTCGACTTTTTTTCCAAAATGAGATACTAAAAATCTCTTTTACCTGAGGGGGCTCTTAGAGCGCTTCCCTCCAACCTACCTACCCTATTCAATTACATTGAATGGGCTGTCTATTCCAGCATCTGGAACTAGATCTCAGCCATACAAACATTAATGGCCGATATACTTATGCCTGCACAAAGGCACAGCTTCTATGGCTCACCAGCCTACAACATTTAACTACATTCAATTTAGATTTTAAATGAGGTTGCGCCTCTCTTTAGCTTTGAATGCACGCGCTCGACGTGGCTGGCTGGCTAGTTGGTTGACGTGGAGAGATGCTCCTGCATCATTTTCTAACCGTTCAGGAGTGTCGGTCTAACAGTCATGATGCCTCCAATGGTTATATTTCTCTGCCATGGCGAAGTGCCAATCTACGTTGTTCTGATATTTCGACGAAGTTCAAATTCTGGAAACCTTCCTTCTACGAAGTCCTTTTTGGAACTTCTTGCAAATTTTATAACTTTTCTTTCTTCCTTCTGAGGTTTCTAGCCTTCTTTCTTGTAATCTGAGTTACTGGGTTCCTCTTTCCATTTTGATTCTTATCTTCTATGAACATATTAACTTCACGTTTGTGATGATCTTCCATAGGCTTCAGGGTTGATACTTCTTCTTTTTCTGGGGTAGGTGCTCTACTCTTCTATATGGACAAGTTCTTCAAGCATGTCTGTGTTCTCTCAACTTTGACATCTAAGTCTCTAGTTCTGAGCAGATTCGACTTATTCTCCTATTCTTCTATTAAGCTTGTTATTATTCTAGTCATGAAATCTCTTAGTTCTTGATTTTTCTGTTCTAAAGCTTCATCTTCCTTTCTTCAGGTCTGATCTCTCTCAATCCAGGTTTTTCCCAACAACATATAAAATGGGGTGTTTCTCTCAACAAATTTAACGACCTCAAATTCTTCCTCTGTCGAAGTTCCATGAGAACTCATAGATGTCTGGGTGAGTCTTCCACATAGGTTTATTATCTTTCCTCTAAATAATCTTATTCCTCCCAATGAAGGAACCATAGTTGGATTTCCCAAAGTTTCCCAAGTTATTTATGTCATGATGTTCACCTAAGTCTCCTCATCTAGAATACAGTCTATGTCGAAGTCTCTTATTGTTGTTTCTATGCACTTTTTCTCTTTTAAGATCTCTGATAGATTGATGTCTCTATGATCATTCAGGGTTTCTTTCACTTGTAGTAATACAATCTCTGATTCTTTCTGGGATTCTGCCATAGTTTAGTTTCTTAACCCTTTTCATGGTTTTCTTGTATCATATTCATCTTTTCAACTTTAGCAATCATTCTAGGGCAATCCAAAACTTCATGGTCCATATCTTTACAACAAATACAACTAGGTATTTTAACAGGGAATTATTTAGCAAGATGTCCCGGTCTTTTGCAATTGTAACAAAGGGTTAATCCTCTTTTTTGCTTAAATGATCCCGAGCCTTTCCTGTACTACGCACTAGGATCATAGTAACTAACCTGCAAAATGTTTTTGCTAGGATCCTGCATCGAATTGTTAGTCCAAACATTGTATCTATGTATAGGAATAACATATATTTCACTATTTCTATCAGATCTATTCATATCACATCTTCTTTCTTTTATCTGTTCCCTAGTTTTTAGATTAGGACAAAATATTTTACACATACCTAGATCCATTCTTTTGAAACAAAATTTTTCACTTATCTTACCTCTTTTCTTCAGATCTGAATATTTTCTTAGCACAGAGCTTCACAAGTCAAATAGAGTACTATGCACTACAGCAGAAGATCTACGCACATAGATTTCTCTTTTCTTTAGTTCCCAGCAATCACAGTTTCAGGTCTTGACAACGGAACCATTTTTTGGCATAGGGGCATACACATGGTTCAACACTTCAACAGTGCACCAACAAAACCCTAACTATCATCCTTTTCAGCAACACCTACGGAGCAAATGAAGTCTCACCCAAGGTAGAGGCAAGGGTGGTTGTAGGACTCAAGTCTTTGCAACCTAGCTAGGACATAAATATGTGATTACGGTACTCTAATAAATAACTTAGCAGTTAATGTTCATTAATATTTAACCCTTATTCACATCGTAGGTCAAAACCCTAATTACATAACAACGCAGTATTCAACAAGATCTAACACATTCAAGCAATTAGGACATAGAGATAGATCAAATCTAGCATTCATTCACATTATTAAGCACTAAGCTACTATATTAAATGCATCGAACATAAATATTATAGTACTAATAATAAATCACATCAATAACATAACAACCATAATGCACAAAGAAACCACAACACAAGATATATGTGGTTCACCCCAGTGTGGGGCTACATCCACCAACTCTTCTTCTTCTTTATTGTCTTCTGTCAATCTTCTTACAAAGATAGAGCCACAAGACCCACTCCGCATAGGACATGAAATCTATGCGTACCTCACCAGATCCTCCTTCCCCCGAGCTAGGTCATAACACAAAGCCTCTATAGAATATTCATAGAGCATTCACAACTATCCACACGTAGCAAACTTCACGGGTTCTAGCACAAATCCGATCAGAACTACTTCTTACAATACTTTTCACAAAGCTAACACTAGAACTTAGCCATCGACCTCTTCTTACATCGCCTAGCTACTTATTTATACATTAAAAAATGGGGCCTAAACATGGGTACACCCATGGGCTGACATCCCATACCCATTACAAAAACCCTAACCCAAAAATTCCCTAATAAGGGGCCAAGATCCTGCGATCTTCGCTTTGACTTGCAATCTGCCTTCGACCAGCCTGTCGAAGTCCCAAAAATGGTCAAAACTGACTATGGATCTCCAAAACTTGGTCAAGGGACAATAATGAGTCATGACACTGATCATTGCTTATGTATAATTTATACTCCTTCAATATAAATATGTTTTCTTTATTACTATCTTTCCCATGCATGTATGTGATATGGACCACTATGTTGACCTGATCTGAGTGATAATATTGGATTTGAATCTCATTTTATGGTTGAAGGGTGTAGTTCTCAAAAACATTAACCATTTATAAGATGATACCAATGGGAAATGTATATCTACATATTCTAAAATTTTCATCCCACCATCAATCCACATGCACATGTTAAACACATTGTCCTATCTTTTCGATGAAGCCCTTGACGAAGTCACATACGTGTACCTGGGAAGTCACCAATTGTATCTTTTTTCTTTCCTTCCCTCTTTCAACATCATATGCGACATATTTAAATCTTTGCAATACAACCTCCTTCCTCCCAAATTCATACTCATCATTTACATAGATGCACTTTCTTAGTAATTTTATTCCACAACACCTGGGGAATGTCCCATCTAAGTAAATTTTTTGATCAAATGTAAAACCCTTTGTCCTTGTACACAAGATGTTGTGAATAAAGTCTCTAGATGATGGCGACAAAAATATAACTAAGCATTATTGCACAAGGGTGGTATGAAATACACAAAAAGAAAATGTACAACAACATGTGTTATGAATTGTATTTATTCGAACATACCAAGGCTTGCATTTATGGAAAGATATTTGGCCCAAGTTAAGTGCAATATGAACTATCCAGAATCTCCCATACAATGTTTTATGTGTAATGTCAAGAAAGTGTTTAATATGGGGTTCATGGTCCCTATTTTCCCTTCTTAATTTTAGTACATCTTTTTGGTTGGAAAAAGACCCAGTTTTCTCATGCGAGAAAGCATGTACTAGTCCCTTAACTACTCCAATTAACTTCATTTTAGAACAAGGTAGCCTAACAGTAAAGACCCACAAATATGTTGGGCCACCTGCAACAAGGCTATATCATCTATTAGAATACTTTCTAAGGGTTGTTATATTGCATTTCATGAGATGAGAGGTTTGTTGGAGAAAATAATGTTTTCTTTTGATTTTGATAACAATTAATTATGACAAGACACGTCGAGATTCATTATGGTCTTTAGAATGAGATTTCTTACCAATTTTTTGAAAATCATCCATAAAGTTTCTAACAATATGATGACTTGTTTCTAAACTTATAACTATTTCAATGCCTAAAATTCTCCTACTAGTAGTCAAACTTCTATATTTTAACAAAGCCAAAAATAATTGACATTTAGTGACATCAGATTTTGGTTCAAAATATTCTTTAATGATTTTATAACAATGAGAACAAATAGTTTGGTTAGGTAAATTACCTTCAAGTTATGTTAGACCACTTTCATCCACCTAAATGCATTTAGGATTTATTTGTGGTACACTGCTCAATCTAGGTAGGGATGATGGACATGTATTCTACTACTCTTGACCTCCATGTTGTGGAGTTAACAATGTTGTGGTTCTTTCCCCTTCAATCACTAGAGGATTGATTCTGGGAGGAGAGTGTACATTCCCATGACTAGTTTCTGGAATGTCTAAGTGTCCAACAAGATGTTGCACCACATGAAATTCTTCACTAGAAGGTTGTGCACCAATTACCTCTCTAATTTCATCCATTATATAATCAGCTCCAAGCAAATCCTCCATCATCTAGTCATCCACAACAACTTGTCTTTATGAGATAGTGATTGGAGGTACAATAGAATTATGAACTAGATTGGTCGCTACTAAAATCATTCACTTTTCTAGTCGTGATGGAGGATAAACACCAATGACATACGTTCCTCTATAAGTTGTATTTTCCTCTTCTGAAGGCATGTGTTTTGACATATGTAACCTTTCCATTTATCTTTCTTCATTTACCTTTTCAATGGGTTTTTCTTTCCTCGAATACTTCCTACCTCAATTCCATAGGTTTCCCATGTTTAAAGAGAATAATTTGCTTCTAAGCACACCACAACAAATTTTCTTTCAAATGAAAATTGTCTTCCAATTACACAAATTTGTCTTGGTATTATTACACAAGAAGACACAACTAACAATTCCAATTGAAATTACACAAAATTGTCTTGGTATTACACAAGAAGACATAACTAACAATTCCAATTCCAATTAAAAAAAATTGTCTTGGTATTAAAGAAGAAGACACAACTAACAATTCCAATTCCAATCGAACAAATTTGTCTTCCAATTCTTCCCACAATTGTCTTCCAATAGCACAAAATTGTCTACCAATTAAACAATTCCAAAAACCTTCGCTCATATTCATCAATGGTCATACTACCCAGCTTAAGTTCAAATAACTCCTTCATCTTAGTCAATTATTTATTTTCGAAATACTTCTTGAATTCTTTCCAAGTAACATTTTTCTCTTTAATGTGATGCACCTACACAAGTTTATCCCACCACATGGATGCTTTTCCTTTCAGTTGATACATTTCAATTCTTCCTTCTGCATGAGAGGAATAATTATGCAGTTGGAAATATATCCTCATGCCAATAAGCCATGTCTCAACATCTTCATCCTTCTGGTTCTCTCCATAAAACGTAGGAGGCTTAATATTGTTCATTTTTCCATTCAGTTCATCCACTCCATATCTCTTCTGCATTCTGGTATGAGATGGGCTTGAAATTTTGTGTTCCATCTTCTTAGATTTCCCTTGGGAATGATGATGGTGTCTGCCAATGCTTCTTGATTTCATCTTCTCATCAGGGGACTTGTGACTTCCTTCCTTACTAGATTCACTCCCCTTATCTAATTTCTTTTATATCCTTTCCAATCTCTGTATCAACTTTACGTTGAATTATCCCTATTGATCCCTAGCTTTCATGAGCTTTCTGTTATTTGCTTGGTGATTCTAGACATATGTTTTCAATCTTTCAATGATTTTCATCATGTTTCCTTCCTTATATATCTCTTCTACGTGCCCATTGGAGTTCGATCCTTCAACTCCCAAATGGAAATCCATTCCTTTAGCTTCATTCTTTGAATTGAAAGCATTTTGTGTCTCCTCCATTTCTCTGCACTATGTAGAAATTTGGTTCGGTTCTGACAATTGTTTACTCTACAAACACAATGTGTAGTCAACCGAAATTTGGCAGGCCACCAGTCCTTAACAAATTCCAAAGTATTCATAATCCAATATGATTCAAAGAAAAAATTCATATTTCATTCTACGGTTCTCGATCAATCAAGAATCCCGGTAGAACTTTTATTTCTGAGCTCTACTCTGTTCTGCAATAATTTTTCGGGCACTAGTCCCTTTATATTAGCCCCCAACCCATGCAACCACAGGTTGTGGCCAAGAACTAGATCGGTAGATGCTTACTCAAGACTTCGGGCCTCCAACTTCAGAATTTTTCAAAGCACATTACAACAAATCTCTTGGAGTTCTAGATTGATGAACTCACAAGGTAGGGTGGATCAACAGTCCACGACTACCCAACATCCAATGGTTGACACCCACTGTGGAACTTCAGGCACCTAAGCTCCGAGAATTTGGAGCTTCAGAGCTTTGGTACTTCAGAATTTTGTGCATTAGCACACTTCACTTCTCTCGAACCATTAATATCTGAAACATCCATGTCAAATTTTGTGACGTTGTTATGTCTTGTCACCTTGGCATCATAAAACTTTTGAAGGTTATTCCTTTCATTCCCTTATGAAAAATTCTTCCAGAGTGTTAAGTCTCTGGATTTCACAACTGGTGCCACGTGCCACTATGACCATCAGGGCCCCACCACCCATACTTGAGAGTAGGTATTCATGGTGAAACATTAGAGACGGACACATGGCCCACCCAGACAGGTGACACATGTCACATTCTAAATGACATTTCAATACTTGGCATGTCCAAAACCCACTGAAACATGGCACACATCCCATGGGTCCATGTCATTCCTGATGACATCACCATGCCACGTTACTCCTGGATTTTAGGCTTCAGAATTTTTTATGCCTACCTCCTTCCAGTCTCCTAAATTATGAATTTCTATACTTCTTTACCCTTCAGGTCCTCATAGTGTAGCTGTGAACACTCCAAGTGGGGGTACATGGCAGGATAAAGAGAGATCCAAATCACCTCCAAGTGACGTCATCATGACTCACTACTTTAGATCTTCGGGGCTTCAGAGCTTTGGGCTTCAGGATTTCTCACCTCCTCACACACTAATTCTCCCGAACACCAAAATTCTGAACAAGCCAATCTGTTGACATGTGTCCCTCTTGACAGATGGTCTGGTTTAAATCTGGACTTCGAAACTTCAGAATTCAAGATTTTGTGCCTTAACACACTTTTTTTCTCCTGAGCATCGAATTTTGAACAGATGTTAATTCTACGGTTCACAACCTCCCGCGTGTCGATCTAACGACTATGAATTGTCCTCATTCTTCTGAATAGATCCTACGGCCCACATTACTCTGCGTCCCAATACTAAGTCTGTCGTGGTTTTATAATACCACTACACCTCCTGATATTCATAACATGGAAAAGGTAACCTCTTGGCACCCATGAATGTTTTGAGATTCGAAATTAGTTCCTCTTGACACAATTTCCACCTGAAACCTTGGTTCTAATGACCACTTATCCGGCCCATCCAGGCTCAGTGCTTGAACCTTGGCTCTGATACCAATTTGTAATGTCCCCGACCAACAACAGGTCAGGAAATGCCTATACTCAGGCACTTCACTTAGCTCTAATACCATTTTTTAACATCCCCAACCACCAACAGGTCAGGCAAAGCCACAGAGGAACATACACACACACACACACACACATATATAATGAATTTAAAACAAATAACACATAATTATTGCTACCATACAGAATCATATGGAATTGATAGTAATCCAACATTCAATGAAACCCATGATAACATTTCAAGAACCACAGACATGCATAATATACATAATTAAGCACATAAATGATTCTTATCTTTTAACTAGAGAAAAACCACCAACTGCGTGAAAACCTTCCACGAACCTCCTAGATTTAGACCAAATTACTCATCACTCTCAGCAGTGGGTCACCCCCTAGCTGAGACTAAACTCCATCGGGAAAGGGATTCCTAGGCTAGGCAAGGGTCAATAGGAAAGTCACATAGTTTAAGAGGAAGGATTCTCTCCTAGGATACACTTATGCCCACTGATCACAGACTCTCATTTCCCACATTCTTTTCCCACCCCAGGAGTATACACCTTCACTGTCACACAGTCCATCAGTTGCTCCACCTCCCTTTCGAGGCTTCAACAACAAGTCAAACCATAATTCTCATAGCTCTGTAGCAGCCACAAGACTCCCTCCAGGAGAACTCACTTCCTCAGCACACTCTCTCACCTGGAGAGAGTTGCTCACAAGTCTGAAAAACTACTTCTTCAATCCAAAAAAACCTCTCTCAGTAGGAGAGAGAATTTTCACAGGCATGACAACCTGCTTCTTCAATCCATAACAACCTCTCTCACCTAGAGAGAGAATTTCGCATAGGCCTAACAACCTGCCTCTTCAACCACGGGCTTGACAACCCACATCTTCAAACCAAAATAGAAAAGTCAGGTAAGGCAAGGGATGAATTAGTAAATTACAGAGGTGCACAATGGCCATGGGTTCAGCAATGGAGGAATTGGCTAGTTGTGTGCTTTCTCAGTGCATGAGTGAGCTCATCCGGAGAGATGGGGTAGATTGGTCTAGCATAGCGAAGATGGTGAGAGTGTGAGAGAAAAAAAATTATGTGCATGAACCTCTACGTGTGTCCTGAGTGAGTGAGTGCCACCCCTTAAAACTATGTGTGCCTGAGCTGACACATTTCACTCATGAAGCACGTTCCTTTCCATTTGGAATTCATTCCCTCTTCCCAAAGGAACTTAGGATAAAAATATATCCTTCTAATAAGATTTTGGAATAATAATAAATTATTATTCTCTTGGAATTAATCCCTTAGTATTAGCCCATATTTCCAACCTCTCATCCCCCTCTCCCTTACCCAACCTAGTGGATCTTAGTCCCCCTTACTCTTTCTTCGTGGTCGGTCTACATGTAGCGATGTTTTTATATTAATAATATGAATATTTACATGTACAAAACAGGCTCCTAGCCTTTAACACCTAGGCTCTTCGGCCTAATAAACACATAAGCCCATAGCTTATAATTGCTTGGCTCACCAGCCTACAAAACATTTTACAATTCATAAATACAAATGTGGCTCGTCCTTGGGGATATTACAATCCCCTCCCCTTATTTTTGAACTATACTAAGTGCAACTTATTTACACAGCATCAACAAGATTTTCAAAATATTCAAAAAGATGCGAGTATTTTGCTCACATAACATCCTCATGCTCCCATGTCGCATCCTCAGGATCATACCAGGTCCACTGGACCTTTACAAGCCCCATGGATCGATTCTGGAGTTGTTTTCTCTTCCAGTCCAATATGCGTACCAAATGCACTTGCAAGACGCCTTCTTGCTCCACCTGAATCACATTCCAATCAATAACATGATTATCATCAAGTATATATTTCTTAGGCAATGAAACATGAAACACATTATGTACAGTCATGGATGCAGGAAATGCAAGCATATATGCAATTGGTCCAATCCTTTATAGGATTTAAAATGGCCCACAAAATCTGGCTACCAACTTGGAACATTTTTCCAACTTTAGGGAACTTATGTTGGCTTTCACTTTCAAGAAAACATGATCACCCACTTTAAACTCCCTGTGGGTCCTGCTCTTATCAGCATAAATTTTTTGTCTATCTTTGGAAGCCTTCAAACTATGTTTAATCTTCAGTATTTTCTCTTCCATTTCCTTGAGAAACTCTATCCCAACCACTTCCTTATCAGCTAGGTTATCCTATCTTAATGGGGTGTTGCACTTTCTGCCATAAAGTGCTTCAAATGGGTTCATCTTCAATGATGATTGATAACCATTGTTGTAAAAAAATTCTACCAAGTGTAGGTAGTCTTCCAATTTAGATGGTTTGTCCATCACATACATCCTTAGCATGTCTTCTATCACTTGGTTCACCCTTTCTACTTTCCCATCATACTCAGGATGATAGGTTGTGCTGAAGTTCATATTTGTTCTGAGCCCTTTGAATAACCCCTTCCATAACTTTGAGGTAAATTTTGGGTCTCTGTTGGACACAATTGTCTTGGGAATGTCGTGCAATCATGCTACTTCCTTCATATACATATCAACAACATTAGTTTCCTTGTGAGTAGTCTTCAATGGAATAAAATGGGTAGCTTTTGTAAGCTTATCCACCACCACCATGACATAATCATGTTGCTTATTTGTTCTGGTTAATCCTGTGATGAAATCCATTGGCACTACTTCCCACTTCCACTCAAGAATGGGCGAACTGGGTGCCTATGCTCAGACTTGACCCTTTGACATTCTAATCATTTATCTATGTACTCTGCAATTTCCTTTTTCATACCTAGCCAAACATAATGGCTCTTGACTATTGCCACTGTTTTTTGATATCCAGGGTGCCCAACATAAGGCACATTATGCATTTATTTCAAGATAATAATTCTCAATTCCTGGGAATTAGGTACATAAATTTTGTTTTTGTACATGAGTGTTCCATCAGCTTCCAATTTATAATATTCCACTTTCTGTAGCATCTTACCTTGTTGTAGCCTTGTCACCAATTCCATGTACTGCAAATCTACATTTGCAACTTCTGAAATTATTCCTTTAATGTCAGTTTGATACATGCTAATGGTCATAGCATGTAGTTCATGCACCCTTCTGTTGAGTGCATCGACCACTTTGTTCTCCTTTCCTTTGATATGCTTGATATCAAAGTCATACTCACAAAGGAATTCCAACCATCTACTATGCCTAGCATTCAAGTTTGGTTGATCAAACAAACACTTCAGACCGTTATGGTTTGTTCTTAGTTCAAACCTTCTTCCCATGAGGTAATGTCTCCACTTATTTAGAGTGTGTACAGTGGCCACCAACTCCAAATCATGAGTTTCATATTTATTTTCATGATCCTTCAGCTTCCTAGACTCATAACGTATTACAAACCCATTTTGGTTGAGGAATCCTCTGATTCATTCTTTGCATGCATCTGTGCAAACCATGAAATCCTCAGTCGGATCTGCAATCTTCAGAATTGGAGCACTGGTTAACAACTTCTTCAATTGCTAAAATATTCTCTCACACTCTTATGTCCATTGAAATTTCTTCTCCTTCCTTTGCAAGGAAGTGATGGGGTGAGCTATCTTGAGAACTCTACAATGAAACTTTTGTAATAGCTAGCTAGACCCATAAAGGATATAACTTCAGTCACATTCTTTGGCACTGACCATTCTTTAATGGATTCTATCTTATTAAGTTCCAGGGCTATCCCATCCTTTGAAATGATATGCCCCAAATAATGAATTATGTTTTGATAAAATGAGCACTTTCTCAATTTGGCATACAGTTGGTGATCTCTTAGCACTTGCAACACCATCCTCGGATGATTTTCATGCTCTTCCTCCGACTTGGAATACACTAGGATGTCATCCAAAAATACTATGACAAACTTGTCTAGATATTCTCGGAATACACCATTAATTAGGCACATGAAAACAACAAGTGTATTTGATAACCCAAATGGCACCACTGTGAATTCATAATGACCATACATTTTTCAAAAGGTGGTCTTGTTGATGTCTTCATCCTTTATCCTTACCTGATGGTACCCTGACCTGAGATCTATTTTTGAAAATATCTTGGCATCCTTCAACTGATCAAAGAGATCATCGATCCTTAGCAAATGGTACTTGTTCTTAATAGTCACTTTGTTCAACTATATGAAATCGATGCACAATATCAATGTCCCATATTTCGTTTTCACAAAAAATACTGGGGAACCCCAAGGAGACACACTTGGGCATATATACCCATTCTCCATAATTTCTTCAAGCTGCAATTGCAGTTCTTTCAACTCTGGTGTACTCATTCTGTAAGGAGTTTTTAACGCAGGAGCTTCTTCAGGCATCGGGTTTATAGAGAAATCAATATCTCTCTTCAGGGGTAGTCTGGGCACCTCTTGTAATACATCTTAAAAATATTTTAATACTACATGGGCTTCAATATTTGACACCTTATCCTTAGGTGCTTCGTCCATATGAGATGCAAATATTTGGTAGCCTTTCCTGTAACACTTCTTCAGCTACATTGCTGAGATTTCTCTTACAGTCATTGCCTTTGGGATTCCCTGCACTTTCCTTGGGCTTCCTTCCTCATCCAATAAAGTGAATGCCTTGTTATTAAATTCTAAGATGGCATGGTGATGGTCCAACCAATCCATCCCAATTAGATAGTCATAGGAACCTAAAGTTAATATGTTCAATTCATCCCTTGTTCTTAGTCCATTCATGTCCACTGGATAGGACTTAACCAACTCAACAACCTTTCGCTTAGCTCATGTAGCCAAATGAACTAACCAAGATTCTCCATGCTTTCCTATTAGCAAATGAAAACTTTCCACCATTTTAGGATCTATATAACTATGACTAGCTCCTGAATAAATTAAAATAGTAATGGTTTGGTTGTTGATCATACCTTCAACTTCAATCATGTGTGACTAATATTTTTCTTGCTTGTTGTTCAGGGATGCATATATCCTTGGCACACTTCTTCCCATGTCCTCCATTGTTTCTACTTGTTTAACATTGTGGACAGCTCTCACCTTGTCATTTATGTGGGGGGAATCTCTGTACCTATGATTCCCTTTACAACCCCAACATTCCATAGGTGGTTGTTTTGCAAGTTGCCCACCCACTTCAGCCTTCCTTTGCTCTCTAAAACATGGTTGACCTTGAGGGATATTTATGAGAAGGGATGGCTTAGTTCCCTTCTTCCTCTGATCCATATTGAATTTCTTCTTGTCTTCCCAAGCTTTTTGGAAAGTGGGATTTTCTCTCTGCTGCTCATATAAGAATTTTTCTCTCCTTATAGTTTCTTCCATAGTTTTAGGATCATCATACTGGATTATTTCACCGATGGAAGATGATAGTCCACTCAAATATCTTTGGATTTTGACAGTATCATCTTTGATGAAAGGGACATACTTCAGCAATTCCAAAAACCTTTGCTCATATTCATCAATGGTCATACTACACAACTTAAGCTCAAAGAACTCCTTCTTCTTTCTGTCATAGTATCTCTTAGTAAAGTATTTATTTTTGAAATACTTCTTGAATTCCTTCCAAGTAACATTTTTATCTTTAATGTGATACACCTGCACAAGTTGATCCCACCACATTGATGCTTTTCCTTTCAGTTGATACATTGCAATTCTTCCTTCTACATGAGAGGAAAAAATATGTAGTTGGAAATATTTCCTCATGCCAAGAATCCATGTCTCGGTATCTTCCTCCTTCTGGTGTTCTCCATCAAACGTAGGAGGCTTAATCTTATTCATTTCTCCCTTCAGTTCATCCACTCTATATATCCTATGCTTTCTGGTAGGAGATGGGATTGAACTACTATGTGCCCTCCTCTTAGAGTTCCCTTGGGAGTGATGATGGTGTCTACCAATGCTCCTTGATTTCCTCTTCTCATCAGGGGACTTGTGACTTCCTAATTTATTTTCTATCCTTTCCAAGCTCTGTATCAACTTTATGTTTAATTCTCCATGTTGATCCCTAGCTTTCATGAGCTTTTTGTTATCTTCTCGGTGAGTTTGGACATCTTTCTGCAATCTTTAAATGATTTTCATCAAGTTTCCTTCCTTATCTATCTCTTCTCCATGCCCATTAAAGTTCGATCCTTAAACTCCCAAATGGACATCCATTCTTTTAGCTTCATTCTCTAAAGTGGAAGCATTCTATGTCTCCTCCATTTATCTGCACTACGTGCCAATTGAATTCGGTTCTAACAATCATTAACTCTACAAACACAATGTGTAGTCAACCAAAATTTGTCAGACCATCATTCCTTAACAAATTCCACATTATTCATAAACCAATCTGATTCAAAGAAAACTTTCAGATTTCATTCTGCGGTTCTCGATCAATCAAGCATCCCCGCATAAATTTTTCTTTCTGATCTATGCTCTGTTCTGCAATAATTTTCTGGGCACTAGTCCCTTTCTCTTAGCCCCCAACCCATGTGACCATGGGTTGTGGCCAAGCACTAGATCGATATATTCTTAATCGGGACTTTGGGCCTCTAGATTTAGAATTTTTCAAATAAAATTACAACAAATCTCTTAGAGTTCTAGATTGAAGAACTCACGAGGTAGGGTGGATCAACAATCCATGACTACCCAGCATTCAATGACTGACACCCACTGTGGAACTTCAGGAACCTGATCTATGGGAATTCGAAGCTTCAGAGCTTTCAGACTTCGAAAGTTTTTGTATTAGCACACCTCACTTCTCCCGAACCATTAATCTCAGACACATCCATGTCAACTTTGGTGAGGTAATTACGGCTTGTCACCTTGGAATTATAAAACATTTGAAGTTTCTTCCTTTCTTTCCCTTATGAAAACTTATTTCGTAGTGTCAAGTCTCTAGATTTCACAACTGGTGGCACACGCCACTTTGACCATCAGGACCCCACCACCCCTATTCAAGAGGAGGTCCTCATGGAAAAACATTAGAGACGAACACGTGGCCCACCCAAACAGATGACACATGTCACATTCCAAATGAAATTTCAATCTTTGGCAGGTATGAAACCCACTGACACATGGCACACATCCCATGGGTCCATGTCATTCCTGATGACATCATCATGCCATGTTACTCCATAATTTTGGGATTCAAATTTTTTTACGCATGCTTCCTTCCAGTCTCTCGAATTCTGAATTTCTGGACTTCTTTACCCTTTGGGTCTGCATAGTACAGTTGTCAACACTCCAAGTGGGGGCACGTGGAAAGCATAGGAGAGATCCACGTCACCTCCAGGTGACTTCATTATGACTCACTACTTCGTCTCTTTGGGGCTTCGTAGCTTCGGGCTTCGGGAGTTCTCGCCTCCGCACACACTAATTCTCCTGAATGCCAAAATCTTGAACAAGCCAATCTGTTGACACGTGTCCCTCTTGATGGACTGTCTGGTTTAACTCCAGAATTTGGAACTTTGAGCTTCGGGAGTTTGTGCCTTAGCACACTTTGTTTCTCCCGGGCGTCAAATTCTGAATGGCTGTGAGTTCTACAATTCATAACCTCCTACGTGCAGATCTGACGGTTGTGAATTGTCCTCCTTCTCCTGAACAAATCCTATGGCCCACATTACTCTGTGGCCCAATACCATGGCTATCATGGTTTTATAATACTGCTACACCTCATAAGCTTCATAACACAGCCAAGGTAACCTCTTGGAACTCAGGAATGTTCTGAGGTTTGAAATCGGTTCCTCTTGACACAATTTCCACCTAAAACCTTGGTTCTAATGACCACTTATCTGGCCCATCCAGTCTCAGTTCTTGAACCTTGGCTCTGATACCAATTTGTAACATCCCCAGGCACCAACAGGCTAGGCAATGCCACTACCCGAGAACTTCACTTAGCTCTGATACCATTTTGTAACATCCCCAGGCACCAACAGGCTAGGCAATCCCACTACCCGAGAACTTCACTTAGCTCTGATACCATTT
>SNQJ01S0005373.1:259093-295909 GCA_010110895.2 Picea sitchensis | reverse complement strand
GGGGGGGGGGGGGGTGATCATCTTTGATCCTGAGAGAAATCATAAATGCCTTCCTATGGGAATTAGGCACAACCAAGACGAAGCTTATGCTCTTATCAAAGGTCTGTCTCTTGCAATTGAAAGAAACATAGATTCGTTGATTGTTGTAGGCGATTCGAGCATCATCATCAGATCAATGGTTATGAGCCTAACCCCTCTTAACAATAAGCTAGCCCATATAACAGTTTGCATCATAAAATAGGTACTCAACTTGCATACGATATTGTATTACCATGTATTGAGAGAGCTCAATAATCAAGCTAAGCTTCTAACTGATAAAGCCACTCTAATATCTCAAGGGGATTTAATAAAAAATGAGGTGTGAAACCGTTGTGCAGTCCCCTAAGGTAATCATGATATGTTTGAATGACACATCTCCTCATCATTTAATAACCCATGCATCAACAATCCAAGGCTCATATCTCAAGTGTGGTGATGAAGCTCAAAAGAATGATCTCCCACCCCTCTCACGTGCTAAATCTTAACTTTGTACTATCATTTGTATCCCCCAGTGTGTTTTTCAAGCTGCAAGGTGGGATAATGCAGGAAAAAAGGAATTATTGGAGGCTTAGGAAACAACCTGGTTTACAACTAGTCAGCCTATTTTCGATTGCGTGGATGGTTAAGTTTGGTCTTAGGGGTTTGAATTCAGTTTGGAATAAGGGAAATTTTATTTGTGTGAATTGGTATTTGGTCTCTATTTGGGCGTTTGTCGTTGGAACCAGTTTCGACAATTGGAAGTAGAATTTTCTGGGATGTAATTGGGTAACTTTGCTTATTGTTCTTCTATGCTTATTTCTAATTTCTGCTCTTGGCATTCCTATCTTTGAGACATCATTCAAAAATATTTTTTTAAATGGTCAGGTAAAATGTTTCTTTCAACAGTGTTGGAACAGGGGCTTTTGGAAGGCATGTGTTTATGTAACCTTGTTATCTATTATGAGTAGTCATAGGTTGATAAACAATGAAGGAATCTTGACTAGGTGAAGTGGTCACAAGATCATTACTCTAACTCTGTCCTACAAAAGCAATATGGTTTTGAGTATTGAGAATATGGATAACAAAGAAGTCCAAGGGCTATGAAGGGTGCTCCACACGTATACAGACTTAATTCAATGCAACTGATCTATCATCTTCTCAGTAAGTACTAAGGCACGTGAGAATTGCCACATCTGTAACTCACAGAATGCTACATTAATGGGAACTTTGGTCTAGTAGAGAAAAAAAATCAATGTATTGGAAGTCAAATGCAACATGCTTTGGAATATAGTTTTAAATCTCAACAAGGACATGCAATCCACAACCTCAAACCAAAAGATGTCAGTGAAATCCACTCATACAGATTTAAAAGATAACAAAACTGTGGACCGACTGAAGGATAAAATGGACATTAAACATTATCACTCCCCTTAAACCAATGTAGATAAAGAGTAACCACTAAGTCATCATGTTTTCTATTAGTTTTATGCTTTTTAAAATAAATAGAATATTCCCCTTAAACCAATGTAGGTCAAGAGGAACCACCGAGTCATCATGTTTTCTATATTAGTTATATTAGTTTTATGCTTTTTAAAGTAAATAGAATATTAGGTGTTTTTACCGGGCTGTATACCTTCAAATACAATAAGGATGTAATAACTATAAAATCTAAAAATCTCTACTTGATAGATTGTGAAGCTATCAATTTTATAACGCTTTCAAAACAATACTTTTGTATAGTCCTCCTTTGCTACGATTTTTTAATATACCATGTTCTAGTTTCTTAAAAAAAAACAATTTTAAAAACAAGTAAATCACTTTGTCAATGCTTTTTTTCAAACTTACTAATTTGGACCATTAGAAAAAAAAAAGTTATACACAACAAAATTAGCTCTTTTATGCCTTGAAATGAAAATATCTTAAAAGTCAAATTTCACATTAGTTGTGTCACTAGAAAAGAGGAAAATATAATAAAAACGATCCTACGTACTGTAAGTCTTTTATTGTGCTTGTATGCATTATTGTTCTCATTCAATAAAAATATTTTTACGATCTTTAATCTTAAATATAAGAAAAATAAAAATATGTTTTAATAATAAACTTTGTTTTTTTTATGTTACATGTTATTGGAGAATGGTTTTTAGGTATAATTTTAACTAACTATAACCATGCCATAATAAATACAAGTTTTCATGGCTTTGTTTTATTAGTTTTGTATTAAAGTCAAAACTCATTTCGATGGAAAATATTTTTTTATTATTAATTGTGTTAAATAAAAGTTTTTATAGTTTTATTTCATTTTACATTAAAATTGAAATTTATTGAAATGATATAAATTTTTATTATCAATCGTGTAAGGTTTTTCATGTCATTCACTGAGCACTCAAAGAGCACAAGAGCACAAGAAAGAAGCGATTGGTTGGGCGAATGAAGACGTTTGGGTGTGGGTAGGAGCACCTTTGGTGCACGATGGTGACGTGTGACACCAAGGGGACACACACCTTACTTGGCTTATAAATATTGATGGAGACTTGGGTTGCATTTGGGGAAGCGCGAGGCAACTTGGAATCATGCCCAAGGAGTGGACTCGTTTTCCCTCGACAACATGAGTGCATTGGAAAGGTTGGATGACCCCATCCGCACACCCACAAGGAGTCATGATGATCAACACGAGAGAGTGCATAAGGCGAGACGAACAATTGATGGGTGCACAATCTTAGATTGGCACACCGAGTCCNGGAGCACCTTTGGTGCACGATGGTGACGTGTGACACCAAGGGGACACACACCTTACTTGGCTTATAAATATTGATGGAGACTTGGGTTGCATTTGGGGAAGCGCGAGGCAACTTGGAATCATGCCCAAGGAGTGGACTCGTTTGCCCTCGACAACATGAGTGCATTGGAAAGGTTGGATGACCCCATCCGCACACCCACAAGGAGTCATGATGATCAACACGAGAGAGTGCATAAGGCGAGACGAACAATTGATGGGTGCACAATCTTAGATTGGCACACCGAGTCCACGGTGGGGGCACGACGATTTCATTGAGTGTGGGTTCGCAAAGGGGTGTGACACACCCAAGAGACATGACATTTCACACAAGTGACTCTTAGAGTCCATATTAAAACAAGGGAGCATAACCAAAGGAAGGATATAATATTTTGGACAAGAGATTTGGAGAACAAGTCTGAGGCAATGAATTGAGGCAAAGTAGCCAAGATGGAAGACAAGTAGCCAAGAGTTGGATGCTTTGGAAGGTTTTGAGGAAGTCTAAAAACACATGTCTATTGGAGGCATGTGTGAGGTAGAACCAAAATTTGTGTTAGCTTGGTGAAAGTTTGCGGAAACAAAGGGACAACAAGTCTGTGGTTGCGGGCATGTATGAGGTGCACCGCAAGTGGTTGCAGAGATGGTTGCGACAAAGATTCTTGGTGTGACAAATATGCTCTTGAGTGTCTTTGTGAGGCGAGATGAGTTGTGTGACTCTGTCGAATTTGTAAACCAAGCCGGTAGTGCTCATATTGTAACTGTTTCACAATAACAAAGACTTAGTTGAATGTTAGGCAGGATTTGTGCCGCCAACACTATTTCTGTGTTTGTCTTCGTTTGTTCCACAATTGTTCTCTTGGATTCTCATGTTCATGGATGCATGCTTAATTAAGACTAAGTGTTAAATTATGTTAACAATTGTCTAAACAAGCAAGAATTACACTAGAGTAGGAGCGTGACTCGTCGATAGTCTAGAACGGAGTATGGGTATTCTCTAGAGGTGAAGAAATGTAGTTCAGATGAAGTATTCATGGTGTGCCAAGAAACCAAGAGAGAACCATCGTAGTGCCACACACCCTCAGGAGGTGAATGCTTGCAAGATCTGATTAGGTGTCTTGTGGGGTCGTGACAGGTAGTATCAGAGTAGATTTGACTCTTCATCACTACCGTAGTCATAACATTTATGGGAGAGGGGAACATTTGTTGGTGAAACAATATGGGTGCAATCTTGATGAGGGTTCGATGGATTGACCCATCACAGAGGTAACATGAGCGCAAAATTGGTGGGTTGCGACAGGGCTGAGTTACAGGCATTATTCGTTGCTTGTGAAAATAACTGGGAGCACCCCTTGAGCAGGCCAAGCACAGAGCTTTGAGGGTGAACAATGCACTTGGTCAAGACATGTAAGTTTTAAACCTGTGAAGTAAAGCAATGCATACAAATTCTTAAGAAAAACATAAATCAATCAATGGATCATACACAATACACAAAGATTTATGCTGAAAACCCTTAACCGGGAGAAAACCAGTCTTCCTTGGTGCCACACCTCTCAACTCTTCATTGTATTAATTTCACCATTCACAATACAATATATACACAATTTTAGGTATTCTACAACTACCAAAACCCTAATCCCTTAATCCAGGATTAATTTTGAAAACCGCTAAAAATAGCAAAAAACACTAAAATAACAAAAAACGCCTATATAACACCCCCCGCACACATGCAAAGAATATAACACCTACCCAACTTTCTCCCACTTATTGTTTTCTTTTCATATAGGGGGTCACATGATTACATAGTCAACAATCCAAGGCAATAATTCCCATTGTTTCTCTACACCAGGAGAACTTCTAAGTGCTCACATACTTTGTCAATGAATCTGCAACATCCTTCAAAGTGTCAACCTTCTCCAACAACACCTTCTTGTCTTCAACCATGTCTCTCACAAAGTGATACCAAACATCAATATGCTTTGTCTTTGAATGATAAGATGGGTTCTTTGTCGGGAAGATTGCACTATGACTGTCACAATCTAACCTTACTGCTTATTGTACCAACCCAATACCTGGACACAATCTCTGTAACCATATGACTTCCTTTCTTGCATGAGTGGTTGCCATGTATTCAACTTATGTAGTTGAGAGTGCCACTACATATTTTCTTTTGCTCATCCAACTAATTGCTCCTCCAAATATGTTAAACACATACCCACTTGTAGATCTTCTGCGATCCATATCTCTAGCCCAGTATGCATCAACAAACCCATGCATGTCTAGCACTCTGTCTAATCCCGTTCTTCCTTGGTAGCACAATACATAACTAGAAGTGCCACAAAAATACCTGAAAACCATTTTTACTACTATCCAATGCTCCTTCCCTGGTTTTGACATATAGCTACTCAAAAATTCCACTACATGTGCAATGTTTGGTCTAGTACAGACCATTGCATACATCAAACTGCCAACTGCACTAACACATGGAAGATGGGACATGTCCTTTTCCTCTTCCTATGTCTTCAGACACTGATTTGTAGATAAATTTACACCTACATGAATAAGAACCTTGACCAGTTTACTTTCCCGCATATTAAACCTCTATAATATCATCTCAACATATTTTCTATGATTCAACCAGAGTTTTATGTTTGCTCAATCTCTTTTAATCTCCATTCCCATAATGAAGTTAGCAGCCCCGAGATCTTTCATGTCAAATTTGGAGGATAATTGTGACTCACCTCCTTGATTACATCCATGTTGTTTCCTACCAGCAACAAGTCATCGACATACAACACTACATAAATGAATTGATTACCAACATGCTTGAAATATACACAATGATCAACCCCGCTTCTCACAAATCCCAGTCCAAGGATGTATGTGTCAAACTTTTGGTACCACATCCTAGGTGATTGCTTCAGACCATATAGTGACTTATTTAGCTTACAAACCAACTCTTTCTTTTCCTTCACTGCAAAACCTTCTAGCTGCTTCATGTAGATTTATTTTTTTAGATCCCCATGTAGGAATCTTTTCTTTATATCCATCTATTCTACTTCAAAATCAAAAGCATCAACAACAGATAAAATAAATCTAATAGAAGTTAGCTTGGCGACAAGATAAAAATTTCACCAAGGTCAATTCCCTCTACATGAGAATAACCTTTTGCTACTAATCAAGCTTTGTATTTCTCCACTTTGCCTTTTGCATTCAACTTCTTCTTAAACACCCATTTGTTGTCAATGGCCTTTCTTCCAGTTGACAACTCAACTAGATCCCATGCTTCATTCTTATCCAAGGCATCCATCTCTTCAACCATGGTCTTCTTCCAAAGTTTACTATCCTCTGAACTCACTACTTCCTTGACAGTTATGGGATCATCATCAGTAATAGATAAAGCAAAATTAACATGAAAATCAGGTGGACTATACCTTTATGGTTTCCTTCTTTCCCTCATTGATCTCCTCAATACAAGAGTATGAGGTTCTTCTTCTTCTGATTCATCTTCTTTTGTTGATTCATATTTTGCATAATCCAACTCAAACTGTATTTTCTCAGGTTATTCTTGCCTCAGTAGGAATTATTGTTTGGGAACATATTTAACCTCTCTAAAAACAATATACCGACTGTAAAAAATCTTCTTAGTTTATGGGTTCCAAAGCTTAAAACCTTTCATACCATCTTTATAACCAATAAAGATACACTTTTCAACTTTATTATACAACTTATTGCTATTTTCCTTTGGAACATGTATATAAGCATCACAACCAAACACTCTGAGATGTTCAAGAGAGGATTTATTACCAGTCCATACCTCATGCAGAGTTTTGTCCACCAACGATCATGAGGGTAATCCATTTACCTGGTAACATGCAATATCCATTACCTCTACCCAAAATTACTGTCCTAACCCAACACCATTGAGCATGCTCCTTGCTTTTTCATCAACGTCCTGTTCATCCTTTCTGCAACCGCTTAACCCTTCCACGTCCCATGATTATGGTTGTCGAGTCATCTCTTAGGAAGACATCACCACCATCATACTTTTCATATTCACTGAACCAGTCCCTACGAGGAGTCATATGAAATGATGCACCTGATTCGATCAACCATACATCATGATCTGCATGTGTACATGTAGATTCCAGGTAAACATCACCTCCTTCTATGTAGTTTTTCGCCTATGTGAAAGAGGTATCATCAGGTCCCTTTGCTTTATCAACTTTCATTGACCTGCAACTTTATTATAATACCCAACTTTACCACATTTCTAGCATTTCCCTTCTTGGGGATTTAGACCTACCTTTATATTTAGATCTCCCCCCCCCACCAAAGACTTATTTGTATCCCTATATTTGGGATGACCTCTTACAGATAAAACATATGTGCTATGTGCTATGACTATCCATGTTTTTCCGCTTCATCTCTTCTGATAACAAGGATGAAACTACATCCTCATACTTCAATGCAGATTGAGTGGTACTACCAATTGCTACAACTAGATTATCCCAGGAGTCTGGCAAAGATTATAACAAAGTAATACACTTATCTTCTTCTACAAGCGTAATATTAACAGATCCAAGTCGACTTACCAGAGTATTGAAGGCATTTAGATGCTTTGTCACAAAATCTCCATATTCCATACCACATGTAAGTTGTAAAATGGAGGATGCACTTGCCATAGTCACACAAATGATGAAGGACCAAGATGACACCATCACATTATTGAAACAAGCTTTGGATAACAGATAGAAATCTGTTGTCATGCTTATGAGGATCAAGATAAAGGAACGTGAGCCATATGATGGGACTCACAATGCTAAGTTGTTGGGAAACTTTTGTTGGGACATTGAGTAGTACTTGGAGATCGATGTTCTTGAAAGGAACCACTAAACTTTGGTGGAGGAACCGAGTGGAAGACCTAGCAGCTGGGAGGACCATTGAGAAGATAAAAAATTGGGTAGAGATGAAGGCAACCTTGAAGGCACAATCTGGACCGGGGAACCAAGCATGGATCGCAAGGAATCGGTTGTTGGCTCTCAAGAATGATGGTAAGATCCAAGCCTACATCAAGGAGTTCACATAGCTCATGTTGGATATCAAATACATGTTAGAAGAAGACAAAATTTTCCACTTCACGAATGGTCTGCAACCATGGGAACATAGTGATTTACGATGACAAAATGTGCAAACTCTTGTAGAGGCAATCACCGCAACAAAAAAACTGTTGGACTTTCGGGTGAACCCAAGATAGGTTCTAGGAATAGTGAGGATGTCTAAGGTGAGAAGAAATAACAAGGGAAGGGGAAAAATAAGGAAAAAGGAAATTTGAAGACGTCCAAGGGAAGCGAAGACAATTCCAAGCAAATGGACACAATGAAAGAGAAGAAGCAGATTTTTTGTTGGATTTGTGCCAAGGAGAACTATGCAAAGAATTGTCCCTTGAAACAAAAGTTGGATGCTTTGTATAAGTTAGACAACCCATCTGTTGGAGTCTTGCAGGTGTTGAACACTATCATGGAGGGAAAACCCACAGAGTGCCAAGAGAAATATGAGATGAAACTTTGCTATGTGTAGGCCGAACTCAACGAGAATTCAGTGTTATCCATAGTGGAAAATGGGGCGACTCATAACTTCTTGAGGGAAGACATGGTGTGAAGGATTGGGTTGAAGCCTGAACTGATGCAGAAAACCTTCAAGACAATCAACACGGGCGTGGAGAGAGTCATTGGTGTATCCAAGGACATCTCGTTGAAGCTTGGTGACTGGTGCAGAAATATGAGTTTCACTGTTGTTCCTATGGATGATTTAGAATTTGTGTTGGGACAAGAGTTCATGAGGAAGGAAAAGGCAACACCTATTCCTCACATGAACAATTTGTCCATTTTCTCAGGACAGACTCCATGTTTGATTCCTACCATAAGGAGGAGGGAAGGAGGCACACTGATGTATTCTTTACAAATGGTTGTTGCAGACAACCAAAGGAACCAACCTTGTGGAAACAAACTTGGACGATGTGGGGTGATGGTTGGATAGTCTAACACAGAGAATGAAAGGAATCTCATGTTAGTGGAACAAAGGCTTGTCGATGTTGAAGAGATAGTTAGAGATATGGATAAGACAATGGATGGCTTGGGTAATTTCTGTTTGAAGGTTGATGAATGGAAATGAAGATCAGAGGAAGTCGCAAAGAGGAGGATGTCGAGGCAGTTTGTTGAACATGAGCATAAACCATTTGTGAACCAAGAGGATGTGAGGGAGACACAACAACCTTGGTGGAAGAGAACCAAGGAAGGGGTCGATTTCTCCTTTAGCGAACTTGGACATGGTGAATGGTTGTATGACCCTAAACTAGAACGACTCATGGAAGAGTGCGAAGGCAAGATTGGTTCAAGTGTATCGTTGCTTATGTACATAACACAAACTCATGGTGCCACTCCGTCGATCGCATTGGGACAGATTGGAGATGAGGGAGATGGCCTGACCAACCATCCCCCTTCACCTTCAAACTAGACTATGGCACGTTATCTCACTATCTCGGTGGGAGGCAGTGAGGCCAATGGGGTGCCTTGTTGAAAAATATTGAGAAAGTAGTGGGTGACTTGACATATTGGAGAAAATGAAGAGTTGCAGATGTGACAAGTTTGCATGCAGAAACAAATGTCTGAATGTGAAGATGTGAGTTCTTGAGATAAAGACGTGACAATTGGACTAGCTACCTAGTCAGCCAAAGTCACAAGGGAATCCAACACATGAAAGCATGGGCAGACGAATCGAAGTATGGAAGAAACAACAAGTCAGAGAGAAGCGACACTTCGTAGACTCATGTAACTTCCCAAGGGGATTTTTCCTTGATGAAAATAATTGAGGAGATAATAGTCGTTGAGCAGTGACGAGAGCCAAAGATGGGGTAGAGATTCCATGGAAATTAAAAAAAAATTCCAGGGACAACAACAACTTGGAGTGGGGGAGGATGTAAGGTCTCCCATTACACCCACCGAGCACGCATGCTCCTTGGGAAAATTTGATGACAGAATGGATGAAGAGTACAAGGAAGACGTGATCGGTTAGGTGAATGAAGACAATTGGGTGTGGGCAGGAGCACCTTGGGTGCACGATGGTGACATGTGATAACAAGGGGGCACAAACCTTGCTTAGAACAATTGACGAAGACTTGGGGTTGTGTTTGGGCAAGGGCAAGATAACTTGGGAGCATGCCCAAGGAGTGGACTCATTTTCCCTTGGCAACATGGGCGCACCAGAGAGGTTAGACGACCCCATCAACACACCCACAAGGATTCACGACAATTGACATGAGAGAGCGCACAAGGTAAGGGGCATGCACCCAAGGATGGGGTGCGTCGATACAAGAGACAAACAATTGATGGGCATGTGGTCTTAGATGGGCACATTGGGTCCATAGAGAGGGCACATAAAGTTGGTCTCGTGCGGGTTCGTAAAGGGGCGTGACACACCCAAGAGACATGACGTTTCGTACAAGTGACTCTTGGATTCCATATAAAAGCAAGGGCACACAACCAAAGGAAGGATAAAACATTTTGGACAAGATATTTGGAGTACAAGTTTGAGGCGAGTTTGAGAAACGAACTGAGGCAAAGTAGCCAAGATGGAAGTCAAGTAGCTAAGAGTTGGACATTTTGGAAGATTTTGGGGAAGTATGGAAACAAAGGTATGTTGGAGGCATGTGTGAGGTAGAACCAAAATATGTGTTATCTTGGTGAAAGTCCGCAGAAACGAAGGGACAACAAGTCTACGGTTGTGGGCACATTTGAGGTGCACAACAAGTGGTTGAGGAGATGATTGCAACAAAGAGTATTGGTGTAACGAACATGTTCTTGAGTGTCTTGGTGAGGTGAGGTAAGTTGTGTGACTCTGTCGAATTTGTAAACCGATCCAGTAGTTCTCATATTGTAATTGTTTCACAATAACAAAGACTTAGCCGGGTGTTAGGCATGTTTTGTGCCACCCACACTATTTATGTGTTTGTCTTCGTTTGTTCCGCAATTGTTCTCTTGGATTCTCATGTTCATGGATGCATGCTTAAATAAGACTAAGTGTTAAATTGTGTTAACAATTGTCTAAGTAAGCAAGAGTTACACTAGAGTAAGAGTGTGACTCGTCGATAGCCTAGAATCGAGTATGGGCATGTTCTAGGTGAAGAGGCGTAGTGCAGACTAAGTATTATTAGTGTGCCAAGCAACCACGAGGGAACCGTCATGGTGTCGCACGTCCTCAAGAGGTTAACGATTGCAATATCTGAGCAGGCGTCCTGTGGGGTCATGACAAACCGCATTACAAAAAAATAACACATAATATATATTAAAAATAATAATGTAAATGATGATTTACTTCATTTAATAATGTTAATTTAATATTAATCGACCAAACATTATAAAACAAACTTTATCCATATTCATTAATCTTAATTACATTGAAGGCATCTTTTCCAACATCATCTGTCGACAACATATATAACACTGCCACATGCCTTTGTTTATCGGTCAAACTGGTCATTGGTTCACATGCCACATGTTCATTGAGCGTCAAGGTGGTTGTGCTGGTTGTGCTAGAATAATATTCATCAAGTTGCTGGATTTGGTTGTGGCAGTCGGAAAGTTGGGTACTAGAGGTGGTCATGACGAAGGATATTTCAAAGGAGCCACAGGAGAATTTGATGTTGGATGCTGGAAAGACCTAGTAGTGCTTGAAGGAGCTGCAAACGTTTTCAACAAGGAAATTGAGAATGGTGATGGATCCTCTCTTGGAAAAGGAAACCTAATTGTAAGCCACGACTGCCTCCTCGCCCATTTCAAAAGTCCCCAACCAAACTTGGACTCCGTGCCTTGTGGAGTCCCTTATCTCCATCACATATTTTCCCCATGACCTCCTCCTCACTCCTCTATAATTCCTTTCACTAGAGACCTTTGGCAATGCCATGCATGTTGCTACTCTTTGCTACATTCTATCTTCACACAATAAAATCCAATCCATTGGAACTCATAACATAAGTTACGTAATTCATCCTGTTAAACATTGGACAAAAACATTCCATCTTAATGGTAATGAGCTACACAAGAGGATTTATCTTAGTCTAAATGTAACAACAACAAAAAATCACCTGCAATTACTTAAGAAGACCATCCCACAATATAAGAGTTGAAAGTAGGAATGGGTTTAGTAAGCCCTAATTTCAACTCTGTTCCTTGTTATGTCATATCTGCCTTAGGAAAGCACACACAGTTCAATGCTTTAAAAAATTCCTAAATTCACCATTTTTTAAAGAATACCATCACTGAACATACCCAATTATGTTGTAATATTTTCGTCATTATCCATAGTACTGCAAACCCTTTTTCTGACAAGATGATGCATGCATCTAATTTATTTAAAACAATGTAATTATTAATCCTCTAGACTGGGGCTTGGCCATTTTAAGTGAAGTTGAACCTAGGACATTAACTTCAGTGTGCCCTATCATGAATCTATTCAAATGCATATGCGTGCCTTGGAAAATCAATACATATACACCTAGGAATGGGAGCACAAGAAACTTGAATAAAAACAAGGGAGATGAAGCCAACTTACTCTGATTCAAGAGCAGGCTACAAATGGGCAGGACTTGCATAAAGGGACCTAATTTCTAGCATTCAACCAACATTTTTGTCAAGTACTGACTATTTTTACAGTGACATGAGGTGTTCTGATCCAAGAAGCCATGAATACCAACATAAGAGAAGGATCAATGGATTGAAAATGCAAGAATATTACAGTGGGTAAGAGAGAAAGTTGCAGTGTAGAGTAGGTATCTTTCATGGTCTTAGGGTGTGGTGGGGTTGCACATGGGCATGGACATGGAAATTGAGTTGTAATGGGGAGAGGGTCCCCTTGCCAGTGAATATTGCAAATATTTCCTCGACATCCTTCAATACTCTCTCATCGACTCCAACACCTATATTTTACACTTCGTCCTCCTCCTCCTCGACATGCATTCATTCCTTCCTTCCATTCTTCCTCCTCAAAACCCTTCTTCCTCTTGCAACAAAACACACTCAGAACTACTCAAAAACCTTCTTTCTCTCCATAGCCCAACACACTTAGAACTACATTCTAATTTGTTTTTCGGTTTCAATCTCTGGATTGATTTTCTTTTGTCCACCCCACTTTGCCATTTGTTATGATGAGGATTGGTACTACTCATCATCATCTAAGTACTACTGTTGGGTGTGGGATCCCATCCATGGATGATGGCTTCCTTGAGAACTCCATACAAAACCATGTCTTCGGAGACATTCTCGTTCAAAGGAAATGAATTTAGTTCTTCATAAAAGTAGCGAATAAGAGTGGGATCGATGTTGGAGATGTAATTTACAGAATAATTATGGGCCACATTGCATGCTAAGGCTGAGCTCTATAAATCTTAGGCCATGGCTATGCAGTTATTGGGTTGACCTGAATCCTCACACACTCAAACTCTCACGATATCTCGCACATGAGATGAATGCCACGTGTTCACTGGTTCTTAAGGGGCAAAACTTGTAGAAAATTTCATCATCTGTCTGTGCCCCATGAAACCTCACCATCTGTGATTTACATATGACGTAGATCCCTCAACCTTGTTGTCTATCGACACAACCCATTATCTTCCCTTTTTGATCACCTATCATTAGTTAGGTATCCTTTGAATTTAGAGGAGAAGGTTTAGTGAAGGTGCAACCCCAAGGGTAGCATGCTCAAGTTCTTCTTGCACTAAATATTTTTCCTCCTTTTGAAACTATTGAGAATTTAGGCAATTTAAATTCACTCACACTCGAAGTGTTGAAGCAGAGATCAAATTGTTGTGGAGACAACTTTGTAGCCTTCAGATATGTGATTACCACATTCAAAGCTTCAAGAATTATTTCATAGGCCTCTTCTACTAAACATGTGAGCAAAGTCCTAGAGTCTATTATCTTCCCTCCATTGCCAAATTCGTCCATCTCCCAAACACTAATTGATACAGGAATTTTCTCTCCATTTATGGCAATTTTGTTTATATCCACATAATAGAATGATGATGATACTCCCGACAGAATCAAAGTATATTGAATTGGATTTCTCAAGAAGGAGAGACCCCATTCTTCGACCATATCTCTGAATACTAGAGAGCTTTTCACTGTGGTGGGTTTTACTTAGTCTCTTAGGCAATAAAAGAATTTGCCTCCACATAAACTTCTTGTTTGTATTGGAAATGAATTGGGTCCTTGACCTAAGCCTGACACCCCTCCCTAGCCAATCTTTGTTTGGCCTTGGTTATCCAATCCACATCCCAATACATTATGTTTCTCAACTTTTGGAGGCACATAGATGAAGGAAAAAATTAAACCTACGTATGCATTGTAATAATCCAAATGGACACGTTTAGATTTATTGACATTAGAATATTGATATTAGATTTATCTTGATGATGGACCACATTGGTTTAGTCTAAAATTATGATTCAAAAATAGATGTGATAACTCCAAAAGAACTTGCAAACAATATTGATATTATTTTGTCAATTGTCAGTTCTTCCTCGCTAAGTTATTTGTTGCAATTTTCCAAACATTTCTCGTATGGTGTGATGTTGTACTCCATCCAATGAATAGAGTGCTTTGACATGTATATCGTTCTTATGTCACTTCACATATTTTTGGATCAATCCATGCCATGTGTAATGATTAATTTGCGAGGGTTTGTTGCATTAGATCAAGTGATAACACACTAATAAGACCTACACACATTTTGATTAAATGCAACCTTCCCATGTCACAACAACTACTAATCAATAGTCTAATCTCTAGTTACTGCTAAATTGGTCGTTTGAGCTCTCCACAACTAGTGAATTGGTCATCCTAGCTTGTATTGATTTTGTTTTCTAATTAAGACACATGCATTGTCATTGATCCCATAAGTTTTTGGGTTGTAATCATCCCTATATCTTTAAAACAATGGTAATAAAGAGAAATGGTATTTTAGACTTGAACTCAAGATTCATGAATTGACGCTTTAAGGCAAGTCTACGATTTCAATTTCTATTGTACATAAATGGAGAATTTTAGTCTTGAGTAATAAATTGTGGACCAAGTATTTTATTTTAAGAAGGGATCTTAATTTTTGCATTGTTTATAAGTTTTTGGCCTATATACTTCAATTTTTAGTGTGAATTTATGTATTTGGTGTTCAATTAGTTATGTCTTTCAAGGGATGGATCACTTTCATTTTTGTCACTCGAGATTGATCGACATTTACAATCAATGTTTGGAAATCCCCTATCACTTGTACTTATCCACCTATCCTTCTATCTCTACCCATGAGTTCCTCTCCATGCAAAGACTTCCTTGCCTTCATCCACCGACTAGTTGCACTGTGGATGGAACTCCATTCTTGAGATATTATAAAACATTAATATAATAAGTAATGTTAAGCATAACCAAGGTTCAATTCTTTACCATTAATCAAACATATCGTACATGTATCACTACCCACAACATTACCATTTAAAGTATATATGTAAAATAAGAACATTGTCTGACTCATTGCAGTCGTCTATAGATTTGACAATTGACAATTTTTCTATTCTTATAAATAAAGGATTGAGATTGACGACTATGGGCCCCAGAGCCACTAAATTAAATAGACTATTCCACAACATGCAATCTCTTCTTGTTTGGTTAGGTTAGCCATCTCTGTTCACATTCTAACTTTGAGCAACTAACTAGATGACACGTGACTCATTGATTTCTCCAACCATGTCAATGAAAAAGTCTGTTTACAACATTATATGTTGATTTTGCACCTGCGATTTTATCAATGATTAACCCAAACCCTTTGAGACTTTCCCCATGTTTTGATTTTTTCCTTTGATGTGTTTTTTTAAGATTTACTACAATGTTAAATGTGGGTTGTATTAAACATAACACCGAAATTTGCAAATCATTTTCAATCAATTCATCTCAGGTGTGTGGAGGCTCTTCAACAATCTAAACTACATGGAAATATCTCTTTGGTACATGTATATTCCACAAACACAACCTTGTTAAAATATAATGAGATTGAACCATGAGAAGATGTCTTAACAAAAGGAACCTCAAGACTAATCTAAATTATACATTTCTTAAATGACAATATTGTTTGATAACTTGATCAAGGATACATGGATGTAGGTAGAACAAGTTTCATATTTTCCCTACAAACCATGTTATCAAGATTCACCATGCTAGAAGATGATTGCTTTAAAATGATGTAGGTTTGTTGCTTTTTGGCATTATGATTAGTCAAAGTTGCTTGGATTCTATCTTCCACGAAAGAGTTAAAGGCATTAAATTAGACTTAATTGGAGGAGAATCATCTAACAATCACATGGGTATTAGATGAATTTTAGTTGGATGTGAATTTAATGTCAATTCAAACTCGAGGTATCAAAGCATTGTCATGGAATGTTTACAAGTAACATGAATATGTTAAAATCTTATGGAGAGGTTACTTTGTCATTCAACATGGCACAACTTAAATGACCATCAATTATAGCACATGTGTGAGTGAATGGCATCTTATTTGATTTTCGTGCACTCTAGCCTATTGATCCCATCTCACCCAACTTTTTTCACACTCTGATTGAGTTGTACCAATTACCCACGAAAATGTCCCAATACATAACAATCACCCTCAATTCCCTTTTAGTCTAATATTCCTCCCACCATACAACCATTTGTGATTAACTCATTGGAATCTTATTTTTTGGGACACTATACATGACTACTATCTATGTTTGAATGAATAAAAAACAAATGAAATTGTTGAATGAATCCTCTGTTGATTATTCATCTATAATCCCAAAAAATACCTCATATCTTTAAGCATCATAATCACCGGAACAATTCAACATCCTCTTTCCCCACTTTGAGGTATGCTAATTTATATTTAAAGAATTTAAAAAAAAACTACCACTTAACACTTTTTCCCAAATAACTATACCTATACATGGCGTGAAAGAGAAAAAATGCCTTGCTTCTCATTTATAATATCGAAGCAACACAAAGGTACCTTGAATGAATCCCTCGTCCTTTGATTTCACAATCCTTCCATGTGAAAATATTAAGAAATTCAATAATTGATACCATGCCAAGGATTCATTTCCACGATTTCCTTGTGCTAAGGGGTGAAATAAATATATAAATTTAATACTCTAATAAAAACCCCTTGTATTCAAAGAATTTTAAAAATTCCTCGAGTCAAATTTTAATTATGTATCATGATAATCTAAAATTAACATATTTCAAAATATTAATATTTTTTTCTATGATGTTTGATTTATTGAATCTTTTAAAAAATAGAATTATTTATTTTATTTTAAAATTTTATGTTTGATTTATTGAATCTTTTGAAAAATAAAATTATTTATTTTATTTTAAAATTTTATTTTTATGTTAATAAAGACAAGGGAGAATATTTTCTACATTTTTATAATTTTGATGTGTTAACATGTTAGGAAGACCATTTTTTTTTTATAGAAAAGGGGGAATTTTGTAATAATTTAAAAATAATGTCTAATAACGCTTGAGGAGAACATCAAGTCGAAAGTTCCAATAAACAGTCAAAATTCCCTTGCTGAGGAGCCACTAAACTTATTGGTAACAAAGCTACGAGTTCTGAAAAGTTCCAATAAACAAATAAAATTCTCATTTTTCACTAAACTATTGGTAACAAAGCTACCAGTCTAACTGAGACTTGCTTTCAAAAGAGACTTGTTCGAGTACAAATTTAAAAGATTCCTCTATATATATATATATATATATATATATATATATATATATATATATATATATATATATATATATACATACAAAAATGTATCATTTTTTAAACTTTATGACGGAAAATCCATACTGGAAGCCATTACCGAGAATTCGATGTTGGGGCATTTAAGTCCTGATGAACAGGTGCTCCTACGGGGGATGAAGCTTCTTGTGAATTACCTGGGATACCGTTGTCGATTGGAGGAGTCAAATTTTGTTGATGCTTGATGCAAAGCTCCTCCAGGTGTTGTCTGGGTGTCCAACACTTATCTTGGAGTTGGTGGATGTTCTGCTTTTGCTGGACCGATTCTTCCAACACTGCTAGCACCTGAGCCGAGAGAACGCTGTAGTTAATTTGCAGAGAATACACCGTGTTGCATGTATTCACTAGTTCATCCTCCAACAACTCCAACTTCCTTGCCCAATGCATCGAACCACCATTCACCATTATTTGGCACGTCCACAAAGGCACTCTAAAAATCTAGACGGAGGAATTTGAGGAATGAACTAGTGAATTATGCACCAAAATGAAATTGCCATGCTAAATTAAAGAGCCCTTCCCGAAATTTAAATCCCAACACACAAGGGATATATAGGAGAGGAAGCACTCTATACTTCCTCTCCACCTTAGATCATAATTGCTAGAGGCCGTAACAATATTCATAATGCCCATTACCATCCCACATTCCTTCTAAATCAACAGCGGGAGTGAGGGATAAGACTGCTCCCAACAAGGGGAGTTATGAAGGCGCCCGATGGGCGCATGGCAAGCACGTGTCTCTATCCTTGATTTGTGAGTATGGCAGATACCTTCAATGTGGATGATTCTCAAAATTTTGATTAAGATATTGGGGTCTCGAGGAATTAAAAGACCCCCCCTTTTTTACCACCCATATGACTTTGTAACCTCATGGGATCGATTTATGGGTTTGAATTCCATTGGTCGAATGGATCCTCGCTTGCAGCTTGATGGTTTGATTAACCTTTTTATTGACCAAGTTCTTGATTGTTGGACCTTAGCACATGGTAGAATTCAATTGTGAGAAATATTTGTATTTCTTTCTGTATTCTACGGAAAATGGTGCAGAGATGAACATTTCTCGGGAGAGTTTTGAACCTTGCATGTTTGATTGTCAGTTTGGAATCCCTGATGACTATGAGATCAGTGATGCCTTGGATTAGCCAAAATTAGGCCTTGCAACAAGGCATACACTTCAACTTGATTATTATATGATTGTCCAATGCTCCAAGTGAAGGCAATTTCCATTATTCTTCTAGGGTCATACAACACCCCACCCACTCCTGCCACCCCAAACATGTTAGGAAGGTTGTTATTGTTACAAAAATTTTGAAATTAAGATTTAATGTGGGTATATACATGACATTTCAACATGAAGTGTCTTTCTTCCTTCACCTTCTTAGTATCACAAAGATCACAAATCCTTTCATCCCATGGCATTTTAAGAATAGTCCAATGCTCCGTTTAACTGTGGAACTATAGCAAATTTTTTCTTATTTCAACAATGTTGATTTTCTTCTTTAAGCTAGTTATAACAAAGAGATACTTTTGAGCTTTTAGATTGGGTTAATAACCTCTTTATATTATCTTAATTTTCTCTTATTCTCTATTTCTTAACGCATCACGACTTTTCCTTAAATGTAGTAGAATAATATTTTTAATGGTATCAATATTTTACAAAGTGACCTCCTCCTTTATTCTCCAATGATTTAACAAAGACCTAGAATCTTTATGCCAATTCTTTTTAAGCTGGAGGTGACTTTGACTAGAGTTTGATGCAATCTTAGGAAGCCTCTCGTCTTGTATACAAATGGTCTTGTGCTCTTACATTAGGTACTTAGTCATAGCCATGCTCTTAATGGGGGAAAGAACAACTTCTATGATGAGGAGAAGATAAGGTGTGTTTCTTTTAAGTTTAAGATCATAAATTACAAAATGCTTATGGATTTACTCAATTTTCCTCCATGATTCTCTAGAGATGCTACAACCTCAAACTTCACATCTATATAAGATAACATAAGTGATGAGAGTTTGAAACATGAGTTTCTCTTTTTCTCACACCCGAAAATTTGTTGATTTACAATTGTTTTCAAGACCAAAATAGGCTTTCCACCCTCCATTAATCCTTTTTTCAATGTTATAGTTCTAGTGAAGCTTGTGATGAAGGTTGACTTCAAGATATTTGTGTGAAATAGCTTCCTCTAAGTTGTTTTTGTCATACACAAAAGTAACATAAATGATCATTTTGGATTTGATAATCATATCCTTTGTCTTGTCACAGTTTAATAAGATACTTGTTCTAGAGTAAAAATCCTTTAGCATTCTTAGTTGCTAGTCAAGATTAGAGGGACACCTTGCCATAACAACAATATCATAAGCCTAAAGAAGAAGAATAATGACAATTCTAGTTAAAGTAGTGCCAACACAACCCTTTTTCCAAACATGCCTCTAACTTGTCACTGTAAATGGCTAAAAGGGTAGAAGACACGGAACAACCTTGCTTAACTCCTATATTACAATTAATTTCCTCCAACCAACCCTTGGTGTTCCTAAACTTAGTAATAACATTCTCATATAGCCTTATTGTAGTAACATTGAACTCAAAAGGAACCTCCAACTCTTCTAATATATTCCAAAGGTCATTTATAGACATTGTGTCAAAAACTTTCCTTTGTGACAATCCTTTGCAATGATCCTAAAGATAACTAGGTGGTAAATCATAACTCAAACCAATATAAATCTATAAAAAACAATTAAGAGTGTTTAAGTCTCTCACAATTAAATTTATGTTATTTTTATTATTATTTAAATTAACATTGCTTATTTTGAATTGAAGGTTTTTGCAACGAGAGTAGCGAGGTGCTCTACAACTCACTATGAGGGAGATGTTGTCACGTAATATTACATGATAAAAATAAAAATAAAAATAAAAAACTATGTACGTACATATGTACGTGACAACATATGAAAAATTAAACCAGCCTAGATTGATCTTAAACTCAGATCTATCAAGCACCGGGAGGGACCAATTTTTTAAGGTGTATTTTTTTTTTCATTCATTATGAATGAATTAACACATGACATAGAATTGAATGATAAACAAATTTATACCTTAAGAAATTTGATCCCTCTAGGTGCTTGATAAATCCGAGTTTAAGATAGATCTATATTGATAAATAATACAATTTATTTTATTTTTTAGTTAACTTTTTTAATTCATGATTTTTTTTCAATAAAAAATTAGGTGGACTATTTTTCATGTTTAAGGAATTTTGAAAGAGCATTATCTATTTTGATTTTTTAGATGACATTTTTCACCCTTTTTTTCTATTCAAAGGTAAGTGGTCATTTTTTTAATTAATGTTTTGAGGTGTTTTTAGATGAAATAAATGGTTTTTTAAAATAAAATCTTTTTTGTATTTTTAATAATTTATGGTGTTAAATGTTATTATTTTTTCCAATTTTATTTGTTAGTTTTATACTTATCAATAATTAGAATTGATATTCGAGAAATAGAGAGTTTTGATGTAGAGAGGTTTTTTATGATATGAAAATTGGAGGCACCCATATGATGATGAAAACTGGAGGTACCCATATGCTTATTCTTGATAACTACAATAGAGTGGAATTGGTCTATAACCATGAATTTGGTTCTTATGATGGAGACTCTAGATCTGAGGAGCTCTCTTATTGTTTTGGGTGATAATAGATGTAGCATATTGAGGTATCTTGTGAATAGGCATGACATCAAAGGAACTAATGAACTAATGACCATTGGCCTTTGTGCAAATAGATTTGTGGTTGAATTTCAATCCTTACAAACAAATCTTGAGCTACTCCTTTGAGATCGAAAGGCCTATGTACGAACCAAGATTTGAGATGGAAAAATTTATGTTTCAAATGTAGATGCATAAAGGATAATGCACAAATTATTTCACCAAAATTTTGCAGTGCTTGGGAATGTAACGGTGGTACAATCGGATATCGGTGCTTGCTACGTCCACGAAAAACCTCCCCGAAATCCACAAGAGAACATGGGGTGGCCGAGCATTTTCGAAGTATTGGAGGCTCAACAACAAGAACATCTTATAAACCCATTAAATGTCACAACATGCCACTCGAAGGATTTGAACCTGGGTGGGGAGAGTAACAATCATTCCTCCCAACCACCCAAGCTACATCCAATGGACAATATTGTATATAAATTATTAACATTGAACACAACATGTGGAATTTGAAACAATGTAAAGAACAAATCACAAAGTCATCTCAATGTTGAGCAATGTGAGAGTTTTGATTAATGACGATGAACTGATAATTAGATTCCACTACAAAATCTTTGAAAGCTCAATTCACATTGTACACATTTCAGATGGGGTCAAGTTATTACAAACATGACTCCAATTTTGGAGGTGCTTACCTTCAAATTTGGTTGTTGTCAAGAATTGAATCTCAAATATGTGAACCTTAAAATTAGGTCACCTTGTAAAGAGTAAGAGTCCTCCTTGTATGCATCAAATTCAAGGGCTTGTCCAACGTGATGGTTCTTTGTTTTTTTTTAATCTAAAGGACAATGATGGAGTATGTTGTGGGAAAACCTTTTGGATAATAACAAAAAATGCCACATAATAGGTAATCAAGCTTTTGTACAAGCCCTGACATAAGACTAAAGAGAGTATCTGCATGGACAACTATTTAGTAGAGGCAAAGGGTTTTATGTAAAGAAACAACCAAAGGATGCATCAAACCTTAGTAAAAATATTTTTGCATTTAGTGGATTTTGGCAGAGCCTTGGGCCAACGACTCAAAGATTGACCTTAAATATTGAAATCTTGATTCTACCTTTCAATAAGAGTAGAAGTTTGGACGGTAAGAGTGGCAGATTTTAGTGTGGATGAGGATTGTCACTTTTGGAACATAGTTAAATATGAAACATACTATAAATTTGGCAAAGAAAAATATATGTTTGGATGTTCAACCAAATGCTCCAATCACATTTCCCAAAAGCTACACATTTTCTCTCGAGAATGACATTTACAATGATTGATCGTTAAAGGAATTAATTGATTTGGTCAATTTGGAAGCATGACCACTACTAAAATGGGATGTATATGGCATGAACATAAAAACTATACATAATAAAAGAAATGAAGGTATCAAATATCATTGGAAACAATCTTAAACACAATGCTATAATGCATATGGTTTATCTAAACCAACAAACCAAAAAAACACATAAATACAAAACAATATAATTATATTTTATTATGTTATCCTCGCATTAAAATAAACAACCAAAATCTCATTGCTTTGTTATGCAAAAATAAATAACCAAAATCTCAGTGCTTTGTTCCACAAGCATTGAAATTGTTAAACAAAGCATGCAAAATAAATAACCAAATTCTCATGCTTTGTTCCACAAACATTGCAAAACTACTCAATAGTGGAGAATAGCCCTATGGGTACGAATACAACATAGGATCAACCCGATCAGATGTATGAAACATTTTCAGCTCCAAATGCACTCTTGAACGCACTCCTCCATGTCGAATCAACGCTGAATAGATAGGTGCTTATCGGAGGTTCTAAGGAGGAAGGCATGGGAATCGAAGAGGAAAACTTCATTATATCTACGCCACCACCTTGCTATTATTTTTTATCATGCTCGTGGTCATTGTGAAAAGATGAATATATAGGTCTGTGCTCGAGTACCGTGGGGCTGGAAAGGAGAACGATAACCGGATTTTCACATTTGGGTGCCGAAATTGGACGGCCTTCTATCAGGTTCTAAGCTCCCTGAGCCGTGGTTCTTTTGTTCAGTTCCACGTTTGCAAATTTCTTTCTGTGTTTTTGAATTGGGTGTTTGAGAAAACTAAAAATGGTAACAAGGAACCATGAGAATGGCAGAGAAGAAATTAACAATTATCACCTAAAACCTCACCCTGCAAGGCCTGTAATCCCCAAGAGAGTGTTCAGTGGAGCACTGGATTTGCTCCTTGACGCTATTCAGTTCTCTGCATTTGGCCAAGAAGAAGAAGAAAGTGGGAATTCTGATAATGCCCGTTACAGGAAAACTGTCAGAAAACGCCGAAGAGATGGGCATTTTAGAATTACAGACATCAAAACACACCGAGAAGAATATTTCAGTGATACCCACGATATAAAACGTATCAGAAATACCCACGATCCACAGTATAATGTTACCCGCCAGAGAGAATATAATAGAAATCCACAGTTGTGCACTGATGAAGACTGTGGGAAGGCTTTATTTGCTCACAATGGGGTGCCCATCTCACAGAAAAAGGTAGCAAGACGAGCCAAGAATGTGTACAAGTCCAGAACTTATGTCTCTGCACATATCATGCTGCCAGCCAAAGAATTGGGTTCTCTCGTGGCCGATGGTGGTAGTCGCCGTACAAAGGAAAACACAGGAAGAAAAATGGCACATGCATTACATGAGGAGGAGGAAAGCAAGGCAACTGAGAGTGGGGATTTGAAGGGGGATTTCAGGGTCGGTGCGGGGGGAATGGGGCCTATTGCTCGGACCAAGCATGGAAGGTCCCAAATTCTGCCCTCTAGATACAATGATTCTGTGCTTCAGCCATGGAAGAGAGGGACAAGGCCAAAGAAATTAGCCCAGTGAAATGCAAGGATTCGAAGATGTTTTGGTTGTCTTCGAAGAGGTTAGATATTCAATTTTGCCTAATTATGACCCTAGATCTATGAATGTATCTATGATGATTTATGTTCTGTTTTGCTATTCAGGTCGACCTTTCAGTCAGGACCAAACTGGCAAGACCTTTCAGGACCTTGCCTGACTGAGAAGAATAATAAATTTTATCTATTAGGTATCTATAGTGCCCATATGCAGAAAGACACAGAATTCTGTCTCGTGGCTTGTAAAGTGCAATGTACAGCTTGTTTTTGTTAAAGAGGCAATTGAAGCCCTATACATAAGTTTTGACTCGATTAGAAGGTAGTTCACTCTGAGCCCAATTTATTGAATTTTTGCTGATGCAGCTGAATCGGTTTATGGTACTAATTTCTTTTGCCATGTATTGTCTCTGCTTCTCTTTCATTGTTGACATGAAACTAACTGTTGCCTAGCATTTTAGCTTAGCAGTTCATTAGGCCTATTTGCCAGCATATGTTAGAGACATGCTACTATTGATCTTGAACCTGTTGCCTGCTTTCCCAGGGTTTTGTTTTCTTCAGTCCACTCCTTAATAGGTTAGTTTAGGAACCTCTATGAGCAGTTCTTTAGTCTTATACTTCAGCATCTGTGGAGACATGCCACCCTTGATCTTGAACTTGCTGCCTGTTTTCCCAGGGTTTTGTTTTCTGAAGCCCACTACTTACTAGGTTAGTTTAGGAACCATTGTGAACAAATTATTATTAATCGTCTAGACAATTATGATTTCAAATTCGTAAGTGGGTTGGTGCAGATGTCCTAGGCCATGGTGAGATCATGGGTGCCTAATTGTTGGAAACATGAGCCCACAGAAGAAATAACGGAAAAACAAGATAACAGAAACACATTCAACAAGACACGTATTTACGTGGTAAAACCCTGACAATGTGTCTGACAGTCTGTTAGCTTTTATAGCTCGAGAGGTACTCCGCATGTTTTGTCTTGTATGTGGATGTAACCTTATGTTTACACTACTAGGCACTTGACTTTGTAAATGGGTTTTTATAAAGTTGTGGATCTTTTAATAAAGTGACTTTTTGTAATGTACCTTTTATTATATTATTAAAGTGACTTTATGACTTAAAGTGCACTTAGGTCATAAAGTGTTTTTTGTATTTTAATAATTTAAGTGATTTATTTTGGAGGGAATGAATCATGTCCCTTGATCTTGTAAAGGCAAGATTAGATCTTGGCCATTGGATTTAGGGATGGAGAAGGTGAAGGGTCACTTTCAGATTATAAGAGAATACCTAGGGTAGTGTGCAAGACAAGAAGAAGAAGAGAGGAAGAAGATTGAGAGAGAGAGAGAGAGATAGCTTGAAGAGGAAAGGGCAAAAACTGGGCACATTTCCCAAGAAGAAAGAGGGCACAAATCCCAAGACAATTTGCTGTGTTGGAGCTTTTTGATGTTTTGGAGGCTGTACTGTATGGATCCGTACAGTCCGTACAACAGAGGAAAGGGGCACAGATTTTGAGACTAATTTGCTGCATGCAAACCGAGACACATGCTGGGATTTTTTCTTGCTGAGGCGATTGTCCGTACAACACAGTTTTGACACATTTTTCTGTGTGCTGGCACAGCTGGGCCGTACAGGTCGTACAACTCACTGAGCACAGTTTTCTAGACAATATTTTGTTAGAGCAGTTTTGTGGCTGTAAGCGGTTTTCTTCTACTGGGTTTTGTCATTTTGTTGCTGATACAACTTTCCTAAAGCTAATAAAAGATCTCTCTCTCATTGGGTTTCCCCACATTGGAGTTTTCTTTGGGATTGCCTAAATTTCCGAGTATTTCATGGTTGAGTGATTGTTGTTCATTGTTATTTTCCGTTGCAACAATGCTTAGTAATGTGTATTTCAATTTATGAAGTTTAACAGTAAACTGGGTTATTTTCATTTAAGTCTGAAATCAATTTTTTACTAAGTGGGTGATATTTGTTTTGGTGGGTTAACTTATATCACTGATTTTCTTCATGGTATCAGAGCTCGGGCTATGAGTTACAGTGAGTAGTGTGGTTTTTGGGCAAGATTTGAAGGGGGAAAACTAGTTGGTTTTTTTTCTTTGAACAGTGATAGGGAATATGGCTGCATGCATTAGATTTGAGGATCGGTTGGAAGGCATTTCCAACTAATTGCAGTGGAAGGTCCGGATGTCAGTTGTTCTCAAGGAGAACAAGATTTGGAACCATGTCAATTCTGTTGTTGTGGCTCCCACAACAGATCCTATTGCCTTGGATTTGCATGAGGTAAAGGAGGCCAAAGCACAGAGGATCATTTTGGATGGTGTGAAGGATCCATTCATTCCACATCTGTCTGAGAAGAAGACAACTTATGATATGTGGGAAGCCTTGAAGAATTTATTTGAGGCTAAGAATGCCAACCAGAAGGTGGCCTTGAAAGATAAGTTGCACGACTCGAAGATGGCTAAGGGTGAGGGTGTTGCATCCTATCTTACTCGGCTAGCCCAGGTTAAGGACGAGTTAGCTGTAGTGGGAGAGATCATCTCAGAAGCCGAGTTGGGGAGGATAGCCTTGAAAGGCTTCACAAAGGAATGGGATGTCTTTGTGAAGTGTGTGGTGGGTCGAGAAAATTTTCGAGATAGGAGCAGGTTGTGGGACGACTTCACTCAGGAGGAGATCCGGATGGGGTCTCATAGCAGTGGACAGAAGGAAGACAAAGCTGAGTAGGATGTTGCTCTTGCTGCAAAGGGCAAGGGGAAGAAGAAAGGAAATTTCGGGAGGGACTTGAGTAAATTCAGATGTTACTGTTGTAACCAGTTGGGGCACCTTGCTTCTCAGTGTCCTGAGAAGAAGAAGAAGAAGAAGGAACATGAGGGGCCTAATACAGTTGCTACAACAACCATGGAGGACTTTTCATCCAAGTTTGATAAGGAGTTTTCTTTGGTTACTCTTGTATCTAGTGTCGGTAGTGGAGGATTTGGGGGTGATAACAGATGGATTGTTGACATTGGAGCCTCTTGTCACATGACGGGAATCTGGCGACTATTCCTTATTATCACAAAGACAAGTCGAGATTGGTTGGTGGAGAGTGAAGTGGGTATGGCACGAGCTGTATGTGGAGTTGGAAGGGTTAGATTCTGACTCGAGTATGGGGGATTCCTGGAGCTTGATGGAGTTCTCTTTGTTCCAGGGTTGAGGGTTAACTTGCTCTCAGTCTTAGCCTTGGAGAACGTTGGATATTGTACATTGTTCAAGAGGGGATATGTATTTATCTACAGGAAGGGAGCGGACCCAGTTGAACCACATATGATTGGTGATCGGGTGGATAGGTTATACATGTTACGAGGACAACCTTTAGGTTATGATTCAACATTGGATGAGGAGTTGGAGGCTCCTGACACTGTGGTGGGCCCAAGGATTCAGTCTTGCATTCCGAGGGAAGAGAGGGAGTCTCTTCTGAGCACCGACAGGAGGCTCAGCTGGTGTGATCGAACTGATGCTTAGGGTGGAGTGGATTCTACTAGGAGCTCAGGGTTCAGAGTAGCTATCAAGAGGATGTCTTCTGGTTTGAGTTCTGTGCAAGTGTTGAGGATGGCTCCAGGTTTAGAGGGAGCTCCTACTGCGAACAGTGTGATGGGACCGGATGATGATGATGATGGCAGCGAGTACTTCCCTCGTCGAGAGGGAGTGTTAGCTTTTATAGCTCAGGAGGTACTTCGAATGTTTTGTCTTGTATGCAGATGTAACCTTATGTTTACACTACTAGGCACTTGACTTTGTAAATGGCTTTTTATAAAGTTGTGGATCTTTTAATCAAGTGACTTTTTGTAATGTACCTTTTATTATATTATTAAAGTGACTTTATGACTTAAAGTGCACTTAGGTAAGTGTTTTTTGTACTTCAATAATTTAAGTGATTTATTTTGGAGGGAATTAATCATGTCCCTTGATCTTGTAAAGGCAAGATTAGATCTTGGCCATTGGATTTAGGGATGGAGAAGGTGAAGGGTCACTTTTAGATTATAAGAGAATACCTAGGGTAGTGTGCAAGACAAGAAGAAGAGAGGAAGAAGATTGAGAGAGAGAGATAGCTTGAAGAGGAAAGGGCAGAAACTGGGCACATTTCCCAAGAAGAAAGAGGGCACAAATCCCAAGACAATTTGTTGTGTAACTGTGTTGGAGCTTTTTGTTGTTTTGGAGGTCATACTGTACGGATCCGTACAACAGAGGAAAGGGGTGTAGATTTCGATACTGATTTGCTGCACGCAAACAGAGGCACATGCTAGTATTTTTTCTTGTTGTTGGGGGCGTTTTTAGGTTGCTGTCCATACAACACAGTTTTGGCACATTTTTCTGTGTGCTAGTACAGCTGGGTCGTATAGGCCGTACAACTCACTGAGCATGGTTTTCTAGACAACATTTTGTGAGAGTAGTTTTATGGCTGTAAGTGGTTTTCTTCTGTTGGGTTTTGTCATTTTGCTGCTGATACCATTTTCCTAAAGCTAATAAAAGATCTTTCTCTCATTGGGTTTCCCCACATTGGGGTTTTCCCTGGCATTGCCTAATTTCTGAGTATTTCATGGTTGAGTGATTGTTGTTCATTGTTATTTTTCCGCTGCAACAATGCTTAGTATTGTGTATTTCAGTTTATGAAGTTTAATAGTAAACTGGGTTATTTTCATTTAAGTCTGAAATCAATTTTTTACTAAGTGGATGATATTTGTTTTAGTGGGTTAACTTATATCACTGATTTTCTACAGTGCCAAGGAAACATCCAAGGGGCAAGGTATCGGTATTCTTATTGCTCAAAGGTAAAGATTACAATCTTCCCACAACATGCTTATAAGACTTGCTAATATGCCTCTTAGGGCTACACAAATATATACCATCTTCAACATAATTTCCACCGTTTCAAGAACTGCCGCCATTACATAAACCACCACCGTTCACCGGTTTTGATTATTGTCACAATTCCAACAATCTCCACCTTGACAACAATTACTTGATACTTCGCCCAAGCCCATTCATCACCTTATCCAAGCCGACCAAACACCAGGTTGCTTGAGGCATTTTACAATGGAGTTCTTCAAGCCTTTAAATAGGCTTCATCACATATAATCCCATTGGAAAATACTATGGGTTACCAAGTACTATGGGTCCATAAACCACCAACAGTAAAACCATCATTGACCATATCAAGGTTATCTTGTCTACTCTATGACCAAGTCAAGATTAATCCAACATTACCCCCTTTAAACTTGATTTGGGATATTCACCTACCCCCCTCAGAGTTTATTTACTGAGTTTTCGGGATTGCAACATGCCCCCCTATCACCTAGGTCTATGTCTAGACTTTACCGGTGAACCATCAAACCAGGGGTATGCATGCCTAAATAGGTCTTACAACCATATGCCCATTTAGATATAACAAAATACAACTCCATAAACATGATTACAACTATATTTCTCCTTATCTGAGTACTTCTTCCTCAATGTGCTTTTGCCAGTACCTGACATTAATCCTTGTAATGCATTTCCGAAATCTTCTCCTCACTATGGCTCTCTCACACAGCCGAGGAAATCTGAAATCTTCTGTCCAATGAATGTGTTGTCTCTCAGCTTCTCCTCACTGTGGCTCTGATACCACTTGTTGGGAATAGGAACATGAAGCAATAGAAAGCAAAAATGAATGCGGAAATAGAACACAGAAGAACACAATACAAAAAAGACACTAATATATGTGGTTCACCCGAGATGGGCTACATCCACAGAGAAACAACCAATCCTTCCTTTATATTCCATCCAGCAAAATGAAGGGATAAAACCTACAACACATCTACTGCAACCTCCTCTTCACTCTCTCACAATTTCCTCTCTCAGTCACAACTCTCTCTCTCACCATGTTAAAAAACTAAGAGAGAAATATTAAATACAACACAAAATCCACGCACATAGAAATATCAACAAGCACACAAAAAGCCGATGTTTACCCTGGAAATCCTTTATTGGGAAAACCAACACTCAAGATATATATCTTTATTGACCTTATCCAAGCCAACCAAACACCAGGCTGCTTGAGGCATTTTACAATGGAGTTCTTAAAGCATTTAAATAGGTTTCATCACATCAAATACCATGGATACCTAATACCATGGGCCCTGAAACCACCAACGGTAAACCTATCAATGACTATTATCTTCTACTCTATGACCGAGTCAAGATTAACCCAATATCCCCCCCCTTTAAATTTGACTTGGGATTGTTAGAATTAGGGCAGTAAAGCATAACAAAAGTGTCTTTTAAATTTCAGTGAGAATAACAACTAGATCTTATATCTAGAAAACAAATCTACACTACTTGAACAGAGAAAACAAACATGTGTGCTCAGATCTAAGATAGTTTAGTTATTTAGTTAAAAAGTAGATCTAGAATAAACATTAGTTTTGATCTATAATGCTGGAATCAATCTTATACAGATCTACAGATCTAAGCTCAAAATGAAACACAATCTGATCATGAACAGTAAATCAAACTTCAGAAACAAAGAGTGAGAACCAAACTCAATATATAGTCCAGATCTGATAACATTCAATGCTGATACATAAATCTAGATAGATCAAAACAAAAACTCAAAACAAAATCCAGATCTGATAATGATAAACTTATCTTGCCTTGAAGTCTTACCTCTGAAGAGGTCACAACCACACACTAGAGATGCAGTACCATTTGTAATTATGCTCAGACAAAATTCAGAATCATAGATCCACCATATAGGTTGGATCTCTTGCCAAGAGAAGAATAGACTTTCTTGCCACCAAGAGGAAAAACCACTTAAACTTCACACAGGAAATTTCTATAATCAAACCCCCATACACAGTTTCTGTGATCAAAACCCTCATGCACAGTTTCTAAGATCAAACCCTCATGCTCACTGATAGGTACGACAGCCTTAACAAATCAGTAGAGAGGCTGTGGCTCAACTTGAGGGACAGATCTGAATAGTAGAGAGGTAGCGACAACTTAGGAAGGAGAGACGACAGCTAGGGAGGAGAGACGGTAGCTATACTTCTCAGCTCACAAGTTGAGACAACAGAACAGATTTGGAACTAGCAGCTAAAGGAGCCACTGATCCTCACCCATAGGGAGAAGACTTCAAACTAAGCAAAGAGGGACAGTAGAGAAGGACCGAGCCACCTCACAAACTCAACAACAGTTACAGCAATAGGGGCCGCAACAACTACAGAAGGAGGGCCGTACTCCAACAGCAGAAGAGGGCCGCAACAAGGAGAAAGGATCCGCTCACTTTCAAACTCAAGAGCATAAAAATAAGAGTGTGTAATGTGAAGAGTAGAGGGTAGGGTATTTATAGTTTAGGCTAGGGCAAATAAATAAAAGAAATTAAATTAAAATAATAATTATTAAAGATAACATGTTTAAATTAAATAATTTAAACATGTTATAATTAACATTTTAATTTAAACTTTACTTTAACCCTAAGACAAAAACAACAAAACCCCAAACCAACACAAGCAAGGGTAAAGGAGGGTTTAGGTGGGGTAGCTTGGTGGCAATACTTGTCCATTCATATTCAAGGTGACCTTATTAACTATCATCATTGCATATGGGATACATCCCTCATGTGGTCATGCCCACATTCAAGGAGGGTCAAACACCAACAAAATATCTGATCAAGGATCAAGTTGCCCCAAAACATTTATGGGGTCTTATCCACCAAGGTACAAGACCAAGGATCAACCCATGCCCCAGGCATGGGTATCCTAGACCATGTCTAGGGGCCCTAGACATATCTAGGGGCTTTAACTGCTTGGTCCCAGAGCAAGAAACCCATGCCCTAGGCATGGGTACTCTGGACCATGTCCAGGGGCCCTAGATATATCTAGGGGCTTTAACTGCTTGGTCCCAGACCAAGAACCCCAGTCATATACTGGGGGCCCTAACAAGAGTCTTTTGCCATGGCACTGACTGTTTGGTCCCAGACCAAGTACCCCAGGAGTGCACTGGGGGCCCTAGATCTCGATTCTCGGCTAGGGTCTTTGCCATCTTCCCGGAGAATGGCTCTTGCAGCTATTATAAATTTAACAGGGATATTCACCTACCCCCCTCAAAATTTATTTACCGAGTTTCCAGGAATACAGCATGCCCCCCCCTACCCCCCAACCACAATCACCTAGGTCTACATTTAGACTTTACCGGTGAACTTTCAAACCAGGGGTATGCATGCCTAAATAGGTCTTACAACCATATGCCCATTTTACATGAGATAAAAAATCAACTCTAGAAAAAATAATAATTTACAATTGTATGCCCCAAAGCACGTGATACTATGAAACACCAACCAGCTTCATTACCAGCATCTCTCTTGCTCCAAATACAATTAGCTGAATCAAGCATTCCTTAACCGAGTACTTCTTCCTCAATGGTCTTTTGCCAATGCTTCACATTAATCCTTGTAATGCATTTCCTTGTGCCATTTTACCATGATTCATATACCCATGAACCATTCTTCATTTTGTCTCCCATGCTCCCAACATCATACCACTCTCGTGAGAGAGTCTAGGTCAACCCATGCTCTAATACCACATGTTAATTCTTGGAGAGAGAAATACTAAAAGCCAATACAAAATCCACGCACATAGAAATATCAACAAGCACACATAAAGCCAATATTACCTTGGAAACCCTTTACTGGGAAAACCAACACTTAAGATATATATCTTTATTGACCTTATCCAAGCAACCAAGCACCAGGCCGCTTGAGGCTTTTTACAATGGAGTTCTTCAAGCATTTAAATAGTTTTCATCGCATCAAATACCATGGGTCTGTAAACCACCAATGGTAAACCCATCAATGACTATTATCTTCTACTCTATGACCGAGTCAAGATTAACCCAACACTAATAAATTTTGATTTTGATTTTTTGGAGCTGGAGAAGCTTGGGGCTCAAACATAACTCCATGCTTATTAGTCCTCCACATTCTCACCATGGACTGGGAGGCCCACACTGGTCACTTATATGGACTTACATTTAGGCCCTGAGGTTTGTCAACTCAAAATCGAAATAAAAAATTTGCAATTCTATCAGTATCTAGTTGGATGTACAAATAATTACAGCTGCTTTTCTCTGTAATATATCAATTACAATTCACAGTCAAGTGAAAAAGTTTCTTGACATCTAGATCTGTTATAAACAATTGTGTTAGCATAGTTTGGTTGTAGAGGAAAATGCGATTCAAAACTTAGATGTTTTATCACAAATGGTAGCAGATTTGCCTTGGTCATTTGTTCTTGATGCTACAACTAGAATTTTCTTACATTCAGCTGGGTAATGCAGGTATGAAGTCATTACTTAAAAGGACCATATTATAGGTAATAAATTGCTCGTAAGCACAGTTTTAGATTGAATTATTTATATTCTACCACCCTTCGATAAAATGCACACAGAGTTTTCCGGTGATTCAATGCTAAGTTCTCCAAGCTTGTACTAGAGCTTGTTTCAAGACGTCAGCAGTTGGAAATACTATTATGGATATTTTGTCTTCAATCTGAATTCTAATTAGGAAGTGTGTTTTTCAGTTCAATCTTTTGTGAAACCTCTCGGGATTCCCCCCTCTTCTCCAGAAAATCCAGATGGAGGGCGGCTCAACTTCCAGCCACAATAGTAGTTGGTAAGCCAGCAGGACTCAACCCGACTCAAACCTCAGGCAGACTAGAACCGGAGACCTCATGGCGAACTCAACCTTGAAGCAGTCCATTCAAACTGATTGAACTAACCCACTGGGCTTGTGTGTCCAGCATTGTCAACACTTGTTATTTGTTTGGTACAGTGGACTGTCCCTGTAACTGACTTTGTTTTGGTACTTAAGGTACACGGCCCACTGATGACTCCGGCTGTTATCCTTAGGATTTCAACAGATTAGATCATTGCCCAGTTAAACTGGTGTACATTCTGATTTAAACTTTAATTATGATTTTTTGATTGAACTTAAGATTTAAACACAATTAATTCTTTCAAACTGGAAAACAAACCTTGCATTTTTGCTTATGACGATCACATCAGTGTCCAGGCTATTCAGGAGATACAAATCTTAAATTTTGCTCAGAAATTCAGTCAACAGATGGGACATGCCTAAAATCATGTAACAAATGGCTATCCTCCAGAATGTAAAATAAACATCAATAAACATTATTGTTATGTTATACAGTACAGCTGAGGGCATTGCATGTATCTTCATTCAAAGTCACGTAAACAATAGTACCATGTTAGCATACACAGCTACAAGTAAGTAGTATAAATTTATTACAAAATGTGGACGGTATACCATGTAGAGGACATATGAGCTATGTAGTATGTAGATGTTAGTATGATATCATTAAAGTAAATTAGTTTGAAGGGTTTTTCTTGTTGCAGTGCATTTGATTGTGCAGCTTTTTATTTGGGAAGTCATAAATTCTTCTCTATTTTCTTTTCCTGGTTGGAAGTGCTTCAAGAAACATCATGCCCCTAGGGGCTACATGGCAAAGAACGAAGTTCCTTCAGCTTAAAGCCCAGGTCTGAGGGGTATCTATGCCACCAAAGTTGCCCGTTGCCTTATCCCTTTTAAACTCATACCATTTGGGTGGGGCGGAACATAGCAGGATTGTAACCCTGGTGGGCAAGTTGACACTCCGTTGACCTCACCAGCGAACCAATGGTCCATTGGCATTGTAATTCTTTTTCATTATGAGTATGTAGAGAAATCTATTATTTTCAGTTCATTCTCCGATGATCAGTCTTACTGTTACAAGAAATGAAGTTGATTTATTAGCATTCTTCAAATCTTTATAGAGACTAGTGGAATCCCGAGGACATGAAAAAGTGTAGATTAGTCATTTTATCTAGATGAACAATATATGAAGGTATAAGACAGATCTGCTTGTGGCTAGATACGGTAGCATAAAATCTTGTAGGCTGTATATTTCTTTTAGGTATTAATTTTACGAAGATTTCAGTCCTACTTTTGGCTACCATAAGTAGGAAACAACTAATTTGTCATTGCGGTTGAAATGTGAGGTTGCATTTTAAGCCTTGGCAAGTTTAAGTATTTGGTACTTGAACTATACCAGCAAGTGAACTTTAAGATATGTGCTGTTTCAAATCTAATCCAATCGAGTTGTGTGACATTCCTTTTCAATGTTTATCTAGATGAAGAAAGTTATTGCTTCATGAATTATCATGACATCACACACAGACAAATACATGCATGATCCTTTTACCCGAGTAGTATAAAAGTTGTCATGGGTAAAATATATTTCTATAAACCATGCCTACTTTTGGTGCATTTTCTTATTGCTGTTAATCACTTCTCTTCATTGCTATTGTCATCATCACTAGTAGTATACAAGACAATTAAATAGGCCTTTAATTCACTAATAACTCTTCCATTTTTTACATATGAGCAATCTTGATTAAACTTATAGTGTGTTTGTAATTACATATTTATACTCTAGAGTGGCCACATGTTGATGGATTTTCAAGTCACTTACATGTACATTTTACATGTTAGTCACTTACATGTACATGTATAGAAAGCCTAGGCATTATGTAGTTTTGTTGGTCATTTCACCTGTATTGTTTTCAATTATAGGGATAAATAATGATTCATCTATGTGAGGAAAGTTGCAAACAACATACTTACATTTTTTTACTTACTACTGCAGTTAGATTTTTTTTACTTACAAATAAAGTTGGATTTTATAAATAATCTTATGATAATTACTACATGGAGATTTTTTTTTACATTTTTTTACTTACAACTAAAGTTGGATTTTAATATTTATAAATAATTTTATGTTAATGATACAAGATATTTAAGCACAAGGAATGTTATACAATGATTGGAATTTGGGCTTAATGGTTGAGAATATATGTTTTCTCCTTGGAGGTCACAGGTTCGAATCTAGAGGGGGGTAGGGTATGTACACCTCCGTAAACTTTAGCAGTCAAATCGCTGCATGGAGGGGATCCCTTGTTCCACAAACAAGGCGGTCTCATACACCAATTTGGTGTCTAACTTGGCCGTGACCTTAAAATTAGATTATTATTATTATTGAGATTTGTTGATCATTTTGTTTTATAGAATTCCTCTCACGAGACTTACTTGAGATAAATGCATGCCAAACCTAACAAATTAAGCTTCTCATTTATATATGTGCAAATTTACTCCAAATTTAATCAACCTCCTAAAATATTAACATAACGACCGATCATTGACTTGAGTTCTTTGTATCTTTTTCATTTGCAATGAAACACCATTTGAACGAAAATCTTGTGACGTCCCTGTTAATATTATGGTAGTTGTGGGAGGTATTTATCCCCACGTGTGAACCTGACGAGAATAGAAGACTCCGGGAAGCAAGAGAAACCCTAATGAGTTGGCTAATAACCCTAGAAGCCTTGTCGGCTCAAGAAGATAATTTATATTAGGCTATTAGCCTCCAAGAAAAGAAGTCGGCCAGAAATAA
>SNQJ01S0005373.1:205615-227297 GCA_010110895.2 Picea sitchensis | reverse complement strand
TGCCAGTTTACTGGGGCCGACTTCTCCTTCTGGGTAGGTGTCTGTTCAGTATATTATTATTAATTCTGGTCGACTTCTTCTCTTGGAGGCTAATAGCCTAATATAAATTATATTCTTGAGCTGACAAGGCTTCTAGGGTTATTGGCCAATTCATTAGGGTTTCTCTTGCTTCCCGGAGTCTTCTATTCTCATCAGGTTCACATGTAGAGGTAAATACCTCTCGCGGCTACCATAATATTAACAGTGACTTCCCCCTTCCACACCTTTTTCCTGCCTTTTCTTTTCTGGTGAGGTTGCGTGTAGCATGAACTTCCCCGCAGTGGTCAGGTCTGAGGCTTCCATGGATGGGCGGTTCACCCCCATCCCTCATTAACTCATGAGGAGCCTCTCCACCTACCAACTTGGTGGGTAATTCATTTCGGGGCCAGCGAGCCGCTCTTGATCTTCGGGCCAGTGAAGACCAAATACAGTATTGGTTTCTGTGGAAGTTAACGCCACCATTCCAGGTGCCTTCCACCACCTTTCTTCAGCCATCGTGGTCTCTTTTCAGCACATCCCCCTCCCAACAGTCCTGCAACATATATTCATATCATTATTTGCCCTTGTCGACCTTTTATACTAAGGTCCATTCAAAATCACACATTCACATCTTTGAGTCTGCCATAGTCCTTGGCCAATATAGTTATTTTTACAGACTGGGGGAAACAGGGTGTTACAACCTTTAAATATTGGGTTAATGGAGTCAAGTAAATGAACTAGAGATGCTACTTCCATGGGGGTGTAAACCCTCTTACTTCCCAAGGCAAGTATCTCTAGTTAGGGTTTGAGAATGAGGGGTGTAAATCCTCTTACTTCCTCAAACAAACCCTTGCAACATCAATAAACTTCAAGAAATAAATGATGAAGACTAGAGTGGTGGTGTAAATGCTCTTACTTCCCACTTAACTCCTAATACAACAATCCTTGACTTGAAACAAATGATAACATAAGAGTAAAAACCATACCAAATCAAGAAGATGCTAAGATAATCCACCATAAAAGCGAGAAACCATTCATCCAAGGCTAGCGCCTTACTCCTCCATCAACCATTCATCAAAGATAGCCATAAACAAATGCACAAGAGACAAATATGCCAAGTGTAGCGAAAATTTTAGATCAAAGTCTTCTCACAAGAGGGAGAGTTATGTTATAATGGGATCTTATGATATCTTGTTTATACAAAATGTCACCAAGGTGACTTGTCCACATATTTAGGGGTAAACCACAAGACTAAGGGTGAACAACCCTAATTTTTCCCCTTTTAACAAAGTAATATTAAACAATTCATTAAAAATTTCAGTTTTGCACAAATAAAACCCTAATTTTACATGTATGTCACCCCTTTATGGGATGTTTTGTCACTTGGGACAAGTCGTTGGTGTTGGAGCAACCATGGTAGGCCTCCAAATCCCACATGTCAAGCATCTATGCAACCTCCTCGTGGTCAAGATCTCATCCTCCTCAAAACGTCCATGTGTCAATGGGTGGTAACACCACATCCAAACCCTAGCCCCCAAATATGACGTCAAGATCAAAAGGAAGATGTTTTGCCCCTCTTGGGAAAATCGTTTGGCATGTGAGGGTTGGGCTAAGTCTTCAACATAATCTTCTAGGTCTCCAATACTTCGTCCCTATGATCCGGCTTGTGGACCCTTGATATCCAACCTGTGGGCTTCCAGCCCCATGGAAACCCAATCTAGGCTTGTTCTTCCAAAACTGTCCACCAGCTAGGTCCTGCAAAGACAAATAAGCACGCCCTCCAAGGATCTTAAGTCATAACATCATGATAAGTGAATCCAATCAATAAATGAGCCACTTAAGCATGTGCATCAAAGATCATTATATAAAACAATTAACTGCTCAAAGACATTATATGACTTGTCAATCTTGACTATGGGATGTTTTAGTGTCCTATAAATAGGTTGATTCAATTTCATTTGAGTCCAGTGTGTGTAGAAGGGTCAAAATCATGCCCTTGATCCCACAAAGACCATGGCATGCGTTTAAGGTGACAATGAAACCCTATTTCTAGTCATCAAGGAGCCATCACCATTGAACTTTGCAAATTCATTCCACACTGTGTTTTTTGATCAAGGAAGAGTGTTGGTCAGTAGATATATCATATCTTACTCACACAAAGAATTTTGAACCCTCTAGAGTAGTTATGAGTAGTAATTTTTGTTTTTTTTGCAGTTGCGCAACTGTCTTGGTCAGTTTTGAAAAGTGGAAGGGAGGGCCAGCCTATGGTTATGGTTTGTAACTTTCAACTATATGAAGAATGCTGCGATTATTTTCATTTTGCATCGATGAGAGCAATGTTTTCAGCATGTTTGATAGTGAGACCTCCATCTTGAATTTTTGAGTAAATTAAGGTTTTGGAGAGCAATGAATAAAGTCATATTTGCAAGGGGTTGGAACATGTTTCCAAGCATCCAAAAAGATTATTTTCATCATTATCACACCATCTTATATGAATAGGAGTCAAATAAATGGTCAAAATGTCAAATAGAACCCTTGTTGTGCACAATCTGCAGGGGATGCTGCGTTTTGTTTTTACTATTTTAGTGGTCAACTTCAAACTCAGTTTCTGACCAATTGGAAATGAATTTTTCAAAACTGAAAGAGGTTTTTGTCAAGAATGGACCATATAACAAAAACCTCTCTACGTTGCTTCACAAGTGTCATGGTTTGGGATATCTGAATGGATCTTTACAACCTATTTTTCCATATTTCAATATTTATTGATTTCCTGTTTTAGTCATTATCTTTGGACGCGGATCCCGAGAAGATGGAGAGGAATTTTAGAAAACTGAGAGACAATTTTCTCAAGCACAGGTTCATCTACAAAAACCTTTCTCAGTTTTGAAAAAAACTATTTTTATTCGGGATATATGATGTCATATTTGACCCCTATTTTCCCAGTCTGTTTTGCAATCTGTTGTGTTTTTGTTGTAGGTTACTGTTGTGTAGAAGACTTGTTGCACAACTGTGACAGAGAAGAAAAATAACCTCCATATCAGCAAGGAAAGGTTAGCAAACATGCTACCTCATCTGCATCTAGTTCAAGGGTCAAAGATCATAGAAATAGATATTCAAAGGTCTCTCTTATCAAGTTGTTATATGTGTTTTATGAAGTCAACTTTGATTCCTTTTTTGCAGTTAGTTCAGATTTTATTGCCAAAATATATTGTAACTATATTTTGACTTGGGGAGGCAGTTGAATTCGAATTTAGGAGGATAGAAGGTGAATTTTGTATATATTTTATGCTTCTACATGAGCTCAAGGCTGGGGGAGTTTGTGAGGAAGTTTTATTGTCTGCATATTGTAAATCTTTTTGAGATTAATAAAGCTTTGGACCAGAAGTACCTGGAACTTGACATTAGAGATACATATGATTATCGTCTCTTTATGCTTGTTCTCCTACTGTGTATGTGATCTCACTATAGAATCAATTTATGTTTTATTTTTCCCTCTATATGTTAAAGTGAAATATATGTATACAGATTCATATGAACCTAATGCTCTGTTGCATATATTTTCAATTCTTTTTCTACTATAATAACCTTAGGATTCATCCTTGATAGATGCCCTGAGGGATTAGTGTCTTCTTTATGTTTTTTCTACTACAATTTCATTTAATTGGTATACATAAGTGTTTTCTATCACCAAGTGTCAAGCAGTTTGTTGCCTCTGATAAGCCATTTTCCAAATCACCTAGTGTCAAACAGTTTGTTGATATTCGACCTATGACCCCATTGCCCAATGGAATTTCTACCCTCCTTGCCACCAACTCTATAAATTCAATCTTATTTTAGAGATCCAACCTTTGGACATAATTCCAAATCAATCCTTTTAGTGATTGATTTGAAGAGAGAGAGCCCTCTTTGGGTTGGAAGAGCTAGCTTTCAGCCTCAAGTTGGTTTGTGGTTACCTCTTGGACTTGCCTCCACAACCAAGGAAATTTACGGAGTGATAATAATAGGGTTGATGAGGTGTCATATTGGGTAGATCTTTCCCTAGGTCAAGGAGAGTTTCCAAGAGATCCCTCTCTAAGCCATGTAAAGTGGGTGAAGTGGTTGGGGTCAAGATTGAATGGGCATAAGACTCATGACATACAAGAGGGCGTAGTGTCTCATTCATGGGTGCCTTTGTAGAGGGTGTGTGGTACCTTTGTCCGCAATGCACTTTTTCCATGCCCATTATTTTTCATTCTTTTATTCTTTCAAAATTTTAAGTAAAGGTTGAAGGTCACTGTCCTAACGCAGTGTCCAGATAATGGCAATGTCATCCACAAACACCTAGTGTAAATGAGAACGTTGGCTTGTGATGAGACCCCCTTTCTCTCAGCCATGCAACTGAAAGCCATTACCCTAGTTTGGTGACCAGATAATGGCAATTTCATACCATTAGATATTCATGGATGTGATAGGTCGGCTTGTGATGAGACCTATTATCCTTCAACTAACCTTTGAAGCATTTTTTATTATATTATCGGTCCCCCTTTACTCAAAGATAAATGTTTCACTGCTTTCTTGGGTGATCCCTGGGTGAAGCATCTAGATGGTTCATACAAGGCTTTTATCTTTTACCCACATCAATCCCTCTGGGCCTTTAGCCCCTTCTTCCCATAGAATGAGGGACAACCCCTTCTTGGGTCAATACACTCTAAAATCCCAAGAGATAAGGAAATGGGGGGAAATAATGATGTAAAGTGATAAGTATGGTCGGGAACAGTATGATGGATCTTTAAGGGAGTTCCTGGTAGCAAACCCATCCCCAAGGAAGACCACTTAGCATGGCACAATGTCAACCACCAAGGTGAAGCATGAAAAAAGGATAATGTCCAAGAATATACAATGAAATCTAGAGAAATCTAATACACAACATACTCAAATGGATTAAATATTGAAATGATTCTCACCATAATATTGACTTGTACCTCATGGAGCAAGGCCCACTGCCTTCCGGAAGCCAGCTGATGTGGTGGATGCCATCTGAAAATGTGTGAGCATCTGTGGTGGTGAGAGGGGTCTCCAATTGTGCAAAAGGGTATTGTTGGTCATGTAGTCTCTCGGTACTCCATATTTACAACCTGAGGGCCTCAAGACATAATCTCCTTAGTTATCCACAAAATGGGGATAACAGTCTCCACTGACACTCGCGTACACATACAAAAATCCTATATGAAAAACTATGTACAATGCAACTCTTCCATGTGGGTTCGCCTGACTGAAACCCATTTGTGACAATCTATGTTCTCTCTTCTCCTTGATTTGATCTTTAGATGGAAGTCCTTTTCCACCTATCCAAGATCTTGAATCACAATCCTTCGTGATCCAACTCTCTCTATCCTATGTCAATCTCTCTCGATCAACCTAACAAAGATGTATCAAATCCCTTTCTCCTTCACCCTAGCCTTGCTTTTATAATCATGAGTTATAATCTATTTCTAATATCCAAAGTGATTGACAGTTGAAATTACTTCTCACTTCACTTGAGATTTAGATTACATGTTAATTACGTTTAGCATTTCCTTAAATAACTCAATTAACTAACTAAATAATTAATTAATAAAAACAATTTACTTTAATAATTCCTTTAGTTAAAGCCAATTCAAGAACATAAGGCTTTTGATGATTTCCACACGTCTAGACACATAAACCCGTGTAGAAATACATGTCTAATGCTACCACTAGCATCAACACTCCCTCTTAGCGAGGAAGGTATTCTGCACCACTTCAAGTTTGTCTATGAAGAATACAAACTTCCCTTTCTCCAAGGGCTTGGTCAGAATATCTGCAACCTACTCATCTGTGGAAATATATTGAAGCTTCATTACTCCCTTCTGGATTCTATCCCGGATAAAGTGGTATCTGATTTCAATATGCTTAGACCTGTCATGGAATACTGGATTCTTTGAAAGTTTGATACAACTCTGATTATCCTAGTATATCACCATAGGCTCCAACTCCTGGTCAAATAAAGCTATAAGCAATTTGCAAAGTCCAATGGCTTCACAACTAGCCATACTCCCTGTCATATACTCTACCTCTACTGAATTGAGTGCTATAGAAGCTTGCTTCTCGTTGAACTAGGTAATCATTGTTAATCCCAAGCTTAAGCAACACCTTGAGGTGCTCTTTCTATCTACTGCACTGCGTGTCCAATTTGAGTCTGTATATCACTACAACTCCACTTCATCTCCTCCAATATATCGCAATCCATACTCCATTATACCTCTCAAGTACTTGAGCACATGTTTCGTTGCAATCCAATGCACCTGTCTCGACTCCACCATGAACCGACTCAAGGTGTTCACAAGAAAAAAAATATTTGGCCTGGTGTTGACCAATACATCAAGGACCCTATTAGTTGCTTATAGATCCTAGGATCCACCAACTTTTAATCTGAAGTCACCACCTTCTTCATATTGGTAATCATAGGTGTAGCCATCAATTTACAATCCTCCATCCTGAATCTCCTTAATATCTCTATTGCATACTTCCCTTGAACAAGGAGGATCTCTCTCGATACCTACCATACCTCTAACCCCAAGAAATAATGCATCAAGCCAATGTCCTTCATCTCAAACTCACTAGCTAAATTTGCTTTGCACCTTGCAATAAGCTCCTCTGCACCCGTGAGAAATAAATCATCAATGTACAAAACCAAGATGAGTGGATCTGACCCAACAAGTATGAAGTACAATTTAAGATCCGCCTAACTCTTGGTAAATCCCATACTCTTCAAGTATCTGTCAATACCAGAATACCATGCCCTGGGTGCCTGTTTGAGTACGTACAAGGCTTTCTTAAGTCTACATACATGAGACTCCCTCCCATGTACCTTAAAGACCCAAGGTTTCTCTATGTATACTTCTTCCTCAATGATCCCATTGAGGAAAGTTGTTTTCACATCTATCTGATGTATCCTCCACCTTATAACTGAAGCAATAGAAATAACAACTCAAATAGAAGCATACATGGTGATTGGAACAAATGTCTCCTCGTATTCCACTCCCTCTTTTTAGTATAACCCTCTCGCCATAAACCTCGCTTTGAACTTCTCGATGCTACCACTGGAAACATGCTTGATCTTGTAGAGCCATCTAGATCTCACAACTGACTTCCCCTCCGGTCTCAAAACTATGTCCCAAACATCATTCCTCATAATAGAGGTGTACTCCTCTACCATGGCATCCCACCATACTTGCGAATATGTTGCTTCCTCAAAACTGGAAGGCTCGGCATCAATGATGCTACTCATAAGCGCCATATAGTTCAGAAACTTCTTCAAATGCCTTTGTTCTTTGACCGGACTCTGAGGAGCCTCACTAGCATCCCTCAATGTCTGTAATAGCCACCCAAGTCTCCTGATAGGACTGGAAGGGGTTGACTCTGCCTCCCCACCTGACGTCTGAACTGATGATTGTTGCTCGTCCTTCGAAGATTATTGTTCCTTGTCCTTTGTCACCATTGATGACTCTTGAGTACTCCTAGATGCCAAGTTCTCCTTGAACTTAACATATCCGCTGACAATTGTCTTTCGTTGTGCCGGAATGAATATCCTGTAAGCCTTTGAGGTCTCATTGTACCCCACAAATATACTCTTTTGTATTGAAGGCTCCAACTTCGTCCTCTTCTCCACAGGCACATGGATGTAAATTGGACAACCAAAGATCCTCAAATGTCCTATCTTTGGCTTCACTCATGAGAATCCCTCCTCCAGAATCTTGTCCCCCAATATCCTGTGAAGACTCCTGTTCTACACATACACTGTCGTATTACATGCCTATACCCACATAAACATAGGCAATTCATGTTCATGTATCATAGCCCTGGAAGAACCAATGATGGATCGATTCTTTCTCTCTGCAACCCCATTCTGTTGAGGCTTGTATGAGATTGTCAACTCCTTGATCCCTGCCTCCTTGTAGAAATCCTTGAAGTCATCGGAGGTGTATTTTCCCCCATTATCCGACCTCAAGACCTTGATATTCTTGCTTGTTTGGTTCTCCATCTAAGCTTTAAACTCCTGAAATCAACTAAAGACCTCATCCTTGTTCTTCATAAAGAAGATCCAAGTTTTCCCGGAAAAATCATCAATAAACATCACATAATATGACGATCCTTGTAATGATGCTACTGACATTGACCCACTCACATATGAATTGATAAGATCCAAGATCCCCTTGGACCTACTCTTGTTGCTCGAAAAAGTAGCCTTGTCATTCTTGCCAAGTGCATACCCTCTGCACACTCCTTGCTGCTCAATACTGAACTCTGGAAGACCTGTAAGAATCCCCCTCATAATCGACAATGCCTTGTAGTGTAGGTGTCCCAACCTCATGTGCCGAAACTCACATAGGATGTCACTGTTTTGTACCAAGGCCTGAACAGGCTTTCCCTGCAACCTGTATAAAGTGCCTTCTCTAACCCCAACAATTACTGCGCTATCCAGGCTAGCTTTATCTGGACGTATGAGTACTTTCACTCTCTGAAAAATAATGACAAAACCCTTGTCTTCCATAGTTGAGGCTGAAAGAAAATTCTTCTTCAAACCTGGTACGTAAAGCACATCCTGGGAATATAACGAACTTTCTGACTCGAGTTGAAACATAATCGTTCCCTCTCCCTTCACCGCATACTTGGCATCGTCACCAAGATGCACATGAGCGCCTGAGTCCTTCTTCGTCAGAATGATAAATATCTATCGTGCTTCTGTCATATGAAAAGATGCACCACTGTCCAAGGACCAAGCACTCTTTGCAGCTGTGCCGGTAGAAAGAAAGAAACTAGTGAGTAATCATTCTCAAACTTCTCTGCAAACTCATCAAGTTGCGTCTTTGTTGATGTTGTTGTCTGTGTCTTTCCATTACCCTTCTTCTTCTTCTCCAGACACTGAGATGCATAATTTCCATTCTTATGACATGAGAAGCACTTGATTTTACTCAAGTCCTTCTTCTTCCCTGACTATGATTAACCTCCATCTCTATTACCCTTCTTTCTAGAACTCTTTCCTTTGCCCTTCCTTCTGTTACTAACAAGAGCCAAGTTCTCTTCACTACCTCCTTGCTTGCTACCTTTAAACTCCTCCCAAGTCTCTTCCTAGATGCAATCATCCCAAAGCCTATGCCAATCCGTGAGATGTTCCTAGGCGTAGAATCCCTTGAAAAATGGTTCCCATGAATTGGAAAGACCATTCAATGCCACATTCGCAAGCTCTGTGTCCTCTGTTTTCTCCCCTATGGATGCAATATGATCATGCACTTGTGTGATCCTTATGAAGTAGCTGGTAACATTGTTAGATCTAGGCATCTGCACCGATATGAGTTTATTCCTTAAGACCATCTTCCTATTCATGTTTGTGCTTTGGAATAACCCTACCAAGGCATCAAACATCTCTTTGGTCGTTTTCTTCTCAGATAAGTGAGGAATTAGATGATCCTTAACTGAATCCAAGATGACCCTTCGTGCTTTGATCTCCTTCTTGTTGTGAGCTTCCAAAGCTGTCGGATTTGTCGGTGGAACAACTACTTAGTCCACTAACTCCCAAAGGTCATACTTTTTAAAATCCAAAGTTACTCTTGCTTTCTAAGAGAGGAAATTGGATGCTCCATTCAATCTGTCTTCAACTCTTAACGGTGTTGCTTCCATCCCTAAGACTTGATAACCTTCCATAGAAATAACTTCTTGTTGAAAACTGTCCTTGTACTAACCTGTACAGACTTGTACGCGCCTGTCACCACTCGAACCCGCGTGTGTACGCGCATGTACACACCGACACTCACGTATGTACATGCATGTGCAAACTGCCACTCGCGTGTGTACGTGCATGTGCACACTTACATGTGTGTATGTATGTGCCTATGCACACTACCACTCCCGTGTGTATGCTTGTTTCCCTTCTTGCAACCCATGTACAGTTTCATAAACCTACAAAACCCTAGTTTTGCCTCAGTACGAATGTTTCTCTGAAATACGTCCTTCGATTTCTTCCTTCTGATTATGGATCTGAGATCTGGCTTCCCTTCAAAGCACGCGCTCTGATACCATGTTGAAAACCTTTTACTCCAACACCTAGGTATCTTGTTATCTAGTGATTTCCTTACTGCAAATCAGATTTGCAACTCACAAAACAAAAATAGACTGTTGAATATTCAACTCAATAAATCTAGCGGAAGAAAAATCAGGAAACCAAATCATGCACACATGAACACCAATATTTTTGGGTATATAACCCTAGAAAAACCATGGAGGGAAAACTCGTGCTGAGAATGATTTTATTATGCTAAAATTAGGGCTCCTGCAACAATGATAATGGCCCACTGAGAGAAATACAACTGTAGACAAACCTGACAAAGCTTGACCTTTTGTATGAACCAGAACTGCACACTTTTTGAGATGTACATGATTTTCCCTATCGTGCACTCGCATACATGCCACTGTCTCCACTAAAACCCGCGTACATGTAAGAAAATCTCGTCCCAAAAACTATGTACGACACAATTCTTCCCTGTGGGTTTGCCTAACTGAAACCTATCTGTGACAACCTTCGTTCTCTTTTCTCCTTGATTTGATCTCTAGATGGAAGTCCTTCTCCACCTATTCAAGATCTTGAATCAGAGTCCTTCGAGATCCAACTCTCTCTGTCCTTTGTCAATCTCTCTCGATCAACCCGACAAAGTTGTCTCAAGTCTCTTTCTCCTTCACCCTAGCCTTGATTTTATAATCATGAGTTATAATCTATTTCTAATCTCCAAAGTGATTGCCAATTGAGATTACTTCTCACTTCTCACTTCACTTGAGATTTAGATTGCATCCTAATTAATTTTAGCATTTCCTTAAATAACTCAATTAACTAACTAAATAATTAATTAATAAAAACAATTTACTTTAATAATTCATTTAATTAAAGTAAATTCAAGAATATAAGCATTTGGACGATTTCCACACATCTAGACACATAGACTTGTGTGGAAATACCTATCCGATGCTACCACTATCATCAACATTAGGCTTAGATGGAGGAGTTATAGGAGCCACGTGGATGGCATTGCCAGAGCACCAAAAGCCATATCAAAAGTATTTGTATGTTTTATTTTATGAAAGAATCTGTGTGCGATGCCATTGCCTCTTGTGATCCTTGGGTCTACCATAATATCCTTGTGTTCTCTTGTTGGTTTGAGTATTTTTCGGTTTAGCAGAGTGCTCAACTCCGTGGCTTTGTGTGGGTAGAATTTCCCAACCTGCACATGCAATTTTGGCCATCCCTTGAGTGCATATACAAGTTGTTAGGAAACTTTCTATCTCAATCCCAAAAGAGGGTATTCCCTAAGGTTGATTTGTCCAAATATTTTAAAGATATCGTCCTAATCTAAGCGGGGGATAGGATGTTTAATTAACCACTTGAATATATCAATTTTCCTATTACTTGTTTTAGATTCCAAAGGGTAGACCATAAGGTTTTTTATTTTTGTTCATGGCTAAGCTTGACCCACCCTAGTGTCTATGAACCATACACCTCAAACGCCTCAAGTTCCAATGGCTACTCTCAAGTTGACAATGAATCAAAAGAAGGATGGGTTCAACTGGTTTGCAATAACTCAGGGAAATAAGTTTATTGTCATCTAGAAGGCTCAATCCAACAAGTCAATGACTTTTGTTGTGTTGACAATCCAATAGGGTGGTGAATTTTGTTGCATTGACTCTGTAAGCTCATGATTTTTGTGGTTGTGAAGGATCCCAAACAACCCTCCCAAAACACCACCCTTATAGTTGGTGCAGTAAGAGGGTGCACACTCCACCTCCTCTCTGGAATTCCTAGGAGTCCTAACTTTGAGGATGCCCAATTTGCACTATGCACGATTATTTTTAGCATGCTCTTCAAGCCCCATCAATCTCAAACTCTTTCCACATCTTGGTTGTGTTAAATGATAATGTTGCCTTGGATGATATGAATTCTATTTCCACGCTTAGTCAGTGAAGGTAACATCATGGAGCTTCGAAATTTGTTTGCTATCTCTTTGTAAGAGGTGAATTTTTCTTGTTTAGGACATTTGAAGAGTTATTTGAATTAAATTATGTGAATACAACCAACTCCACCTCTACTCATGAAGATGGTAGAGGAGTCACGACCCTCTTATCACCTCATCTTGTTGCTATTGTTATGGATTGTTGGAGAATTAACTCCACTTAGAGGTTTGTATGGATTATGTTGAATTTGGATGGCCTCATGTTGGGCCTAGATAACATCTATGTGATCAATGATGCAAAAGAAAGAGCTCACTTCTGGATATGGATTGTTGACTAACACGTAGAACCCCACTGACTTGTTTGTGAATATTTTAACATGGATGATGCCTAGGAGGATAAAGAAGGCACACTTCCAATTAGACTCTTTGACAGTGAGAAAACAATGTGGAATACCCTCAAATTAAGGTTAGGGTTATATGACCCCAAACAATTTAGAAGAAAGGATTTGTTCGAATTATGGTTCATTTGGTCCAACTTTTGTAAGGGTAACATAAGAGTTCTCCAAAATCTTGGAATTTCCATGTTGACTAAATGGAATAGCTTATTTTTGGATTGTGGAGGAGCTTGGATTGTTTGAGGATTAGGAGAAGCCACACTCTTTACCAATAATCTATGTACTTTCCCATTTCCTAGGGCACATTCAAATTGTGTATGCCTAAAGGCCACTATATCATGAATGTGTCCCACTTGAAAAATTACAATTTAATTCATTGCGTCGCACAATCCTTATTCCAAGCCCTAGAGCAGGGATAGTTGGATTATTTGGTGGGAAGACACCATAGCTCATACCACGTTATTTATGAGGGGCCTGTTAGAAAAATAGATGTGCTCGTTTCACCATAGACAATATAACAATATTGTCACCTAACCATAGACACAAACACCACCCCCAAGCACCTTAACCTTGATAGACAAAATAATTTCGGAAGCAATCCAATAGCCAACCAAGGTAGTGCACCTTTCTCCAAGGCTAGCGCACCAAGCAAGAATAACCAAAGACCAAGCAGAAAGTCCAAACCATAACCAAGAGAAAGTCCAACCAAAAGCCAAAATACCAGTTGCAGCAGCTGCAACTGCACTCGCTCTCCAAACTTGCGCACCACTAGTCTTATGTAGTTGTGAGAGTAAGAGTGACAAATGAGCTCTAGCACCCTCTATTTATACTGCTCTATCTCACTTGACTAGGCTGACTTCTCTTTTTGGAGGCTAATAACTCAATATTAAATATTATCTTGAGTTGACTTGTCTCCTAGGGTTATTATCCAACATTTTAGGGTTTCTCTTACTTCCCGGAATATTCTAGTCTTGTCAAAGGTTACACATGGAGGTTAATACCTCCCGCAGCTACCATAATATCAACACTCCCTCCTAGATAGAGAGGTATTAAAGGAAATTGTCTTGAGCACAAACAAACCATTCAACCAGTAGCATCATCATAGCCACACAGGCTATCTCGTGATCAAATCATGAGCACTATCATCACTATCCAACTAGATAGTCTCCATGGAAATCAAAACAATTCCATCCAATAGAACACAACTGTGTCTAGTCATGGTAGTATATAACTACTATCCAGTGGTACACAACCACTCTCAATAGCACACTGCTACTAACCAATGACGTACAATCACTACCAATGTATCACATCCACCACAGTAGCATACAACTATTGTCCAGAGACATACAGTCTCTACAACAATCATATCATCTCATATCAACCTGCATAACAATATCATGATACAAACTGAGTCATTTGGGCCATTCTTCAACTCACATCTGTGAGATCTGGGAGAGAATCTGCCCCTCAGAAAGTAAAACATCATCCATGGGCTATCTGGACTATTCTTCCCAAACATAGAAGAGTAATTGTCCTTGATTTTTGAGCCTGGACCATTCACCTAATTGGGCCATTCCTCCGACACTAATCATAGTGCAACCTAGAGAGAATGAGTCTGCCCTGGGGAATTCTTGTCCCTTATTGTTGAACCTGGAACATTCACCTAACTCGACCATTCCTTTGGCACTAATCACAGTGTAACCTAGAAAGAATGAGTCTGCCCTAGGGAATGATTGTCCGGACCATTTCCTATGGAAATGATTGTCCTTCACCAAGCTCCAAAATGGACCATTCTTTGAAACTTCTCACAACTGTGAACTTCGAAAGAATGACTGCCCGATGAGGCAGACCATTCTACTTGACCACTAATCATAGTCACTACCAAGGAGAATGACTATCTTATACCATTCACCGACACTGACCACAAGGAGAATCACTATCTATGGTACATCAACAATCTATCATACCATTTTCATTACGAAAATGACTATTCGATATTCACCATTTTCTGAAATGGGAAATGACTATCCTTTAGAAATCTCGATCCACTTTCCGAACTAGAAAGGCACTGCTCAACCTAGACCATTTTTCGAACTGGAAAATGACTGTCCATGAATCAATAACATATAAGTTCTCTCTCCCAACCTGGGAGTAATCACTTCCTTTTTCAATAAGGACGTCATCTCCATGAACCCCAACTTGTCCCCTAAGTACACAAACTTTTCATCTTGGACAGATGCTTTAACAAAATATCTATTATCTTCTCATCTGTGGAGATATACTTGAGAACCACTTATCCCCTAGGGACTCTATCATGGAAAAAATAATACTCAATTTCATTGTGCTTCGACTTGTCATGGAACACTGGGTTCTCTGAAAGATTCACATAGCTCTAATCATTACAATATATCACAGTCGAATCCAACACCTGATCAGATAGTCCATAAACCAACTTATAGAGCCAGATTTCTTCTGTACAAGCATCACACGCTGCAATATACTCTGCTTCTGCAGCGTTGAGTGCATCAGACTTTTGTTTTTGCTAGCCCATGCCATCGTGGAAAATCTCAAACTGAAACATATCCAAGTAGCACTTCTTATGTTGTCTGCACTCCCTGCTCAAACTGAATCGATAAATCCATGCAGTTGTACATCATAACTCAAACGTCCCACGAAAACATTTTAAGGCATGCTTTGCAATTTTTCAATTCTCATGACTAGGTTCCACTTGGAACTATTTTCACAACAAAGAAAATATCCGTCTAAGTATTCTCCAAATACATTAAGGAGCCATTCAATTGTCGATATAGGAATGGGTCTACTGGATTAGAGTCTCTCAATTTGTTCAGATCTATCATCATGGGATTTTCCCATGGATTTGCAATCTATCATCTCAGACTATTGAAGAACCATTCTAATGCACTTTCTCTATCACAGGAAGTTTTCGCCATGCTTTTGTTGTATATGAGATGCTCTGCATCAAGTTACTTGAATCCATAAAAGGTCTTCTTCCCTCTACATACATGGGTCTCTTTCTGGTATACCTCAAAACCTTGAGATTGCTCTACATAAGTTTCTTCCTCAATTGCTCTATTGGAAAGAATAGTCTTTTACATCCAATTGATGTAAACTTCAATCCATGGATACTGGAAGAGATACAATAGCTCAGATAGAGGTATATTTGGTTTACTGGAACAAGTTGTCGTCGTAGTCTTCTCCCTCCTTTTGGAATAACCTCTAGTTTTGAATCTTGCAATACTTCCATTCATAAGTTGTTTTCAAAATTTCTTACATACACTATTCTTCATCAAAACTTCCATTCCTTCTCCTTGACTGCTTCTAGTGGGTTCAAACCATGCTGGTAGTCTTATGATTCTCGATATAATAACTGATTTTTCTGGGTTTTCTTTCTTTCTTGGAATATTCATGTTCTTCCTCATGTTCCTCTTTAACTTTGGGGTCCATGGACTCTTCTATATATTCCATGCCCTTCCATCCTGAGGATTCCAACTTCTTCCTTTCATCATAGGAACATAGATGTAGATGGACAACCAAGGATACTTAAGGCTTATTTTCGAAGAAGACTTCTTCTAGAGTCAAATTGAACACATGCTACTACTTTCAATGGGGAACATGGACATATACTTTATAATCTTCATAGATTCTTCAATGGATCATAGAGTCCATGCTTCCATCTGCATCCTTATTGATTTCACAGATTAGGAGGATTAGATCCCTCCTAATCTTGGCTTCATGCATGAATGCATGCTCTTCTTTTGGAATTCTACAATCAACTCCCTCCATCTAAGAGAGTCCATGCTTCCATCTGCATCCTTATTGATTTCTGCAAAGTGTCACAAGTCTTATTCTAGTTTCCTCTTGATTAATGACTTCTTTCTGGTCTGACTCCTTCTGGGTCTCTTCAAGTTTGATTATGATTTCTGCATGTCTAGCAGTGGTTACTTATATAATAGATTCCTCAAGAATTTTCCACCAAAGATTGTCAATGTACTTCATCTTTTTCATGTACATTACTTGACTTGTAGTCATCGTAATAGCAATCCTTATCTTGTTATTCTTCCACAGGTATTGTTTCACTGACCATCTTATCTTCTAAGAAATAGATACACATGATATGTACAAGAACTATGTAAACATGGTATGTACAAGAACTATGTTATAGAAGAATATTGTTACCTTGACTAGAAGAAGAAGTTTGCTTCATCCTGCTTAACTTTCTTTGAGGGTTCCTTTTCTTTGGAAACTGTTGCTTCGTGTGTTTCCTTCATTTTCCTTAAATCAGGACAATGTTTCATGTAGTGACCATATTTTAGAGAGTTGAAGCATTGTATTTTTGACAAATCCTTTTCTTGATTTGGTTTCTTCCTTGAACCGAACTTCTTCTTATTCCTGAATTTCTTGAACTTTGTTGTGTATGCTTGATCATCATCTTTCTTTTGGGATTTCTCTTTTGAGATAATCCTTGATTATTCTTGTGCACAACAAGTCCAAAGTTCTTCAAATGTGGGATACTTTGTTCTTGCGTTTATGCTTGCATCAAATGCCTTGGGAAGACCATTGAGTACGATATTTACTAGTTCCTTTTCTGAAATGATTTCCTCAATATCTTGTAGTTGATCTCTTAGTTGAGAGATTTTTACAAAGTATGATATTATGTTGTCATCATCATTCATTTTCATGTCACAGAGCTCATTCTTCAGACTCATCACTTGTCCAATATTTCTGACTGAGAAGAGGTTAGTTAGGGAATCACGCATCTTCTTAGATGAGTCAAGATGAGAGACATAGGGTATCGAGTGGTATTTTATAGAGTCCACTATGATACTCATATATTTGATGTCATTTTCCTTGAACTTCTCCATAACTGCAACGTTATGAGGTTCCTTCTCTTTTCTTGCTTCAAACTATGGTTCCATGATCTTGCCTTTCACAATATCCAACACTTTATTCTTGGCAAGGATGAGGTCAATCCTTGTCTTCCATGCTCTGAAGTTATAAGCCCCTTCTAACTTGTTTTTTGACTTCATAGAGTATGTCATGACTGCTTTGACTTGGTCAACCTTTGGCTTTGACCAAAAACTTAAACTTGACGCCTTATCTTGCTGAGAGTACCAGGTGGTGTCTTACGCTAGGGAGCACTATGCTATCCAGGAATTGGGTCAAGCTATTCATGTAAGGTGCCTCAACAAGAGGGTTAGGGTTTCGTTCTTGTAGAAAAAAATTGATTGCAACTGTAACTGAGCAAATCCTCCCCATCTATCTTCCAGCGGTTAGACCATCCGAAGATAATTTGGGCCCATAACCTGTTAGAAAAACAGATGTGATCGTTTCACCGTAGATAATATAGAAATATTGTCACCCAACCATAGGCACAAAGGCCACCCCCGAACACCTTAACCTTGACAGACAAAATAATTCTAGAAGCAATCCAATAGCCAACCAAGGTAGCACACCTTTATCCAAGGCTAGCGCACCAAGCAAGAATAACGAAAGACCAAGAATAAAGTCCAAACCATAACCAAGAGAAAGTCCAACCAAAATCCAAAATACCATTTGTAGCAGTTGCAGCTGCACTCCCTCTCCAAAACTGCGAACCACTAATCTTATGTAGTTGTGAGAGTAAGAGTGACAAATGAGATCTAGCACCCTTTATTTATACTGTTCTATCTCACTTGACTGGGCTGACTTCTCTTTCTGGAGTCTAATAATTCAATATTAAATATTTTCTTGAGCCGACTTGTTTCCTAGGGTTATTATCCAACGTTTTAGGGTTTCTCTTGCTTCCTGAAATATTCTAGTCTTGTCAAAGGTTACACATGGAGGTTAATACCTCCCGCAACTACCATAATATCAACAGGGATGTGAGTGACAAAGCACCTCAATTCGATGTAAAGACATAAATTGGTCAAGGATGAGCTTGAGTAGGTTAACCAATAACCCACTTTATCCCTTTCAATAGAGAACTTCATGCCAGGGCCACCAAGCTTTGGCATCACTCGGAAGATGATGAAATTCAAATCCCTTGGGAATCCATTGGCTCAAAAATAGAAATCAACCAACAAAATGCTTCTTTAAAGCATTGGTCTCTTAAGACGCCACAAAAAACATCTCTATATTTATGAGTCTTAATGGAAGGCTAAGGTTGGATTGATATGAAACCTTTCTCATTCCCTATAGATTGTTTCATACTTAGTGTTCAAGAACCAAGAAAAAATATTTTGGGTTTCCCTAAAGGAAGACAATAGGGTGTACTCCTTCTACATACATTTAAGAGAACTAAAGATAAGAAGATCCTTGAAGGGATATTTTCCTTGTGTCGAGTGGCTAGCGGAAGGGACTGCCATGGTTGGGCTGGTTGGATGGCTACCTGGAGTGTTTTGTGGTGATTTTCTTGGCTGAAACTAAGAGCCATTGAGCTGGGTGAGTGACTTGAGTGTCATCCATGGAGGGTTGCCTATGGTTGGATGGAAAATTTCTCGCCAACAACTAGTTTCCTTGGACTAGTTTGTTTAAAGATAAGTGCTCCATCTATATGTTTGTATTCATGTTTATAATTCTGTTGATTGAGTTATATTTTTCTCATGTATGAATTATGATGAAATTCATTAATGCATGACACTGTATATCAACCTTGTTGAGATAGCTAGCTAGTTGTATGAACCTCTGGAATTGAAAATTTCCTTAGAGCTAATTGGCTCGAATTCTTGTTGTGCATTGCATATAATGTGTGTGTTTAAACCTAAGTGTCTATGGCCATGTACATTTCGAGTTTCTCATGCTCAATGGCATGGTATTATGCCAAATCCCATCATAAATGTAGGACCCTTCATGCCTATGAATCCCTTATGCTCAATTCAAAGTGTTCTTCAAATGGGTCTGAGAACCCATTTTTTCTTAGGTGTTACTTCAAAGTTTTACTGTCAAAGTTGGGTTGATGCTTGTGTTTGTTAAGTTCAAAGCTTTAATTTTGGACAAGGGTCGTTTTGACCCTTGATTGTTTTTTTTTTTCATAGGATTCCTTCGAGATAGGTCGGTAGGCCCTTTGTAATTGAAGGGGAATTATTCCCATTCACCACTTTGCATAAGTGAAAAAATTCCTTTTGAATGGGATATAATCCTTTTTTTTGTAGTTATATCGTCGAAGTGGTTCGATTAGGATCCTCTTTGGAAGAGACCCAATGGCCTCATTTCTATTTGTCGAATGTTATTTCGAAGATGCTCGATAAATCACCAGGGAATCTCGAAAGATGTGAAGTTGATCATTTGAAGATGAATGATAGTTCATCAGGGACTTTCAAAAGATGCGAGGTTTATCTTTCAAATACACTTGATAGTGCATTGGGGACTTTCAAAAGGAGTAGAACTTTTGAAGAGAGTCAGGTGTGTGTGTGTGTGATTTTCACAAGAAGGCCCAATGGAAAGTCATTTGGACCAACATGATGGAATTTCAAACGAGTGTTCCATGTGATCTTCGACCCATGCAACAAAGGGTTAGTTCAAATAGAATTGATTAAAGTATTCGAAAGATTAAGTTCAATGAAAAATACAAAAATACCCCCTATCCCTCCATAAGGCTACAAAGGGGGATGTGTAAGTCACATAGAGGTACTAGATCTCATGTTACAACAATGGGGTTGTTATGAGCTAGAAATGCAAAGGACATAGTGTGTCTAGAGCTAGTATGGGCATAAACTCACAAATGAACAAAAATGCTATAACGATATTTTGTTGACATTGTTAAGCTAACATTATTGTTGTTGTACACAATGGCTACTAGCTAATTTGAGCCATAGAGGCTTGGTCTTGTTGGACTGAGCCATGTTTTTGTACACAATGGCTACTACCTAATTTGAGCCATATAGGTTTGGTCTTGTTGGAATGAGCCATGTGGTATCATGGAAGTTGCATAAAGCCCTTACAACCATGAAGCAAATATCATGGGTGAAAATATATAGACTGGAAATGCAGAGACCATTAGAATTCTGAGAGTAGAGATTCAAAATTAGATTGCAAAGAACGAGAGGTTAATTAAGGCTCAAAAAGAATGAAAGCGATTGATTGTTGCCTTGCTACAAAGTTTGAAAAATATATAGAGGCACATGTATCATGGATTAAATTCAAATACTATTGGAAGGAGCATGGACAACTCTAGAAGTTTATCTCGCAAGAGGTCTCGAAGCACCAAATGAAAGATCTCAAGTGATTGAACTTATACACCATTAGAATCCTATGATAGTGAATCAATTACCTTCAAAGATTCATTGAGCATGTTGAGATGTTCTTCTTGTATGAAAAGGAGAAAAGGATCTTCCAGAGATATCTTACAGGGAGAATCGAAAAAAGTTGAACCACCTTCTTTTGATTGAGAGGTAAATTTTGGCCAAGACATTGGGGCTTGAGTTTTGGGACGAGGAAGTATCTTCAAGTCCATGATTACTTGGGAAATATGAAATTCAAAGTAACCATGTTCAACTTGAATGATAGAACATCAATTTGGTGGGAGTAACATAAAAAAATTAAGAAAATTAGCAAGAAAAATATTGTCTTAAAGTTGGGACATATGACCATAGATGAATACATGAATAAAATTTTAGAACAACTGAGATATGTCAAGTATATCAAAGATGAGAAGGTAAAGATCCAACGTTTCTTAAGTGGATTCCCTCAATCATATAGAGACAGAGTTGATTTTGATGAACCTCAAACTCTAGATGAGGCCATTAGAAATGCTAAGTATGGTTATGATCAGAAAAATAATAAGTCGCAAGTCCATAAGGCTTGGAAAAATAAGAAGAAATAAAAGGACTAGAGAAAGAAAAGGGTTCAAGTGTTAGAAAAACAGGACCGCGAAGCAATAAAATAAAACAAATGCAGAAACAAAATACAAAAGATATACAATACAAGAGAGACACAGATTTACGTGGTTCACCCAGTGTGGGCTACGTCCACAAGAGAAATTGTCAGGTCCTTTCTTTATTATTATCCAGCAAAATGAAGGGATACAACCTATAGAAAAACCCGTTGTAACGTCCTCTTCTTTCTCTCACAGTCTCCTCTCTCAGAATACAATACTCGCCAACATATATAGCCGCAATACATTTCCATCATAAAGGAGGGTTGCCTTCTAGGGAAAAAAACCCTAACATAATCTCTATCGTTAGATCTGCGACCTTATAATGAACGGTTCAGATTTACAATGAAATTACAATATACTTTTACAAGGCAATTTTTGCTTCGGGGGCTTCGCCC